>CM052811.1:45082769-45188231 GCA_028533885.1 Nasua narica
GGGGTGGGGGTGGGGTGGGGGGGCGGGCTGGCGGGGCGCCCACGGCGCAGCCTCCCGCCTCTGCCTCTATATAAACACACGCATCGCCTCGCTTTGGACTCAAATTCACATTGAGAGAAGCTTTTAAAACCACCAGCCCTGAAATCCTGCCTCCTGCTTTTCCCCCTCTTTCATTCCTTTTGCCTTCCTTTCTTTTTCCCCCCTTTCTTCCCCCAGCAGCAACTCCAGAGCCGAGAGACCGCGTCCCGGGACGGACTGCCTTTTCTTAATTGATACAATAGCCCAGCTCGGGTTTTCACCTCCTCCCCCAACCCCACCCCGCCTCACCCCGCCCGCCCGCCGGCCGCCGCCGCCGCCGCCGCCCCAGCGCCCGCCCGGGGCTCTGTCGCCGGCCGCGTCCCGTCCCGGCTGCGGTCCGCCGGCTCCGCACCCGCGCAGCGCCCGCCGCGCCGCCTCGCCCGCCGCGCCCGCCTCGGGGGTGCAGCGGCGGCTCTGCGGTTCAGGCGCGCCGCCCCGGGCAGCCCAGGGACGCTGGGCTCGGGCCTCTCCACTCGCCTCGGCCGGGGAGCCTTCCCCCTCACCCCTAAAGTTTCTGGGTTCGTTGGAATTTTTGGATTCAGAAATTTTTTTCCTTTTTTTTCCACCTAGGAATTTGAGGGGAAAACTTTTGCCAAATCGATCGCACTTTCTCTCCGCTACCTCTTACGAGAGAGGCTCCCGCTGGACAAAGTTTTCCAAAGTTTTCCGAGTGTGATGGTTGCGGAGAGAGCTAATCCACCAGCTTGATTCACGGCTTCATCTCACCACCCCTCGAGCTGCCCCTAAGCCCGCTATAAGGGAACAAACAAACAAACAAACAAACAAAGTTACACTACGAGTCGCCTCGTGTCTCTTCTCTCTCTTCTTTTAGGCAATTTTTTTCCTCCCTCTCTCCGCTCCCCTCGCAGCCTCCACTCCCCTTCCCTCGGCCCCTTCCTCCTACTCTGTTTCTGCTGGAGGTGCCAGGACCCCCGGCCGCAGCCTCCCCTCCCCCGCCGCTCGCGTCCCTTCTCATCCGGCGCTCCCCTCCCCCGCCGCGGCCGGCACAGCCAATCCCCCGAGCGGCCGCCAACATGCTCTTTGAGGGCTTGGAGCTGGTGTCGGCGCTGGCCACCCTCGCCGCGTGCCTGGTGTCCGTGACGCTGCTGCTGGCCGTGTCGCAGCAGCTGTGGCAGCTGCGCTGGGCTGCCACCCGCGACAAGAGCTGCAAGCTGCCCATCCCCAAGGGCTCCATGGGCTTCCCGCTCATCGGAGAGACTGGCCACTGGCTGCTACAGGTAAGGGCGCGCTCGCTCCGCTGCTCTCCGGGGTCCGCTAGCGCCGAGCGCGGGGCCGCTGGAGCGGCAGGCTGGCCAGGGGGCGCCGGGAGCCTGAAGGCACCGGTCCCCGCCCCGCCCCTTCCCTCCACTTTGCCGGTGCAGCCCGGGCTTCCCCTGCCCTCCTGCGGCGTGGTTCGGAGCCCACTGGCGCCGGGTGCGCAAATTCTGGGGGCTGATAAGAGAGGTCCCTGGACGCCCAAGATTGACTCAGGAGGGCTCCCAAGATTGACTTTTCACAGTCTCGGGCGATCTAGCAGGGGTCCGTGGACCGTCCGGGGGGCTCCCCGCGCGATGCCACCCGGAGGGGGAGTCGGGTGGTGAGCAGCTTTCGCCTCCCCTTCGCGCTCCAGGCCCATGTCGCCGTCGGCTGCCAGGGCTTTGGATGTGTCATTGGGACCCGAAAACTGAGTCGGGGAGAGGAAGGAGCCAATGGCAGCCAGAATTGCCCCCTTAAGACCCCGGCTGTGTTCCCGTTGCGTCCTGGGCTGTGCTAGGTACAACCGCCCTGGTCCACAGTCTGAGAAAGTGTGTGTATTTAGTGGTGGGGAAGGAAGGAGGTAACCCAAGGAAGATGAGAAGCCTGAGACCAGAGGGTTCTTGGCTTTTAAGGAAAAGGGTCTATTTACTTATTGGGTGGGGACACTGCAGCAGGGGAGAGAAACTTGGGATTGGTGTATGAGATCCAAAGTGTGCGTGTGAGTCCGTGTGTGTGTATGTGTGTGTGTGTTTCTTGCTAGACGCCACACAACCGCACATTGCTGGTGATAATGGGGGCGGGTGCGCCGGGGACCAGACCCAGGTAAGTAATGGGGAGATTAACCTGGAATTAACCTCATCAAGTGTTAGACAAACGCTTTTGCAACTTGATATACACCAGGTTTTTTCTTTTGGGGGTGGGGGGCGCCCCTGGTTAACCGCGGGAGGTGTGTTGTGTTCGGGTGAACACCCCTGTTTGTCCGGAGGATGCTGATGGGAGTTAAGAGAAGGATGAATGTCCTGAAGACAACCCCGGCAAGGGTGAGGTGAGGCGCGAGGAGACGGCAGAGACCTGTGGGTTTAGAAGTGCGAAAGCATGGCTTGAAATTAACAGACGCGTGCAATCCGCGAGCGCACACACTGACATCCCGCCTGGCACCGCCCCGCGCCGAGTGACAGCAGAGCGGGGGCGTGGAAGGGGGCGCGCGGTTTCTCTGCCTTGTGGTCTTTCCAAGTTCCAGAATCGGCCCATCTCTTTTGGGGATGCTCATGCAGTGGGGTGGGATTCGCTTTAACCAATAGGGCTACCCTCCGTAAAGAAATCCGCAGAGCCTCTCCCATGCCACCACCACACTTAAAGAGTTAACTGCGGCGGTGGTCTAGGCTTTTGGCCGAGAATTTAGGAAATAAAATAACTCACGTGGGCATTGGCTCCCGTCTCCTTAGAGCCAATCTGCGGAATTCGTGGTCTGTCGCCTCTCCCCCCCCCCTTTCCTGACCTTTCTCTGCTACCCCGAACGTCCCCCTGACCTTTTCTTCGAATTCCACAAGGGCCCCTGGGGCTCCGCGTCCAACCCGCACTGAAGTTGGGGAAAGGGAACCAGGCCTACGCCCCCTCTTCCATCAGCCCGCGGGGCCCTAGGCTCCCCCGTGGGAAGCAAATGGGGGATGCCTGTAGAAGAGCGCTGAAGGGGTTAATGGGAGCCCTCTGAATCCCAGCTTTATTTTTTTGGAGTCATTTATCAGATTTTACGGGGAGACCTCCAAGGGCTCTCCGTTTCCACCGTGCGCCATCTAAACAGAGCCTAGGGCTAAAAATACAACATTTTTGTATAAATTGGACTCGCGGCCCGAGCGGCCGCCCCTATGAAAGTCTTCTTTGTGAAGACCGTGGAAACGGCGGACAAATAACTCTTTATTAATGCCACAAAAAACGCACTTTAATTATAGTTAGGCAGATCAGAGACGGGAGGGGGGCGGCGGGAGAGAGGCGGCGGAGACCTCGGAAAATTCACAACCCAACTTTTGTGTCGAAAGAAAAGAAAAACAGAGGAAAAGAAGGAGAGGAGAGACGGAGTCAGACGGAGCGAAGGAGACGGGTATAGCAGACGGAGGGAGGGAATCCCGCTCCTCAACCACCACCCCCCCTTGGTCTCACCTCCACCCTCGCTTAGATTTCTCTTAAAGGGGTAGACGCTGTCTAGAACTGCGGCAGGGTGGGGGAGCTCTCTCCGACCCGCCAACCGGCGAGTGGGGTGGCGTCCCCCGCGGCCCAGCCCCCCTCTTGGAGGCTCAGGCGCTCTGGGCTCGCTCCCTGTCGCGCGCCGGGGCCGGAGGCGCATGTGGAAAAGTGATTAGGGCGCCGGGTTCTGCAGAGTCACTTTTCGGTGGTGCTGGGGTGTGTACACATTTAGCTGGAGAATACTTTTCCGTAGAAGAAAGGAAAGTGAGCAGAGGGACCAACCCGGGAAAAGGGGATGCCGAGGTGTCCCTTCGGGGGTACAGGACTCCGTAGGTCTGGAGTCCGCATCCGCAAGTCGCTGGTGGCCAAGCCGGAATGCCGGACAGGTGGCGCCCCTCCCCTTGGCACCCGGCGCTGCCCTGGCGGGAGAAGGGTTAACGCCGGGTGGGGTGGTGAGCGTCTACGTCAAAGGTGAGCCGGACGCCCCTGCCCCCGCCCCTCGGAGGTCCCCTCGGTTTCCGGTACCCGCGCTGGGGCCAGCTCAGCCAGCTCCACCGCGCGGCCGGGGCCGGGGCCTAGCAGTCCAGAGCTCGCGGCGTCGCTGCCACCGCGGGGGATCCGGTTACCTGTGACGGCCACCCCGCCCTGCCCCGCCCCGCGGGAAGCGCCTTCCTCCGAGCTCCCGTTCCAAACTCCGGGCGGCGACGAAAATCCTTCTCAGTTATTCCCAGGGCAGATTGCATTAGGAAAATCGCATCTCGCGGCCCCGTGACCCTACCTTGCAGATCCCTTAGAGGGCCGCCGAGTCCCTTCGCGGCCCACCCCTGAGAACCGAGGAAGCCCCAACCCCCTTCTGTAGTGACTGCCTCCGGGCAAGGACCGCTCAACGCTATAAATAATCTTTGGCCTGCGGCCACCCCGCGGGGTCTCGCCAGCCCGTGGCCGGGAGCCTGGAAATATTTATTCCGAGAGGCTCCGGAGCGTGAGGCGGGGGAGCGAGGGGGAGGGGGGCGGAGGCTCTAGCTTCGGGTCCCGCCGTCCGGGATACCTTTTTCCTCCCGCAAGTCATTACCAAAAAACACCCTCCCGAGGGGTGCCCCGGGCCTCCCAGTTTCTTGCATTATTTATTATCCTCTGGGCCCTACTTCCCAGTGCTCGTGTATGCTATGAAAAATAAAACCTTCGTGCGTGTTTGTGTGTGTGTGTTGGTGGGGGTGGGGTGGGGGACAGGGGACTGGTGGCCGGGGCGGGATCCTCCGCTCCTCCCCCGCGGTCCCTCCAGGCTAGACCTCCGGGACATTCCCTCCGGAGATGTGCGCCCTGACAGAGGTCTCTTCCCTGGTTCCCACAGGGTTCTGGCTTCCAGTCGTCGCGTCGGGAAAAGTATGGCAACGTGTTCAAAACGCACTTGCTGGGGCGGCCGCTGATCCGCGTGACAGGCGCAGAAAATGTACGCAAGATCCTCATGGGCGAGCACCACCTCGTGAGCACTGAGTGGCCACGCAGCACGCGCATGCTGCTGGGCCCCAACACGGTGGCCAACTCCATCGGCGACATCCACCGCAACAAGCGCAAGGTAAGAGCTCTCTGTCCGGGCTAAGAGCCCGCAACCCTGCTCTGACCCTCTTCTTCTGTGCATCCCTCTCGGGTGTAAGGAGTTTGCGGAGCCCCGGGGACGCCCCACCCGAATCTGCGCCCCCATTTGCACACCGTGCTAGAGGATCCCACAGTACCGTCGCTAGCTGGGGGCGGTCCGGGATCCAGAGCCCGCCCGACTCTTCCGGGTCTGCCCTACCGTCGGTCCGCCGTGCCGTTCCCACTACCAGGCCCATCGGTGGCTGTTGCGGGGAGGTGATTTGGACAGAGCTCGAACTTGCGGGGAGCAGGGTGTCCACCTCCTGTCCTCGCGTGCTCCACAAAACCGAGACAAGAAAAGGGCAGGTGGTGGTGGTCCCTGCTCTCCTTTTCGCCCTGTTTCCCTCGGGATTCCTAGGACTGGAGACGCATCTTTGGAAAACCAAACCCAGCCTTTCTGCTATTGGTTCCTTAAGGGCGACGCGGGCAGGCTCAGGGAGCCGAGCATCCCGTGCGCGACGGTAGCAGGGCCTTGCCTGGACGCCGGGGAGGGGAGGGCAGGGGAGCGGGTAAGGCGGGGATGGCGGGGAGATGGAATTTGGGCCACTGCCGCCCAGGTCTGGACGGTGGAGCAGAGGCGAAGGGTGGCAGAGCAGCGGAGGCGCTGCGGGGCATCAGAGCGCATCTACCCCCTCCCGTAGAGGGGAAGAGTAAGTGGGTGTTTATCCTGTGGATTTCCAGAGCGCCTGGAAGAGGCGCGGAGGAGGCGAGCCAGCGCGCACCCAGCGAGCCGAGCCTCCCCGCCCCCTCACAGGGCCGCGCCGCCGCCGCCGCGGCGGCTCGGAGCGCGGGCGGCACGTGCTGTTTGAACTGCAGTAACCTCAAAGCTGGGCCGCCGGCGGGCGGGGCGGCGGCCTTCCCACCCCCCCCCCCGGCCTCCCCCCCCACCGGCCTCCCCCCTCCCGGCCTCCCCCCCACCCCCCCACCCCGCTTCAGGCGGCCAGTGAGGGGGCGCTGCACGACCTCTCCTCCCTCCCTGTTTTCCACTGGGTCAGAGGACTCATCCAGGTTTGAAACCTTAAGGAAGGAGAGAGGCAGCCTCTGATCTGCCAGGAGCAGTGGCAGAGTCTGGGAGGGGGGCGGGCAACGGTGAGCGGCCTCTCCACCAGAAGTCTTTGTGAAGAGGTCTTTGTGAACGCAGGAATTCATCTTGTAGTATTGGATGTCTTTTGAACGGCCTGCGAGGGGTAGTTTTCCATAGCAAACAAAAGGAGGCAAAATCTGATGGAGGAGGCAACCCCCCCAAAGCCCGACTTCAGGGACTGGAAAGTGGCTTCTAGGGGAGTCTTCCCCCATGTGCCTCACTAGAGCAGGAGCAGCTAACAGGTCCAGAGGGCAGATGGGAAGTGGCTGGGAGGGGCTATGGGCTCAGCAACCGGGGCTTATAAAATGTGCTCCATGCTATTTTTTCTTAGTCTTTAGGGCTCCCCCCAAAGCCCGTTCCAAAGACTGAGGAGACAGCCTGAGACTCAGGAACCCAACTCCGAGGACTATCTGCTTCCTCAGTTTATCTTTATAGAGACCTTGACAAGAAAGCAGTCATTGTCCCCTTCTCACCGAAAGGGACCCTGAGGCTTGGAGAGTTTGAGAGACTCCAATCAGATCAGGAAGCAAAGCAAGGGCAGGACAGGGCGTGCAACACAGGCATCCTTGGGGAGAGTTGTTTTGTTTCGGGGCCACCAAGCGGGGCCTTACTTAGTCCTGCTGGCTGCTGGCGGTGGGGTCAGGAGGAGGTGCTGGGAGGGACAGGAAGGCTGGATTGGGAGCAGACTGTGAGACCCTGGGGGCGCAGAGGGCTTTGGGGCAGGGCTGTTGCCTTGTGGTTCCACCCACCCTGCGTCTGACTTGGCTGTGGGCCTCCAGGTGGGGAGGGCCCGCCTGGAAAGCCCCATGGTTTCGGCCCACATGGCCCATTTGGGAGGAGGGAAGGAGGTGACCCAGAGGACACTGCCAGAGGAATGCCAGGGAGGGTTGGGGATGAGAAGGGGCGGGGGCCGAGACAGAGCCACAGAAGAGTCCTCAATGGTCTCCCTCTTTGGGCCACCCCGTATCCTCCAGCTCCTAGGGGATAGGAAGCAGCCAGAAAGCAGTTGATCCTGACAGAGGCTTGGGATCTCAGTGCAGGGCCTCTGTGTGTTCTAGCGTGTGCTTGCTGTGTAACATGTGTCTGGGGCCTGGGGGAAAGGGGCAGGCAAAAGGGCCCTCGCCTCCAAATCTCTCTAATTCATGTCCCATCAGCTGGCGTTGAGTGAACCAAATTGAAGGCTTTGGGTGAGGTAGACCCTGAAGTGGGACACTCGGTCCTTACCTCAAGAAGCAGGGTCGAGCTGGAGGGATGAGAAGAGAACTTCAGGGAGTCGCTTGTGTAGGTCCTGGAGAAAATGGCCAGTCTGCTGGCCTTCAGTGCCCCGTGGCCCCAGCCTGGCCAGGGTCCGGGGTGCCGTGCACACTGCCTGATCCAGTCCGCACTGCACTCAGGGACCTGCTGGAGGTGAGCAGGCTGCTGGGCCAGGCCCGGGCCTGGTTAGGATGTACTCACAGGGACTAAGAGCCAGGTGTGCTGGGGCCTGGCCGGCGGGAAAACGAGGAGTGAGGAGCGTCACTGTTTCCACTGGGGCTGGTGGCCCGCCCCTTCTTTGGGAGGTCCGACCAGATGTGCTGGGAAGGGGCTCCTTATAACCATCGCTGCACCCCAGGTGTTTGCCCCGCCTGTCCTGGTGGTCTAGGGCCAAGGTGGCTGGGGTTGCCAGGATGAAAATCCAGCAGGTTTTGCCCAGTCTAACAGATTCCTCTCAAGGAGCCAGGCCTGTGTCCCTAGAGCCACTACCTCAGACTCTGTCCCTTCTCTATTGTAACCTTCCCTCCCCGTGGGGGCCTGGGGTGTCTCTGATTAATGGGGGAGAGATGTCTTCCTTCTTTGTGTGTGGGGAGGCTAGGGCATTGCCCTAGAAGGAGAGTGGTTGGGAAGAGTGGGGGAGGTTGTCAGAGACACAGAGGAGGAGTGGGAGTGGGGATAGTTCTGGAAGCTCCATCACACAGCCCCATACCCCAGAATCAGGCATTTGCTCTTTTCCTTTGGAGATAGGGGGCCTCAGACAGTAGCCCTCCCAAAACCTGGAGAACATCCCAGAGGATGCACTTAGTCTTAGATTCCCAGTGTCCTAGAGACTTCAGGCATGGCTCTCTTGCCCCTCCAACCCAGACTCCTGGCTACAGGCACTTCTGTGCCCAAGGCGAAGGTGGGGGAATGGCTCCCCAGGCTTCGGAGGTAGGACGAAGACGCCCTGACTGCACACAACCCCCCATCACGGGCCTGGCCCTTGGGCCCTGTCTGGGGCCGAGGTGGAAGGAAGGCTCAGGATCACTGCACTTCTCTCAACAACCCTGTCCGTCCTGCAGTTTGGGTTGGGGTGCAGAGTCCAGGAAGTTCTTCAGCAGGAGGGCAGAGCCGGGAGGGTTTGGGGGTCTTTGGGGAGACCCGCCCGGCCCGGCTCTTGATGGCCTTGGGACCAGTGCACAGCATCTGGCTGCAGAGTCTCCCCGGGCCCAGCCCAAGGCAGCCACCTGCATTAGGAAGGTGGGTGGCCCAGCCAGGCAGCCCTGCTCCTGAGAGCTCTACCCCAGCCCCCTGGCACGGGCACAGAGCCTTTGTTCCGCTAGCCCAAGAAGTCCTTCACTCAGAAGTTACTGTAGCATCAGCCAGTGGGTGTAGGGACCGCAGAGGGGGGCGGTGGCGGGAGCGGATCTCTCTGAAGGTCAATGTGGGAGGGAGCCCTCGGCCAGGCAGCCGCCTGAGAGGGGGTGCCTCCCTCCAAGCGCCCGGGTGGGGGAGGTTCTGGCTGGGCCTAGGGTCCATCACCTCCCTTTGCCCTCCTTTCTCTGTCCTCCCAGGCCAGGGAGGGGTCCAAGGCTGTGCTGCTGCTGCATCTGCTCACTCTTCAGCTTTGGGAGACAATTCTGGCCTTGACAGAGAGTGGACAGGCGTGGCTGGGGGCTGCTCTGGCCCTGAGCCCCCTGTGCTGACCACTGCATCCATTTGGGCTGCCCCGGCTGAAGGGCCGGGCTTGGGGGTGTCCCTCCAGGGCTGGGACATGCTGAAGTAGGGACAGAGGAGCCAGACCGCTGGCCTTCTGAGAAGAAGCTTGGCCGTAAAGAAGGGTCCCCTTGGGGCTCTCAGATAAATTCAGAACCCCCAGGACAGGTAGACGGTGGGGCTTGGGGAGTGGTGGAGATGGGGTTCTGGGCTGTTGGTGGGTGTGGCCAGTCCCGGCCAGGACTGTGACCCTGGGAGGGCCCTTCCCCATGGGGCCTCGGCTGTCTGCACAGGCTGGGGGGTCTGGGCCGGCCTCCCCCCCCCGCCCCCCGCCAGAGTGGCTGAGTGGGGATTGGCTCGGGAAGCAGCCAGAGGAAATGTCAGGCCTCTGGGAAGATGACACACTCTCTTGTCCTCCCCCTCACTTGAGTGTAACGTGCGCACCTCGGCGTCCCCCGGGGGGCTGTGTGGCCAGCCGTGGCGCTGCCTGCCCTCTGTGGCGCTGCCTGCCCTCTGTCGCTCTTTCCCCTCCGAAGCTGCAGCTCCCCTCCGGTGGCTTGGCGGGCAGCCTGCCCGGGCCCCCACCCTCCCGGGCAGCCGCTTCCATTCCTCCCAGTCTGAGTCACTGGCCCAAGGAGTAGGTTCCCGCTCCGCCTGTGCAGAGGCTGTCTATCCGTATGTCCATCCATAGGCACCGGCTGAGAAGGGGGAGGGCACCTGGCTGAGCGGTCAGAGCGCAGGGTCCGGGGGCTCCAGGGAGCCGCTCTCCTCCCAGGGCCGCGGGGGTGCGAGAGGCAGGAGGGGCAAGCATCCATAGAAACCGCTATGGAGATTCTGAGCCTTAGCAAGCCCCCTGGCATCCTACCGCCTCCCATTCAGGGTTGAGAGAGAACCAGGGACGGGGCCCTTGAGCCAGTCGCTTTGCTGGAGAAGCCTGGGGGGGGGGGGTGGTAGGGGGTGGTGGAGGGTTTCCAGCACAGCTTTCATGGGCGGGAGGGAGCCCAGCCTGCTGTGGCTCTGTGCCTGGGAGGTCCCAGCCCTCCTGTGACGCCCGGTCTTCTGTCCCCCGACACCAGCCCTGGGGAAGTCCGTACCTGCTGCTCCCTCTGCAGGGCTTTGCCTGGGCCCGAGCTGGTTCCCGGTGACCTTTGTCCAACATTCTTGGCTCACTTTTGGGAATTCCTAGGGAAGCCCCAGAGGGAAACAAAGCAGCTTGGGCTCCTATTACAACTGTGGTCAGGGCAGACGGCTCTGGGGGCTGGGAAGCCTTCCTCTCTTCACACTGCGCAGCTCTGCTGGGCACTTGCCCGTGTGCCCGAGTCCTGACCCCGCCCGCCCGACGTGGCCCAGGCCTCCCTCTGCCTCGGCCAGCACCTCCGCCTCCTCCTGGCCTTTGCGGTGGGCGGTGGTTACTGGGCTGCCCTGGCTGCGGGAAGTGCCCTCGTTGTTAATCCTGGGCACCAACCCAGGGATGAGGACCTGGAGCTTTCCCGGTGCCTGGGAGGCCCTGATGCCTGGGGGGTAGCTGGGCTGGAAGCGGGGGCAGGACCCGGTGACCTCTGAGCGAAGTCCCTCGACTCGGAGTGCCTGCCATCTATCTCCCTTTGCTTTGCCTCTCGTGGGGTCATTTTCACGGGCAGGACAGCTAGGTGGAAAGGGACCCAAGAAGGTCCAGTTAGACCCCTCATGGGACCAGTGGGGAAGCTGAGGCCCAGAGAGGACAGTACCTGCTGTCTGCCTCTGGCGAATCGCGGGCTGGGCCAGGAGAAGAGCCTCGGACCTTTTCAGAAGCCCCAACCCAGAGACCTTCAGGTGCAGGATGGCGGAGGGCTTCCTGGGGTCATTCCAGCTCCTGCTGGGGACCCTGACTAGAGGTGGCGCGTGGATCCCCCACCCTTGGAGTCCGTCTGCTCAGTCCCAAGTCCCCCAGGGTCCTCCTGCCCTCCTTGGACCCCGAGGCTTGAGAAGGAGCGATTCAGTTGGTCATCACTAGAGGGCGCAGGGAATGTAACCTTCGGGGCAGGGCAGGGCCTGTAGTGGGTCAGGTCTGGCCCCTTCCCAGAGTGCAGCGGGGACTTCAGGGATGGCCCCTCCTGGGCCACTGTAGCCTGCATGGGGTGTATATTTGGGGGCCTGGTAGGCATCAGGTGATTTGAGGGGACAGCCTCTACTTTGGGACACCTAGATATGAGCGTTTATGGGCTCTATACCTTGAAAGGAGCCACAGAGGTCACCTCCTCGCCATTTCATAGGTGAGGAAGCTGAGGCAGGAGGTTGTGACTTGGCCATAGTGGCGCAGTAAGCTGGTGTATGATCCAGGGCTAAAACTTAGGTCTCTGGGTCCCCAGCCTGCCTTGTCCCACCGCCCCGCTGCCCTGTAGAACCTAGCTGGCTTTGGCTTTGACCAGTCTAGGTCCATGTGGCCTCCGCCTCATTGCCTCTTCCACATGCCCACTTCTGGGCTCGGGTCCCCTGTTTGTCGGGGTCCCAGGCCAGCCCTTGCCCCATCCCCTCCCTGGTGGTCCTCCTCTAGGCCAAGTGTGGCCTCCCTATCTCTGCCGGCCCCTACCCCCAGTCTCCCCATCGAGGCCTAGGAGCCACAGAGTATCTTTCTTCCTCCCCGATGAGCATCTTACTATTTTGTAAGGGCCCTTGGTTGGCCAGCATTGGGCTTTGGGGGTGGGGCCCCATTCCCACCCCATTAGACTCTGATGGGGAGCTGAACTTGGCATCCTAAGGACACCAGGGTGGGGGGCTGAGGCAGAGAGCCCTGCCTGTATCCATAAGCCTCTGAAGGGAGGTAACAGCTGAAGTCTCTGTCGGAAGTTCCTGGGACCCTGCAGCTGAGCAAGACGTGATTGACCCACTCAGACCGGCGCTGCCCTTGGCCACTTCCCGTCCTTCTACATTTCAGCTGTCCGTTAATAGCAGGAGCAGCCCCGAACAGCGCTGGCTTCTCTGCCCCTCACCGGCCTCCTTCCCTCCCTCCGTCTGCCCACCGGGAGTTTGGGAATGAAAGTGCTATTGTGAATGCCTGGCTGGGCCACTGAAGGGCCAGCTCTGTTATTTCTGCAAACCAGCCCTCCCATTAGCCATGCAGGGCTGAGGCCAGGAAAATGTTACCTTTTCCTCCTCGAGCTGACTGCAGGGGAAATTCTCACATTTACAGTTTGTGCGGCGGTTGTGCTTGGGGGACGGGAGGGAGGGCGGGCGCGTGTGTGTGGTTTGCGTGAGGCCGGGTAGGGGTGCCGGGGGAATATAGGTAGGTCTCCTTCCTCTGCACTGTCCCTCCCAACTCTGCCTTCCCTAGGGTCGGTGGGGGTGGCCCCCTTCTGCTCCGGTGGCCCCTCTGGGGCGGGGGCGGGTGGATAGAGGATGTTGGTTATGAGTGAGATGCAGAGCTATCGGTAAATAAACTCACCTTCTCCCCTCTCCTGTCCACCTTGGGCAGCAGCATGAAACTGTGTGCTGGGGCATTTGGGTAGGGAGGGGGCAGGAGGGGGTTAATGAGGGAGCAGGAGGATGGAATGCAGAGAGGGTGCAAATAGGGACTCACTGACTACTTAAAATGGACCGGGGAGGTTAAAAGGGCTTCTGTTCGGCATTGTGATCGTTTGGGGTGGAAAATCGTGCCCCCCGTTCCCCTGCCTCCAGACTCCACCACATTGAAGACATTTTGCTGGCACAACTATTAACAGACTGCCTAGGATCTCCACCCATCAGCTGTTTCCCAGGGACTGAGAGCAGCTTGGTGGTGGTGGTGGTGGTTGGAGAGGAGGGGGTGGTCTCAGGAAGTCCTGCTTGCAGTCTAGCTTCAGACTCTCTTGTTCTTCCATCGGAGGAGACGAGCCACCTACTGCTTTTCAGTCCATGCCCCTGTGTTCCACTCCTTCTGGGCACTTCTCCCTGGGAATTTGGGGATGGGTCCCTGCAGCGGAGGGACCAGCTCCTCGGCAGACCTACTGGCATCTGGACTGCCCAGTCCCCGGGGCTTTGCCACTGTGTGCAGCTCATGCTTTTCTGGGGAGCAGGAAAGGAGAGGATGGCTCAGATAGCCCTGTGAGCGACACGGAAGGTCCTGACTGGGAATCAAAGGGCCCGTACGCTGTACTTTACTCCTGTCCTTCCCCTGCCTCTGCCCCAAGGCACAGGCAGTAGGAGGGGGTTTGGAGCTGGGGCTCCAGGGAGGGTTTGTGTCCGACGGTGGAAAGTGGAGCTCAGTCGGGGTGAGGACGTGGCGTCTCTGCGGCCGCAGTCCCTGGGTGCTTTGGTGGGGCCCCGTGGGGCTGCGTGGGCAGGCGCAAGCTCCTCCGGCCAACCGTCCCCTGCCCTCTAGGTCTTCTCCAAGATCTTCAGTCACGAGGCCCTGCAGAGCTACCTGCCCAAGATCCGGCTGGTGATCCAGGACACGCTTCGTGCCTGGAGCAGCCACCCGGAGGCCATCAACGTGTACCAGGAGACGCAGAAGCTCACCTTCCGCATGGCCATCCGGGTGCTGCTGGGCTTCAGCATCCCGGAAGAGGACCTGGGCCATCTCTTCGAAGTCTACCAGCAGTTTGTGGAGAACGTCTTCTCCCTGCCCGTCGACTTGCCTTTCAGCGGTTACCGGCGGGTGAGCCTCCAGGGCCTGGGAGGAGAGGGGGTGGGCATCAGCGAGCCCACTCTGCGGGAGAGGGTGGCTGACCACTCAGTCACTCACTGGTCACACAGACGGCAGGGTGGGGGGGCCCTCACCCGCTGGTTTCAGCAGCTTAGATGGGAAGTTCTCAGAGGAGTCCCTTCCCTGCCCCTCCCAGCTGTGGGAGGGGGTCTCTGGTGACCTTACCCTTCCTCCTTGGTGACCAGATGGCCCACTTCTCCCCCCTAGGGCATCCAGGCACGGCAGATCCTGCAGAAGGGCCTGGAAAAGGCGATCCGGGAGAAACTGCAGTGCACCCAGGGCAAGGACTACTCGGACGCCCTGGACATCCTCATCGAGAGCAGCAAGGAGCACGGCAAGGAGATGACCATGCAGGAGCTGAAGGTGGGGGCGGCCACCCCAGCGGGCGGCACGAGCACCCCAGGTTCTGCCTCTGCCCATCCCGCTCCCCTCCCACAGGGGCTATCTCTGCGCACCGGTGGTGGCCATCCCTGCCTGGGGCTGGGGAGACTCAGCTGGAAAAGGCGCTGTGTCCCAGCCTGCTTAGTGCGGGCCTAAGAAACAGCCGGGCAGGCCGAGAAACAGCCACAATGGGTGGGATTTCAGCGCCACCACAGCTCTGTGCACCCAGTCCTGGGAGGGAGTGGGTCCCCACAGCAAAGACGCTGAAAATTGGCCTCTAGGAACCGCGGGACGGACTCTGTGTCAGTGGCTTTGTGGACCCCCTCACCCCCTTCCACCCCCAGTAGTTACCATTTCAGCGCATTTCATGGTCCCCAGAAGGGCAGCCTCAGTCTGTGGGGAAGAGCAGGGAGATTTGGACCTAACTCTGGTCTCCTCCCCTCCCACCAACCATTTTTAGCTGGTGACACTGGACAGTCTCTCCCGGCCTGCGGGTCACTGGTTAAGCCCAGCTGGGCTGCCAGCCCCGGGACCGTCCACACTGGGTTCCAAGGACTTCCTGCCCACCCCTTTGCAGGGTGGGTGTACCACCTGAGGGGGGATTCATTAACTCCTCCTCGTCTAGACTCTGCCGCCTGCGCGCCTACCAGGTGCCCGTGGGGGGCTGACCGCAGACTTCTCCATCCCCCCCGTCTGTGCTTACCCCTGTCTGACTTGGGCTCTCCCTCTGCTGAACCAGGAGGGGCTCCAATGACCTTTCCGTTTCATAAGAAGTATTATGGCTCGTAGGTGGGGCCAGGGCAAGTCAGGGACCCAGGTCCCTTCCCTCTCTTCTCTGGGCCTTCATTTGTAAAATACAGGCTTCAGAACCAGATGACCTGCCAGGACCTTGTCCCTGGGCTCCCAATGCCCAAGTGTCTTGCTCTCTTGAGAACCTTGGCGGGATCTGAGTCTCCTGCGAGCCCCTCCCCTCAGCCTTCTCATGGCCGTCCCAGCGCGGGTCCCCATGGCTGTAGTCTCAGGGTGCGTCCCCAACCCCATCCGTGCTCCTGACCTCCCACCAGATGTCCTGGGGACGGAGGAAGGGGCTGGGGCTGCCAGCTGGAAAGCGCAGGGGCAGACTCACCCTCCTCGCCTGCATAGGGCCTGGCTCCCTGGCATTTGTTTTTTTCCTTCTGGGAGCTCGCTTTCCCGATCAGGCTGCCTGGGTGGGCTCTGGAATCCAGCAGTGAGTGAGAAGCAGCCCCATCCCTAGGGACTTCCAGGCTAGTGCCTCTGCCCGGGGCTGTGGCAGCTACGTCACCTGCCCAGCCAGGGAACCGGCCCTGTGACCTATATCCATGGTGGCCCGAAGACCATAGCAACATGAAGCTCAGAGGAAGGGCCCCGCTAGATGACCTCGGGGCACAGCGTGCGGGGGAGGGAGACACTGGCAGAGGGGGGCTGAGCCTGGATCCCGGTTTGCTGCTGCAGGACGGCACCCTGGAGCTGATCTTTGCAGCCTACGCCACCACGGCCAGCGCCAGCACATCCCTCATCATGCAGCTGCTGAAGCACCCGGCCGTGCTGGAGAAGCTGCGCGAGGAGCTGCGGACCCAGGGCATCCTGCACAGCGGCGGCTGCCCTTGCGAGGGGACGCTGCGCCTTGACACTCTCAGTGGGCTACACTACCTGGACTGCGTCATCAAGGAGGTCATGCGCCTGTTCACACCCATTTCCGGTGGCTACCGGACCGTGCTGCAGACCTTCGAGCTTGATGTGAGGCCCAGCCCCGAGGCCCCCTGGGGAACGCTGCCTTGGGGTGGGGGTGGGGGATGGGCCCTGGCCCGTGGGAAAGACCCGCCTTCCTGTCGGGATACCGCAGTGGGACGGGGGAGACCCAGCCCCGGATGCTGGGTCAGATGAAGCCGACCCGGCTGTCATATAGGAAGTTGCATGTAGACATCTGTGAACTGGAGAGGGGACTAACGTCGGGGGCGGGAGAGGGACATGCTGAGCAGGACTTAGGGACCACAGCCGGGGGTGGGGGGCTGGGGGGCCGGCGGGCAGGACGTCCTTGCCCCTCTCAGACCTCCTCAGACCACCTTCCTCTACCCCTGCCCCCTCTTCTTGCCTCCAGGGTTTCCAGATCCCCAAAGGCTGGAGCGTCATGTACAGCATCCGGGACACCCACGACACGGCGCCCGTGTTCAAAGACGTGAACGTGTTCGACCCGGACCGCTTCGGTCAGGCCCGGAGTGAAGACAAGGATGGCCGCTTCCACTACCTCCCGTTCGGTGGCGGCGTCCGCACCTGCCTGGGCAAACACCTGGCCAAGCTGTTCCTGAAGGTGCTGGCGGTGGAGCTGGCCAGCACGAGTCGCTTTGAGCTGGCCACCCGGACCTTCCCCCGCATCACCTTGGTCCCTGTCCTGCACCCCGTGGATGGGCTCAGCGTCAAGTTCTTTGGCCTGGACTCTAACCAGAACAAGATCCTGCCGGAGACGGAGGCCATGCTGAGTGCCACAGTCTAACAGTGCCTAGCCCGCACCCCCACCTCAGCCCAGCCAGGCCTGGGGGGGGGGGAGGGGTGGCGGGAGGCACCAGAAGGGTTGAAACCTGTGTGGGGGAGGGGTGGGAACCTGGGGAAGGGGGAGCGGCCCCCCATACCTTGCCCTCCCGTTTCCCCCGCCCACCCTGGCAAACCCTACCCAAAGCCGGAAGGGCCCCAACCTTCCGGGGGAAGGGCCCTTCCCCTGGATCCTACTTCTGCCCAGTCCCTCCAGTTCCCACCCGCTTGGCCCCCAGGGAGTCGCAGGGCGGGGCGCTCCGCATGCCCCTTACAGTGTTAAATGTCAGTGGCTCGGCTGCAGCGTTTGCTTGTGATGTTCCGAACTGGTCCCAGCTCTCCGTTTCTTTTGGACCCTTTTAGTCTGAGGGCAGGTGGCTGACGTGGGGGAGGGAGGCAAGGAGGGGCCCCCTTTGGCTCTCTCTTTTGCACCACCGCCCCCCCTGCTTTGACCCAGACTGGTGGAGTGCCCCTCCTGGTGTGGCCGCGGAAGAACAGCACCCTGGGTAATAGAACACAAGTCACCCTTGGTGGGGTGGGGGGCTGCAAGCAGCCTGGAGGGGCCCCACCCCTTTACCAGTTTGGACATTTGGAATTACCTATTGCTGCTACTTTTTCTCTCTTCTGACCTTGGGGCAAAGGAGCCCCAGGCTCTGTCCTCCCAGCACCCTCCCTGGTGGCCCTGGGCATGCGCACTGACATCCCCACCTTCCCACCAGCCAGCCTTGAGCCCATCCTGCTCCCCCATTACACACATGCCCAAGGCCTTTGGCTCGTGGGCTGCACCCCTGTCCCCTCCCACGGCCCCCTCCCTCCCCCCATATTTATTCACTAACATAACCGAATCTTGGCGTTCCTGGGGACCGGAAGAGCCTCTCGCCTGTCCCCTAGCCTCCGTCCCAGCTGTCCAGGGCAGGACTTGTGCGAATGATGCTGTCCCCCTGCCCCTAGGCTCCAGACCTTCTGTGGGTTCAACCTCAGAGCCTCACTCCCTGGGTGAAGTCCAGTGCCTCTGCCTTTGGCCCCGGTGGAGATGGGGAAATGGCCCACTGCCTCCCTCCCTGCTCCGTCAAAAGCCCTGATCATAGGAGGATTTGGAGGCCACCGTAAGCTCCTGCTTGGCCACTGTTCACCCCGGTGCCCCCCCACTCCTGCTAGTGAGCATGGGGAAGTATACGGGTTCTTTCTTCTGACAGGGAGCGAGGGCCTCTGTCGTCCCTTCCTTGACCTTCACCCTTGGCCCTTTGCCCTTGGAAAGATGTCCTTGAAGTCCTTCTCACCTCTATGCCACTGCTTAGCCCAGCTCAGGGGCGTGGGGACAAGATGAGAGCAAGGGGAGGTGAGCATAGGAGGCAGCCCTTTGGACGAGCTGACTCGGGTCTGCTGCCGTGGTCTCGAGGCAGCCGCTGCAGGGGGGCCGCAGAGCCGAGGAGGAGGGAATGTGCGATTTGTCAGAAGTGATTTGGTGGAAAACTGGCCAGTCAGGGAATGACTGGGGGAAAGAGAAGTAGCTCCTGCCACTGGCATTTTGAGTGTTGGCAATTTGGGATGCCTCCCGGGGATGATCTGGGGGTCTTTGGTGAGTCTCTAAGTGATTTTGTCTGTTTTCAGATTTTCCTTTGCTTTCTGTGTTCCTCTATTGGTTTTTGGCATTATAAAAGCAACGAATCCTCTTTGTTAGAAAATCAAAAACACACAAAAGAATGCGGGAGACCCGTCTCTCCAGTCCTTCCGCACAGCAGTGGCCGCCGTGGGCAGCCGCGTGGCCCCCTCCATGGTGCTCTGTGGGAGGCCCGCGGGCACTCCCCACCCCCACTCACACACCCTGGTGGTAGGCGTTAGGGGAGTGGGCTCCTGCCCGGCGAAGGATCTGTAACCCCTGTTCTCAAGGGTTTCGTTTGGTTCCTACTTTTCCACCACTAAAGAGTCCGGTGCAGAACAGATATCACAGGCAAAAAACACATTTTTTAAAAAAATTAGCGAAATCTCTCAATCCACCCCGTGCAACACACACACACACACACACACACACACACACACACACACTTTCTGAAGAACAGGCAAACACGTGTAAAGACTCATCAAAGCTTGCAAAAGAACTGCACGGTGCCCCAGAATTTGTTACCCAGAAGCAAAGCCCAGTGTCTGAAAGGTTCACGTTCCAAGCTGCCCCCCGCCGGATCAGTCGTTTTTTTTGGACTGTCTAGGAAGGCAGTAAGTGCTACTCCAGACAGGAAGCCCACCAGGCTTGGCCCTGGTGAGGGGCTTGGGGTCGGGGTGGGGGAGCCGGCGGGCTCTGGGAGGCACCTTCTGTTGGGGTGACCAGCCCGGGAGGGGCCGAGGGAAAGGCTGAGGGGGTCCCTGTGAGGAGGAAGGAAGGATTATTTGCCCCGCTGGGTCTCAAAGGCAACAAGAAGAGAACTGAAAGATGCTCTTGACTCTTGACTGGCTGACGGGAGGGTTCCGGTGTTGAAATGTGGCCATCTGTGTCCACCCGCGCCTGCGAGTTCGTGTGCAGGTCTGTACAGGTAGTGCTAGATGGGTGACGTTTCCTCCGCGGACCATTCCTAACTCTTGTAACTTGACCTTGAAAAGACAAAACCCCACAACACTCTTCCTGCCCCGGGCTTGCAGACTGAAGCACTTTCAATGTTGGGCGTTGGCGTTTGTGACCTGGGCACCATCCTGACCCTGCCCGGGTCACTAGAATATTATTTTATACACAAAACTTTTTTTTTTTCATAAATGTTATAATTTTGTGTCTGTCTTTATAAACTATTATAAGTACTATTTTTGTTATAATTCAAAATAGATATTTAGTATAAAGTTTTTGCTGTTAAATATTTGTTATTTAGTAAAATATGAATTTTTTCCTCTATTGTAAACATGGTTCAAAATATTAATATGTTTTTATCACAGTGGTTTTAATATTGAAGAAGCACTTGTGTGTTTTGTTTTGATATGAAACTGGTGCCGTGTGAGTGTCTTTTGCTGTCATGTGGTTTTAATCTGTATATAATATTCCATGTTGCATATTAAAAAAAATGAATGTTGTGCATTTTGTGATTTTGGAAATACTCAACCTGGCTCTTTTATAGGCTTCCATAATAAACCGTGGGGACTCACCCTTGTTTGGCTGTCTGGTCTCTGTCTTCTCTGCATCACCGTCAGGGGCCTCCCAGCCACCCGCACATTCCCTTCCACGATGCTCACCTGTCAGGTGGGAAATCTTTCCCCCCAAGGTTGGTCCTTGGAGACACACCCACCATTCCTTGTGCATAGGCGCAGAGAAGTCCGAGGCAGTGCCTTGTGAGTAGTAGGTTCCCCTGGGTGGGGGTTGGGGGTGTAACTGTCTGACTGCTGGTCCCTGAGGCCCACTGGGGGGTGGGGCAGCTGGAAGCCAGCTCTGCTGGTCGAGTGGCCATGACCAGCTGGACTAGGCGGCTTAGTGCCGGACGAGGCAACCCAGTGCCGAGGGCCTGTCCTCAGAGTCCCTCTTGTTTACTTGAGCGAGGACACTGATGTCCATGGCCGGGGGCAAATGGGGGAGCAGAGTTCAGTTCTCCTGACTTTTGGCCTCATGCCCCATGAGGCACTTCTCAAAGCCTATTACATGGGTGTTGCAGGAGCAAATAGGTCCCCTGATCAAATAAGTTTGGGGAAAGGGTTAGGTAGAGCTGGGCAGCTTCCTGTACTGCAGGACTTGCCAGGACCTTGAGCCCAAGCATGGGTGCGCTCAGGGGCTGCAGGGCATCGACACAGATCGTGGGGCTCCCCAAGCCCATTTGACGACTGAAACCATGTCCTCTTTCCTGTTTATTACACTCTGCGAAAAGGTGCTTAGCAACCTGGCTCACAGAGGCCAGAGGCGAGGCCAGGGAAGGGTACGACGTCCGGTGCAGGGACAGGGACTGTCCGGGGTGCTCTCCGGGACCGAGGTGCCGGGGGCGGGGGGGTAGAGAGGGCCTCACAGTGCCCAGGCTGGTCCCGTCCTAGCAGTGCCCAGTCCCCTCCCCACAGCCTGGGGAGGGACTCACTTCCTCCCCGTTGGCCTGAAAATGGCTTTTTTTTTTTTTTGCAACTGCAGGCGTTGTTTTGTTTATTTGTTTGGGGTGTTTTGGCTCCTCGTTAGTTAGTCAGACCCAGCTTCAGTGCAGAGTCCTCAGGCCCAGACAGGGGTGCAGGGCCCCTCCCCACCTGGCCACCTGGGCACAGAGCCTGGCGGCCCCCGAAGAGGGTCACCAACATCTCCTGACCACGCTGCCAGGGCAGGGCGCCCAGCAAGCCCTGTCCCCCGCATCCTTCGCCCCGGGTCGTCAGTCGGTGAGTCGTCAGTCAGTCCGTCTTGCTGCTTCCCTCACCTTTCCCCCGCTGGGCTGAGGTCTGCCCTCCCCAATCCTAGCCTCCACCTGGGGAGGGAGAGAGCAAGGGGGAGTCCCCTGTTTTCCATGAGCTAAAGCAGAGTCTTCGAGTGGCAGCGACTCTCCCATGGCAAAGGGAAGGGTAGTCCCTGACCGGGAGTCACCCGGCCCGTGGCCTCGCGGGGCTCCCTCATAAACACCCCCAGCTTCCCCCAGGAGTCATGCTAGCAGAAGGTCGTGGTTTTTCAAAGCGGCCATTCCACGTCTCCCAGCAGAGGGTCCCGTGCGGCAGCGGAGGGGAAGGCAGCGAGGGCGTCGGGCTGCCCTCAGTCTGACCGCCCAGCCGCGGGGTGGGAGGCCCCACCAGGCGGGTGGCTGGCCTGTCACGGCCTGGTCGGTCTGTGCCTCTCTCCCGTGGGGCTGGCGGGTCACCGAGGTCTCCCCCACGGCCTCCTGCCCCCCCGGGGAATCTCCTGGCCTGGAAGGAGAAGGCAGGCTGCTGCGGATAGGCCAACACGGCCACTGTTTGTCCAGGGATTCGGGGGCCACTTTGGAGGGAACTCACAGACCGCATATTCTGCGCCTCCCAGCACTTTTCCAAAACAGCCTGGGCTTGGCCGGGGCCTGGCTGTCCGGGGTGGCCGGGGCCCAGGAGCCGGGAACAGGGCAGGGGAAAGCGGGGCCTCCGGGCCAGCAGTGCGAGGTGAGCAGGTGAGACCTGAGACGGCACTCGGTCAGAGCCAGCCTGCGCAGCTTCGACGTGATTAAGTTCCATTACTTGTGAATAATTCCATATGCCAGTTCGAGCAGGGGTTAGTTTGAAAAAGCAATGCCGATTTCCAAGTACAAGTATGTACTCCCTGCTGCCTGCTGCTGGGGGAGGCAGGGGTGGGGAGCCCTGCTCTGATTCTCAGAGTCGACCCTGTGTGTGTCGGACTGTGCGAGGGGAGCCTGGGGCTGAGGTCTGGTCCAAGCTCTATCGTCCTCCACCGGTGAGAGACGCACCACCACCAACCTCCCCCCTTTGGGCTTCTGTCTCCCACCTGAAAACGAAGTGCTGGATCTAGGCTTCCTCCCTCCTCCACTGTTAGCTCAGTTCAGATTCTTTCTGCTGCAAACAAGAGACTAAACAGAAGTAGCTTTGGCGCAAAGGGGGATTTATTGGGAGGATGCCGGACTCTGAGGAAGACCTGAACCCCAAGCCATTGGAAGAGCAAAGCAAGGCTGTCCTGGAGAGGTCAGCAGTAGGGGGAGGAGGGCGTTGTGGAACTGCCCTCTCTCCAGTGTGACAGCCCCAGGGGCTCCTTGACGATGGGTCTTCCAGTCTGATGTTTCAATTTCTCAGAGTAAATCAGGGAAGGCTTCCTGCAGGAAGAAGTTCCATTTTTTTTTCATACGGTCCTACGTAGACAGCCTGTCTGGAAGAGTACCAGCCCTGGCTTCTTCTTCAAGTCACCCCAATCCTTGCCGCTCTCAAGTACTAGGTCAGGGTCTGATGTCTACTCAGGAGGCCCTGAATTCTCTGGTTGCAGAAATAGCTTCGCTGTCTGATGGGACCTCAAGCCCAATTCTACTAAGCAAGGAACTTAGTGTATCTCTGCCTCCATTTTTAATTCACAAAACAGCAGGTATTGCACGTGACTGAGCGGGCTAAAAGGAGCTGCAAAGCAGAGCCTCCTTGGAGAGGGGCTAACTCCAGCCGAAGGTCTCTCGGGGCTGGCAGAGTGCTTGCCCTTCCCTGCTGGGGAACCTGGTGCCTGGCGAGGGGATGTGTGAGAGGGTCACGGGCGCTGGGGAGAAAGTGGAGCAACGGGAGTTCTCGCACACGGCGAGGGCAGCGTGAGATGGTGAAGCACTCCGGAAAATGGGGATTCATCCGGGGATTACCCTGGAGCTGCTCTGTACCTGGGCCTCGGAGACAGACGTCAGAGTCTGACAGTTTCCTTGGGTCAAGAGCCCAGGCCCCTCGTAGCCGATTCTCCACCTGGGGTCTCACAAGGCTGCATTTTCATCCGGAGCTTGGGCGAGAACTCAAGGGTTGTTGGCAGAATTCTGATCCTCGAAGCTCTGGAATGGAGGCCCTCAGCTCCTGAAGGCCACCTGCTTCTCCTGCTGCGTGGCCCCCTGACCACACGGCGGCTGGCTTGTCTGTGGCCACAGAATGGCGTCTCAGCCGCTTCTCCTGTCTCTGACCTCTACACCTCTGATTACGTCAGGATCGTCTTCGGATTAGTGTAGAGTCTCCGCATTTGCAGAGCCCCTTCACCTTTGCCGGGTAGTATAGCCTAATCGCCAGGGTGAAACAGCTTGCTGCCGACCCAGTCACACGCATGTGCGGTCCACCAGGGACAGGAAGCTTCGAGTCCCCCGAAAGCTCTGCCCGGACAGCCACGAAGCAAGAGTATTCTTTCCCCACCCTGGCGATACAGGTAGTAGTTACAGCAGTGTCTGCGTATAAAACGTTTTCTGTACTAGACATCGATGTCTACATGTGCACTATTTCCGCAGGCCTGTTGTATTTCAGGCATACAGAACTTCGATGTAAAAGTGGGCAGATTTGTCTTCGGCAAGAGAGGCAAGGAAGGGAGGGGCGTCGCATGGGACCATGTCCCTCTGAGGGCACCTACACCGCCTGGAGCTGCCAAGATGCTGTGGGGGTGACAGGAAGCCTGCTACGGGGGGTGCTGGCCGGGGAGCTGCACACTCCACAGGCCTCTCCTGGCTTGGCTTAGGGACCCAAGCCACCCGGGGTCTCCTCTCTGCCTTGCACAGACGGAGGCTGCTTCTCCCAGGGTAGACAATCCGAGGTGCAGACAAAGCCCCCTGTTACAGGCTGAGTGACCTTGATCGCTGGCCTCAGACCAAGCCCCGAGCCCCGAGCCCTGAGCCCGACCCCGGACTGCATGACCCCGGAACTAGTTTCTAGCCTGAGACCCATGGTAGGCTGTGAGGGCCTCGATTCCCCCAAATACTGTATTTATAAAGTTTGTGTGATGTGCCTTCTTGGAGGTGAGAGTTCGTAGCTTCCAGAGCTTTTCCAAGGGGCCCAAGGATGTGTAGGGCGGTTGCGAATCAGGGCTCTGCATTGGGTCAGTAATAGTAAAACAAGAATACATAGTCTTTATTCATCCTCATTTCTATCTCCGGCCCCATTTATCCCTTTTTACAGACGAGGAGACTGACATTCAGAGGGCTAAGTAACTTGTCCAGGTTCCCACAGCTAGAAAGCTGGAATCCTCAAACAGATGCTATTTTTAGGGGTTTTCTCCTGGTGAGAGGAGGTGCAGGGAGGGCTCAGGAGGGATGACTGCCTCGTGAGCCTGGGGTTCTGGTTAGAAGCTGTCAGGCCAGTTGTGGCCTTCTCTGTTCCCTCCTGTGAGGTGGTAGGGAAAGAGCTGAACAAAAGGACTAGCAGTCCCTTCCTCGGGCTCTGAAATAGCCTGAGGAAGAACAGCTCCCTGCGGCCTCTTCTCTGGCTTTTAGGTGGCCCTGGGGCTTGGGGGAAGCTTGGGGGGCTCCTCGGCAGTGGCGGGCTGGGATATGCACCTGGGAGGCTGGGTGGAGCGATGTGAATGTAAAGAAGAGTCAGGGCATGTGTGGGCTCACAGTGGAGGAGTGAGCATAAGGTGTGTCCTGAGGGGCCAAACCGGCAGCATGCATACAGGGTGGGGGAAGCCGATGAGGCACGCATGCTTAAGAAAACGACCTCGGGGTCAGGGCTGGCCCCACGCCCGCCCGTGTTGAGCAGCACCTAGAGAACTGGTTGTGGGGTGGGGCTCATGCAGGGTGTGGAAGGGTCGAGGGCCAGGAAGTGATCTTTCCTCAGCCCTCAGCATCAACCCCACCCTCAATGGGGTGTCCTGTGCTTTGAAGGGCAGACCGAGGTCTTCCTTGGAGTTAGGGCACCACTGTGAAGGAGGTGCCTTGATCTGTCCCTCAGGATTCACGCCTCTGGTTAGCCTCTCAGGCTGAGGGGTGACATGAGGAGTAGCAGCACAGGGAAGCTGCATGTGGAGGGCTCCGCAAGGCTGGGCCTTTGGGGGGCGGATGCCTCGTGCAGGCTTTCTGGGGAAGCTGGGAGCAGAGTCTGCCCTCAGTGCCGCCCTTTCCCGGCACTTTCACTGCCTCCTGTCTGTCAGTCCCCTGTCTGTCAGTCAATAGGCTGAGTCAGAGATGCCCTGGGGTTGGGGGCCGCCTGCCAAAGACCTGACTCACGAAGAATGGCTGACTGGTTTCCCCAGTCTCTGCCCCTCCCTGTCACAACACGCTGAGGGGGCAAGGGCCTCTGTCTCTGGGGCCGCTCCTCCCCTAGGAAGGGGCACGGGGCGGCTGCCTTGGACAGGCTGATCCCTGTGCCCGGGGCCCCGGCCTGCCTGCAAGGCTCTCCGACGAGGGCCTCCTTCTGCTCCGGGGCCTGACGTGCACCCTGCCTGTGCTCAGGACAGATGTGGGGCAGGGGTGGATTCCGTCCTCACTGCCGCCTCAAAATGACGCTCAAGCCCTCCCCAGCCCCTGCTGGACCCCAGCTTCCTCAACGCCACAAGACTGGAAGGGCTGCACTAATTTTTGTGCCGTGGTTCAAAAACACGTAGTCCCATCACGAGTTAGCAGCTCACATTTTGTCTGAACGAGACATAACACACACTTGCTAGCTCTGGGTGGACTCTTCGGAGAAATCTGCCTTCTTGAGGTGGGGACTTGGGTTCCCAGCGGAGGCCGGCAGCTGGGCAACCCACCGCAGCCCGGATCTGGGCCTCTGCTCCCGGGCCCGGGGGGCCTCGGGCTGCTGGTGGGAGCGCGGTGGGCCGACTCGGGGCGGCCATGCTCGTGGGCCTTTGCGGCTCTGACTCGTACGATTGTGGCGAGGCTAATGGCTCAGGGGGATAAGGGACCTGCGGGCCCAGTGACAGAATCAGTGTCTCAATAATGGGTTTTCAAGCCAATTTGAGGTGGCAACGTCCCACAGGGAAATTTCTTTTCCCCTGGCGTCCAGCAAACGAAGAAGACACCGGCCAGGTCACACTCACTTGCTGGGCCCTCCGGAGGAGCTGAATATGGGGAGCTTCCAGCTGTGGGGCCGGCAGGGACATTTGGGTCCTTGTAGCCCATTTATCTGGGAGCAGCTTTCACGGATCTGGCCAGATGAGCCAGGGCATGTGGGAGAGGGACCAAGGCCGGCAGGGCTAGTTTTAGGGGGTTCTGCTGGAGGCCAGCTCCCTCTTTGGGATGCCAGGCAGTGGGGAATCTTTTAAGAACAAGTTCTTTCTTAACCCCCACCTCCCTCGTTTGGCCCAGCCACAAATTACCAGCTCCAGAATCTTCTAAATACCCGATGCCAGGTGGCATGAGGCAGGGGGCACAGGGACACTGGCGTGGCCGGCCGTGGGCTCTGTCGGCACCCAGCAGGGTCACACCCAGCACAGCTGCTGGAGACCTACTGTGGGAACAATCCTAAGCTTTCTGCAGACTGAACGTTTGGCACCGGAGTAGGTCTGAGGGGGACCCTCACTCCTGCATCCACGAGAGAGCTTCATGCATGAGGAGGGGGCGCAGGGCACCCTCCAGAGAGCGCCTGCTTCACTAACTCCCCCACCCCACAGCTCCACACAGCGCCGAACCCCGCTGGAGACTGCACGCAGCCTGCCCGTGTTCCTCCAGATCCGAACCCCTGAGGCTTGCCTCTCCCCAGCCCACCCTTGGTTCTAGGTGAGACTACAGGCCTGTTCCAGAAACAGGCAGGGAGAACCTTCTAGCCTTCTCCAAATCCACAAAACATTTGGCTCCAGGGGATATCCCCAGCTCCCACCCTTCCGCAGGTGACTGATCTCCGTGCCGGGGACCTGGGTCCTTGACTCAGTCTCCCCAGTGCTGCTCTCTGTGTGCTGTGTGGCCCTGTTTCCTCAAGGAGAGCACAGCCTCTTTAGTGACCCTCGTCACTGAAGTTACCTTGTCACTCATCGGGGAGCCTCACACTCTGCAAATGCTTACAAGTAGGAATCAAGGGACCATGAAGTTAAAAATGAACGTCGGCTTCGTTTGGTCCAAACTTCTCACTTAACAGGTGAAGCATCCGAGGCCCCGGAAGGAAAGCTGAGGGGCGCGTAACCAGGCAGCAGGTTCAGGCCCCCAACTGGCTGTTTTGGTTCTCAGGCCAGCAGCTGCCCAGCCGCCCCTGCTGCCTGGACAACCGAGTCAGTGAATGAGTCCCCTACTCAGAAACCAACCCCTCGAAGGATCGAGACCTTCTTATCTATGTCAGAACAGATCCTGCACCTTCTGAGAAAGGCTCAATTAACAAACCTTATGTATTATTCAGGATGCTTTTAGTTGCAAGTGACAGAAATCCCACTCACACCAGCTCACACACATGAAGGGATTTATTGCTCCATATTTAAGGCAGTCCAGGGACAAGCTGAACACGGGCCCAAGAGATGTCGACCCGGTGCCAATCTGGCCCACTGAGGGGCTTTTTGAGACTGAGGACCCTGAGAAAGGGGTGAGGTTCCCTACAGGGGGAGCAGCAGCTGCCTTCAAGACTCTAACGGAGGGTGGAAGAGGAAGGCGAATGTCCAGGCCAAAAGGATACCCCCTGGAAAGACCTGAGTCATGAAGCTGTTAGAACTAGAATCTTTTCTTTTCGATTTGTCACCTTGTGAAGTATTTCTTACATATTGAATTGCATGTAAATATGCGTAGAGGTTTAAAGAATAAGAATATAGCAAGTATCCTGCAGCTACCCCTCAGGATGAGCCAATGAAGTCCACCAGGCCTATCCCCCACCCAGTGAAACTTGCCTCAACTGTGCCCTCCTTTCGTCCCATCCTTCTCAATTTTGAGTTTATTCTTCTATTTCCGGCCTTGAAATGTAGCCCTAAGCAAAAGAGTATTTTGTGTTGCCCGCCATTTTGTAAATGGCGTCATTCCCCTCCCACTTGCTTCTTCCGCTCCACATTATGAATTTTGAGATTCCACAAGATGTTGATGTGTAGAGTTGCGGTTCATTCATATAATATCTCATTATACATAGTAAACATACCTCGATTTATCTATCCGTTCTACCGTAGCGAACATTTGATTGTTTCCAAGTTTTTTTTTTTTTTTCCCCTGCCAGAAGCAGGACTGCTATGAAGGTTTTTGTGTCCCGATGAACAAATTCCAGAGTTTCTTTAGAAGTAGGTCTTAGGATACGTGAGTGGGAGTGGGAGTGTTCAACATTACGAGATAATGCCACACTATCTCCCAAAGGTTGCGCTTTCTGTGTAGCTATTCATTCCTGCTCGGGCCCTGATGCTCCAACTGAGAATGTAGTTTCAACTCTGTGGTCTGGAGACAGATGGGTTTCATGGCAGGAAAGGGGGCCTTTGGTTCTAGAATGTCCTGCAGTGTGAACTCGCCGGGGCCTGCGGCAATCCCTGGGAGACTCGATGTTGGGGCCAGGGAGACCTGGGCGAGCAAGCGAGACCAACACTGTGGCGTCATGGCTGGCAGAGAGGGAGAAGAGGAGGACTGGGGCGCTTGCTGGCTGTAATGGTTGGGAGCAGGGAGAAGCCCCTATAACCACCAGCATTCAATACATCCGTACAGAAAACCCTTCCGCCAGGCTTACTAAGCTGCAGAAACCTCTGTGCTCATCATGAACGACTAGACCTCCGCATAGGAAAAGTAAAGCTGCAGCACAGCTCAGACATTCCCTTCTCCCTCCCCGAGGAGTGGAAGAGTTGAATAGAGACCCACATGCTCTCTGTTAGAACGGATCTCAAATCTCAATACCAGGTAAATGGAGGGAAAGTAACATTTCTTGAAATGAGCAAGTAGTTCAAAAGAAGAGGACTGTACCACTTACCTCTTGTTGCCTAACAAATTACCCCCAAACATAGTGACCTAACACAATAACCAACACTTACGATCTCTCACGATTTGCATGGGTCAGGAATGTGGGAGAGGGATGATGGGTCGGCTCTGTCCTGAGGTCTCTCATGAGGGCAGTCCTCCAATATGTCGGCTGGGCTGCTGTCATCTGGAAGCTTGACAGGTTGGGACAACCTGCCTCCAAGATAGTTTACCCACACAGGTGGAAGGTTGGCACCGGCTGTTGGCAGGACCCCTTATTTCTTTCCTAGGTGGACCCTTTCACTGGGCTGCTTCAGCATCCTCATCATGATGGTGGTCTTCCCCCAGAGCACAGGAGAAAACCAAGGTGCCTTTTACAATCTAGCCTCGAAAGTCACATTGGCATAGTTGCAAGACTCCATCGGTCTCATAGGTCATCCCTGGCTCGCTGTGGGAGAACCCACAAGGGCACGGATAGTAGGAGGTGGGGCTTTGAGGGGGGGTACATTTTGGAGGCTAGCTACCCAGGGAAGAGCTACACCAAGAAAACTGAACAGACGTTCCTCTCTGGCACAGTTACTGTGAGAAACAAGAGAAAACAAAATGAAATGCAAAGAAATATTCTATCTTTCTTTATAGTTTCTGCAAGCTTAATTGTACCTATGGGAAAAGAATAATCTCAATTACAGAAATTCCTTTTCACGAAAAATCACCATTGTAACATTTAAAAAGTATAAGCCATGAAGAGCATGAAACCAAACAATATTAGAAAACTAGCTTGCAAATTGCTACCAAGTATCTACTAGAAAAGGACTAAAGAGAAGAGGGAAAACATAAGATACAGAGAATGCAGGTGAACCAAGCCTTGTATGTGAGGAAGAGGAAGGGAACAAAGAAAGAGGAAAAAAGATGCATATATCCATTCATTTATTATTCATCTAACATGTATTTATTGATCCTGTTATGAGCCAACCACTAAGGGAGATTTTGTGTACTCATTTAAAGTTTCTAATCAAGACGGAGAAAATTAAATGCTGTATGATCTCACTTATATGTAGAATCTTAAAAACAAACTCATAGAAAAAAAAAAGATCGGATTTGTGGTCACTAGAGGTGGGGTGCGGGGGAGAGGGAATTGGAGGAAGGTGGTCAAAAAGAGTAAACATCCATATATAACTAAGTATTGGGGATGTAATACACAAAATGATGATTATAACTTCCACTGCTGTGTGGTATATTTAAAAGTTGTGAAGAGAGTAGACCTTAAAAGTTCTCATCACAAGAAAAAAAAAAAAAAACATTTTACCTCTCTTTCTATTTTCTTGCAACTGCGAAGTGGTGGATATTAACTAAACATACTGTGATAACCATTTCACATTATATGCAAATCAAATTATCATGCACTTGAAACTTACACAGCGTTGTATGTCAATTGTATTTCAATCAAACGGAACAAAAAATTTCCAAAAGGAAAGGTTCTAGTCAAAGATTTTGTTATTTTCTGTAATCTACTATTTCTATAATCAAAGAAATAATAGAAGAAAATTTCTCTGATGCGAAGGAAGATGTGAGCCATTAGATTTTAGGGACAAAATTAAAATAAAGGGACCCATGCATACTTTATATGCAAACTGTATATATACAGCTTTATAAAATCTCAAGTTCCAAGGATAAAAGAATAACACTTTCAGTACACATGTAGGGTAGAAACACAAAGGGAGAAAAAAAATTGGCTTGTCCCAGACTTTACCTATGATTATGTAATTCTAAATTCTAGAAGAGAAGAAAATATTTTCTGTAGAATTTTCAGAAGCAACAGTTGTGAAGAATTCTGTACCTAGCTAAGATGGCATTCATGTACTGGTCAAAAGAAAGATATTCTTAGACATGTAAGGACTCACGTAATCTGCCTGAAAAACAATGCCCCAAAAGGTTCACCAATCAATTGAGAAATGAGTCAAGATAAAGAACCCAAATGAAAGGAGCGGCACAAAAGAAACAACCATGAGTAATGAAGCCAGTAAAGGATAATGTCTAAATCATTGTTTGGAACATGGTTATGTTCCATGGTTATGTTTTGGAACGTGGTTAATTCTTTAAGGAAAAGAAGTGCAAATCCCAAATATAAAATTATTCCAACAAAAATTTAAGATGAAGGGAAAGCCAAGAAGGAAATGAAAGTGCCTGAAATGTCTCATGTAACTTCAGTATCATTATATACATTATTTAATTCTTGAAATCGATAGACATTTTTTGCTTTAAATATTTTGCTGTATTCTATAGGTACATAAATTTCAAATTATCACAGAAAAGGGAGCCAAGAAAAGTTGATTGACTAAACAAAATTCGGAAGAAGAAAACAGCAAGGAAAAATAAAACAAAGCACAAAAGAATATTAAAAAAATAACGCCTAACATACAAGTTTCATTCAAATATGAATGTATGAAATTCTACTTTTATTAGACAAAAACTTTCGCATTGTGTAAAAAAAAATCAAAGTACATTCTGTTTATCAGAAACATACAGTGTTAGAGAAGGGTGAAAAATCAATAAATGGGAAATTATTACACTCAGGAAATGCAAACAAAAAGAAGCAGAAGTAGCAATATTAGAAGCATATCAAGTGGAATTTAAGGGAAAATGCAAATACGAGGGCTATTTTATACTGATCGAAATGTCACTTCACAATAAAGATATATCAGAAACGTTTATGAACCAACTAACAGCTCATAAAAAAGCAGAAAACAAAAACTATTATAAACAAAAGAAGAAAGTCGCAAATCTATGGTATTAGTGAGGATTTGAAACATATGAATCCTAGTATTTGACAGATCAAAGCCACCAAGAAAAGCTGTAGAGAAATTGACTCATGGGTGTAACAGTAAAGGGGAAAGTAGGGACGCCTGAGGTTTCGCCTGCACAAGGCAGCATCGCCTTCTAAGACCCCGCTTCTCTCACAGTCTGCTGGGGAAGACAGGAGCACAAACACTTGATCCCAGCCCAGCCTAAGATTTTGTTCTGGGATTAAATCACTCTCACCTCCAGGCCTTCGCATCAGCTTTTCCCTTAGGTTGGAAGAACCTGGCTTCTGCCCTCACCTGTATTGTCTCTGACTCATCTTCACTGCATTTTCCTAAAAGCTCAAAAGTCACCTCCTCAAGGAGGCTTTCCTTGCCTCCTCGTGATGGGATTTTCCCTGCTGGCTAGCCCCCGCGCCGGGCCGTCCGTCTTCTCTCGTCCTGCTTTATTTATATCTCTCTGCGCACCATCCTCACTACTTGATGTTATGTGATTATATAAGCCTTTGGTTTGTTCACCTTTGTGTGCTCACCACTGAAACTCCATTCGGCACACAACAGAATGGACTCGAGAATATAAGGCGCGTGTGAATGAAATTTTAAACACAAAAATTTTTAAATGCCAACAAGTTCTTTGTGTTGCTATAAATCAGTGGTTCTGGACTCGACAGGGAGGGGGGTTGGCTCCCTGAGAATGTTTTGTAATGTCTGGAGAAATTTTTAGTTGTCGCAACTTGGTGGGCGGATGGCCCCGGGCAGCCGGGGGGTAAAAACCAGGGGGCTCGTAAGCCACAGGACAGATCCCAGCACAGAGACCGTCGGCCCCCAAATAACACCACTGAGTTTGGGAAACTACTCCAGAACCAGTACCGCCTTCTTTGTTTAGAAAGAGGACTACTTAGGGTTGTAAAAGTCATCCGTATGGGAGAAGATGTTAGAGGGCAGTTTTCAGGGGCGCCTGGGTGGCTCAGTCAGTGAAGCACCTGCTTTCAGCTCAGGTCATGATGCCAGGGTCCTGGGATCGAGCCCCGCATCAGGCTCCCTACTCAGCGGGGAGCCTGCTTCTCCTTCTCCCTCTGCCTGCTGCTCTGCCTGCTTGTGCTCTCTCTCTCTCTCTCTCTGAGAAATAAACAAATAAAATATTTATAAATAAATTAATAAATAAAGCTGAGTTTCGCCAGGTCACATAGATATTCTAGCTCTTTGACGCTCACAGCGGCCCCGGGCTCCCACGTATCAGCATTACCTGGGAGCTTGTTAGAAATGCAGGCTCTCGACCCCATGCCAGGCCCGCCGAACGCGAGCCAGCTGTGTTAGGACACCATGGCCACTTGACAAGCAAATTTAAGTTTGAGAAGCACTGAGCCGACACATGGGTTCTCATTCTTGGCTGCTCCCTGGAATCGTCTGTGGTTTTTAAAAATTCTGATGCCCAGGCCGCAGCACAGGCCAATGACATGAGAATCTGGGGGCTGTGGCCCAAGGGATTCCTCTTTCTAAAACGCCCCAAGTGGGGCGCCTGGGTGGCTCAGTCGTTAGCTATCTGTCTGCCTTTGGCTCAGGTCATGATCCTGGGAGCCCGGGACTGAACCCCGCATCGGGCTCCCTGCCCAGCGGGAAGCCTGCTTCTCCCTCTTCTGCTCCCCCTGCTTCTCCCACTCCTACTCCCCCTGCTTGTGTTCCCTCTCTCGCTGTGCTCTCTCTGTCAAAAAATAAATAAAATCTTGGGCACCTGGGTGGCTCAGCCGTTGAGGGTCTGCCTTCAGCTCAGGTCATGATCCCAGAGTCCTGGGATCGAGGCCCGCATTGGGCTCCCTGCTCAGCAGGAAGCCTGCTTCTCCCTCTCCCACTCCTCATGCTTGTGTTCCCTCTCTCGCTGTGTCTCTCTCTGTCAAATAAATAAATAAAATCTTTAAAAACAAAATAAAATAAAAAATAAGTAAAATCTTTAAAATAAAATAAAATAAAACACTTCAAGTGATTTCAATGTGCACTCAAGTTGTGAACCGCTGTTTGAGGGCTTACATGGAAGTTACAGAGGACTAAGTTAAAAAAAAAGTCTGTTTCTGGGATTCTTGGGCCCTTTACCCAGATTGGGGGCATAAACCAATGTGGGAGGGCCAGGCTGTGGGGGTAGAGAGGATTCGAGAGCGAGGGTCCCCCTGGAGAGTGCGAGTGTGAGTGACCGTTGGGCTCCCTTCACCTCACAGCCACTGAGCAGGCCCCTGGGAGAGCTTGGTCTGCACAGTGGCCTGGGGTCCGACACCTGCCTGAGAGGCTGTGGTTCTCAGATGAGATGGCAGGGTAGAGAGGGCCTGGGTTGCTCCTTTCCGCCCAGGCCTGGCCTGGGGGCACCTGTTTCTTGTGGGCCAAAGCCTGAGAATTCATCAACTGGCTCAGGGCTGTTAGAAAATCTTGTTCAAGAGGACCCTGCCAGTGACAGGGAAAATAGGAAGGGGCCACGGGAGAAAACACGTCACCCCCTTCACAGCAAGTGTAGTCAGATGTTCGCTGTGTGGCCTCTGAGGGTTCCATGAAAATGCCCCCTAAGAAAATCACCGTTTTAAAAAAAAATTTATTTATTTGACAGAGAGGAGAGAGATCACAAGCAGGCAGAGAGGGAGGGGGAAATAGGCTCCCCGCTGAGCAGAGAGCTCCATTCTAGGACCCTGAGATCACGACCTGAGCTGAAAACAGAGGCCTTAACCCACTGAGCCACCCAGGCGCCCGAGGAAAGCACCTTTAAATCACAGCACTAGTGGCTCCTGTCAGGAGAGTACTCACCTACCTGCTTCCTCATCCTCCCTCTCTCTTCCCTCTCCCCCCAGCCCCGCAGGGGCAGATGCCACAACTATTAACTGGGGGAGGTAGAGAAATGCCAGGCAGTGATAGAGAGAAAAAGGCTTATGCCCAATGCCCCTCCTACCCTCGCTATAGACAGCACCCCCCCCCCCAATGTAGGGGGCTGCCCTTGCTGAGGTAGGAGAGAAAACCAAAATCAGGTGTGAGGATTTTATTACCTCACAGGCTTGAATACTTTCAATTACCAAACTGAGTCAGTTTTGGGATGTCAAGCAATTTTTAGGATCCGAAAGAGAGAGAGGCAGAAAAAAGCAATGTTCCAATTTTCAACCTAATGGTGGGGGACTGAATGACGTCTCTCACTGAATGAAGTGTGAAGGGATGACAGTGGTAAAGGAGGTAAAGGAGCCTCTGAGGCCATCCTGTGAACCAGAGCGCAGTCTGGAAAGGGGGCATCACCAAAGGGACTAGACCTTTCTGTGTAATGTAGTATGGAGAAGACAGAGGAGGAGCCCGGATGAGGGGCAGAAAAAGAGGGAGGTGGGGCGCGAGGACAGGGCAGGCGGCTGGTCCCAGAGAGGCCCGAGGCGGCGTGCGGGCCGTGGTTTGGAACAGGCTGGAAGGTGCTCCTCTAAGATGAGTGAGAGTTCCATGCTGGCCACACACGCGTACCTTTTGGTTTCTGGAAGCGTGTTACTGTACTTAGTCTTTTTCAACGCAAATGGAGCCAACAATGATTCAGTTCTCTTCTCTCTGACTTTGTGTCAGGACTAAATGACGTTCCCCTCGTCCCCCAACTCTAATGTCACACCCATGACAGGGCCAGTGAGAGAAGGGCCAGTGAGAAGTAGGCCTGTTCTTGGCAAGTCTGGCTGGTTCAGAGGACACTTTGAGGTGCTACTGGGACCCTTTGCCTTTTCCTGTTTAAAAAGCAGATAAAATTGGGACCCCCAAGTAGCCAAACAATGCTCCTAGAGGGGTCCCCACGCCCCTCACACTGCCTGCCACGGGTGTCCCAAGGGAGAGCTTCCAGGCCACCTTTAGGTCCTGCCTCAAGATGGACAATATGACAGACAATATGACACCTTCAGCCACTTTTCTCTCTCTCTGGTGTTGAGAAAACTGGGTTTGACAGGCCCATGGGGACAGTTTAGAGTCACTGATGCCACTGATAGATGGCATTCCATCGTTCCAAAAGCTTTCTCAGGGGTCATCTCAGAGAATTCTACAGAGGTTAGAAAGTCCCTTCGATCGCTGTGGAGTACATTTTAAAAGAGTATTCTTATGCCAGATCATAAAGATGTTATCAATAGCCTCTAAAATGTACAAATTGTACAGGTCACCTGCTCTGACTGGAATTCAAGAAAACTAGAAATTAAAAACCAAAGGAGAAGCAAAGAACAAACACCGAACTACTTGGGAAATTAAAAATCACTTTTCTAAGTTGCTCTCGGGTCTGAGAGGGAATACAAACATCAATAACAGGAAATATAGAGCAGAATTCTAATGATAACAACACAGAAAAATAAATGAGCCAGGCATTTCTGTCCAGACCCCAGAAAAAGAGAAAAGCAAACCACCACCGTCACCACCAACACAACCCAAGGAAACAGGGAGAAGAGGATCATGAAAACCCCCAGAAATTAATGGGTTAGAAAATAGGAAATGTAAAGTGATAAACACATCCAGAGTCTGGCTCCTTACAAAGACTGATGACTTCGAGAAACCATCAGCGAGCTCAGTCAAGAAGAAGAAAACAGGAGACCGCAGACGTGAGCAATGATAGGGAGGAAACGAAAAATAGAAAGAAAGGGGTTTTTATAACTTTCTGCTAATAAATGCGCAAATCTCAATGAAGTGGAGAGTTTTCCGGGAAGAGACACATTACCAAATTTGACCGAAGAAGCAGAAGAAACCTGAATTAGATGAACCACCCCAGACGACGCTGAACAAAACTGTCGAAGAAAGTATTGAGACCAGACTGGTTCAGAGTTGCGGAGGTGAATTCTTTCAGACCTGTGGGGAGCAGATGGTCTCAGTGGTTAGTCATGGCAAATAGAGGGGCAGCGTCCCAAGTCACTTTCCTGAGCGAGAGTCACCCCTACGACACAAAAGCCAACCAGACAGATGGGCAAGAGAGGAAAGGCAACCCAATCTCTCAAATACAGACACAAAATATTAGAAAATGGAATGCAGCCGTGTGGGCAAAATAAGAGTTCGCTATTTACAAACAGGGCCGATGCCAGCAATGCAAATGCTGTTCCACAGCAGGAAATTGCTTAATGCGATTAATTACGTTAATAGAAAGAAGTGAAAAACCACATCATCACTGTTTGAATAGCTTAGATTTTTAAAGACAGAAAGCCTGAGTACAAACCCTAGCCTTTTCACTTCTTAACTGTGGACTTTTGGACATTTCCCCTATCTTCAAGTTTGGGAAATAATGCCTAAAGTCAAGGTCATGTGTGGATTACATAAGGACGACAAGAGTCTTGGCACAGAACTTGGCATGTAATCAAGAACTCAGTAAATGAGAGTTTTAGAAAAATTCCAAGACGTCGCCATTCATTCCAGGTGATGTTTTTGTAAATAAAGCAAGAACTGAGGAACACTCCTTTCCTATTACAAAGATAATCTCTCTCAAACCAAAGCAACATCATAATTAACTGTGAAAACAATAGTGACATCCCAATTAAGTTCAGGAACTATCCACTATTACTTATAATGTTGCAGAAGTTCTAGCAATGCAATTAAACAAGAAGATAAAATAAGGGTCATAAATATTCCCAAGGAGGAAATACTATCATCGTCGTTTTCAGGGGATATGGTTTTTTGTAATTGGAACTTCTCAAAAAAAAAAAAAGGAAAAAGTCATAGAGCTAACACATGAATTTAGTAGGGAAGCACTCACAAACTATAGAAATATAGATGTAAAAACCAAGACCTTTCCTACAATAATGAGCGAGCCATTAGTACACATCATGGAAATATATTATTATATTTACAATAGCAACGAAATTCATGGGCATGAACTTAGCAAGAGATGGAAAAGATTAATGTATAGAAAAGTCTTTACAAAAAAACTCGAAAAAACAAAAGGAGAGAGACACTATTCTAAGAAGAATCAAAATACAAGTTTTCTCTTGTTCCAAATCATCTACAAATGAATACATTCCAATCCAAATTTCAATGAAATTTGTTTTCTTAAGGAAATCTTGACAAGATGATTGCAAATTTCTCTGGAAGACTAGAAGTGTGGAAAGGAAAATTTTGAAGAAGGGCAAGGTGGATGGACTTGCCCTACCAGATATTAAATATAATTAAAGACTCTGACAATTAAAACAGATTCCCTGGTACATAAAAACAAGTAGATTCATGGGACAGACTAGGAAGGCAGGAACAGATCCCAGTGTGTGTGAGAATCCATTATTGATTATGGAGGTATTTCAAAGATGCGTCAATAAATAATGGCTAAGTTAGATTCTTGTTTCAAAATGCACAGAAAAACAAATCTCAGCTCCTAATTTGCATATTTCTGTTTTTGACTTTTTGTTATGAAAAGATACCAAACTTTCAGAAAAGGTGTATAAATAGTATAATAAATTCCATCATATCTGTCAAATCATTCACAACAGTTAATACTATGCAATGGCTTTATTCTCCATATCTATATAGCATATACATTCAAACCTGGGCCTTTTCTGTTTCCTAACGGTGGAAACTGTTGTTTTGTTTTGTTTTGTTTCTCCTTTAACAATTGAGAGTAAGATTCAGGTAATATGTATCCTTTATCCTTAAATAGTTCAGTGAGATTCTCCAAAGAACAAGGCCATTCTTTTCTGTAACCACAATGCAGAGATTAAATTAAAAATATTTAAGATTGGGGGCTGCCTGGGTGGCTCAGTGGGTTAAAGCCTCTGCTCGGGTCATCATCTCAGGGTCCTGGGATCGAGCCCCGTGTTGGGCTCTCTGCTCAGCAGGGAGCCTGCTTCCTCCTCTCTCTCTGCCTGCCTCTCTGCCTACTTGTGATTTCTCTCTCTCTGTCAAATAAACAAATAAAATCTTTAAAAAAACATTTAAGATTGAGGGGCGCCTGCGTGGTTCAGTTGGTTAAGTGTCCAACTCTTGATTTTGGCTTAGGTCATGATCTCGGGGTCCTTAGATGGAGCCCCCGAGTGGGGCTCTGGGGTCAGCAGGAAGCCTGCTTGAGGATTTTCTCTCTCCCTCTCCTGCCCCTCCCCCTGCTCATGCTCTCTCTCTCTCTCAAATAAATAAATAAATCTTTAAAGAAATATTTAACATGGATACAATATTCTTAATCTACTACTTAGTCCATATTCAAATTCTGCCAGGTTTCCCAGTAAATAACCTTTACAGGCATTCGCCTGTTCCATGCAGGACCCAAGCTAGGTTCATTCACTGCATTTACTTTTCATGTTTTTCATTCCCTTTAACCTGGTATAATTCTTCAGTGTTTCTTTGTTTTTCACGTTACTGGTATTTTTTTGGAAATGTACAAGCCAGTAGTTTCAAAGAAACTCGCTCCGTTTGCCTATATCTAGTACTTCTTCCTGATTAGAGTCAGGTTTTGCATTTTGTGGGATGCATTGTGTCCTTCTCAGTGTATCTCTTTGGGAAATACACAATGTAGATTTTTTTCCATTGTTGATGAGGTCAACTTCGATCGATCGCTTGGGTAGGTAGTGTTTAATAGATTTCTCCACTGTGAAGTTACTCTGTTTGTATGTGTGAATAATACCAAATCTATAGGGGGTTGGATACTTTGAGGCTGTGTAAATATCTGTTACCCTTTTTACCTAAGTTAATTTTACTAGGGTTGCTGAAAGATGGTGACTTTCTAACTATATCTTTCTTTGTTTGTTAGCATTTTGCTATAACCAAGAGCTTTCTCTCCCTCTCTTCTCTCTGCCCTCTTTCCTCTCTCTCCTTCTTTCCTGTCAGTGTGGACTTAAGGATTCTGTTACTCACTGGGCCATCATCCATTACAATCATAATTCATTCTGATGCTCGAATTGTTTCTAATTTGGCCAGTGGGTCCCATGCCCTTTGACCTGTTGCAATCAGTTTTTGAGTCCCTCTTTGCATTCTGGCACAACAACATGTTCCAGGCTCATTTTGTACTTTCTCCGCCCCAGTCTTGGAATCAGCCATTTCTCTAAGGAATTCTGGCTCCTTTGATTGGGAGATGGTGTGGAGGAGTAAAGATTTGGGCATCAATAAATGTAAAAAAGTCAAATCAAGGGAGAACCATGGATGAATAGCTATATAATCTTTGGGTAAGAAAAAACTTTAAAATATGACATCAAAGTCAAAACCCATAGATGAAACTATACACAAATTTTGGACCATCTCTAGGAAATGATCATAAATAAAATGCTGAGAGGTCTCAGGACTCATTTCTCGGGTTTCTTCCCTTCTCTGTCCACAGTTCTTCCCTTGGTTATCTCATTCAATCTTATGGCTTTGAGGACTGTGTATGTTTTGATGAGTAGCAAAGTTATGTCCCCAGCCCGGGCTTCTCTTCTGGACCCCAGACTAGTGTGTTCAGATGCCCATTCAAGAACTTCACTTAGATATCCACGGTGACTCCCAAACATCCCTCCCCCCCACCCCAGCTTACTCAGACCACACCGTCACTCCATCTGAACCACCCAGACCCCATTCCATGCTCTCACACCTCTTGGAAAAGAAGTCCATGTCCTCACAACAACCTCCGTAGCTCAACAACATTGGTTCTTCACTCCAGGTTCACATCAGAATCATCTGGAAACTTTAAAAGAAGTAGCGATGCCTGGAACTTGGCCAATTAAATGGCCATCTCTGGGAGTGTAGGTAGGCTCCTGGGGGTCCTAATGCATGGAGAGAGTGATAACTCCCGGCTTACATGATCTACCCCATTACCTCTCTGTCCTCATCTCCTATAAGCTTCTCCTTCCTTCCTTGCTTACTCCATTCCAACGGAGCTAGCCTTTTTGAGGCTCTCAAGCACACCCGGCACACTCTTGCCTCAGGACCTTTGCACATGCTGTTCCTTCCTGCCCAGAACCTCTTTCCCAAGACACCTCAATGGCTTGGCTCCCTCACTTCCTTCAAGTCTTCCTCAGATGGTCGTTTCTCAGTGAGGTTTTCCTTGTTTAGACTTACAATTCCTATCCCCCCAGCTATACTTTTTGTCCCTCTTTCCTGCTTCACAGATGTATTTTCCCGTAGCGTCTCAATAATCTGACATTGTATGTACATATGCATGTATGTATTGTACTGTAGGTCTCACTCTTCGAGAGCAGAGGTTGCAAACTACGGTATGTGGGTCAACTCCAACCCATAGCCTGTGTCTGTATTGGTTAATACTATAAGCTGTGGAGATCCAGTGGGAGCACTCTCACACACCTCAGTTTACCCCTCAGCTCCCAGTGTCTGTCACCCCCCAGCCTCCCAGGACCCCATGGTGGTCACCTACATGCTTTCGGCAACTGCCCAGCCTCCAGTGGTGGCATCTCAGTCCAGGAGACAGCCACTCAGCAAGCGGCCTCCCCGCTGACCAGCAGGGAGATGGCCGGGATGTCCCGGAGGAGCAAAGTCGGGTTTGGGTGGGGATTTGGTTATCACTGGAGCAGACAGTGGAAGTGACCATTGCAGCTGCTCCCCCTCCTCCTTGGGATAGTTGTTCCTCCTCCCAAGGATGTGTGCGGTGGACAACCAGCAGCACGAATTGTGCCCACTGACCCAGCAACCGGAGTTAAGGGGCACGAGGGGAGAACTTTCTCTCTTTTATGTAAATATCTATGTGGAATTTGCCTGCTGGCTGAAATGATTTATTCTCTGTTTCTTTTCTGGAAGAGGTTTATGGGCTCATGCTTAAGAGTATAGCCTCACGAGGCCATGTTTTTTAAACCTTATTTTGTTCACGGATGACTTTTCTCTATCTAACAAGGTGCTTGATGCCTACTAAGTGCTCGACACAATTTAGCAGATGACAACAAAACAAATGATAAACTAGATAAATATTTGTATCCTACATAACAAAATCCTTAAAATGCAAAGAGCTTGCATACATTATTAAGAAAATATGAACATATTAAGAGAAAATCAGAGAAAGACAAGAAAATAAAGATTCACAAAGTAGAAATACGATGACCGATGAACATACGAAAACTTTAATACCAATCAAATAAATCTAAAATAGAAAAAATGATAAGGATCACTCATCATGTTGGTAAGGACTGAAATAATGAGAACTGTTTTTGAGGGGGGCCGTCTGAAATAGAGCCTTGGAAACCCCTGGTTAGTGTATTAAATTCTGGGCAGTGATATCATAGATGATTTTTTTTTTCTATTTGCCCTGTATGAATTTTTGAATTTTCTACTCTGAGTATGTATTACTTAAGTACAGCTGATTTTGAGAATTATTTTCGAAAACAGAAATACAGGGGCGCCTGGGTGGCTCAGTGGGTTGGAGCCTCTGCCTTCGTCTCAGGTCGTGGTCTCAGGGTCCTGGGATCGAGCCCCGCATCGGGCTCTTTGCTCAGCAGGGGGCCTGCTTCCCCCTCTCTGCTTGCCTCTCTGCCTGCTTGTGATCTCTCTCTGTCAAATAAATGGGTAAAATCTTTAAAGAAAGAAAGAAAGAAAGAAAGAAAGAAAGAAAGAAAGAAAGAAAGAAAGAAAGAAAGAAAGAAAATAGAAACACAGGAGGAGGGACATTCAAAGAAGACGCAAGGGCCAAAAGATCTCCTGTGCATCTCAAGGTGGGATGAGGGAATCTGAGGGTCACAAGACCATCCATGTTGTGACCCTGGATAGAGAACTCCTGCTCTTGGTGAGGAAGTCATGCCTAAATCCAGGCGGCCAGCTCTCCTGGAGCCCTTATCCACACCTCCCCAACATAATTCTCAAGAAAAATGCTAGCCTAGATAACACTTCCTCCAAAGATGAGTAATAAACAGAAAGGACTCATCAAGAACTCCGTTAAAGGGGCGCCTGGGTGGCTCAGTCGGTTGAGTGTCTGCCTTCGGCTCCCGTCGTGATGTCCAGGTCTTGGGATCGAGCCCCGCATCGAGCTCCCTTCTCAGCAGGGATTCTGCTTCTCCCTCTCCTTCTCCCCTTGCTTGTGTTCTCTCTCTCTCTCTGTGTCTCTCTGTCTCAAATGAATAAATAAAACTTAAAAAAAAAAAAAACACCAAAAAAGAACTCCATTTCAACAGAGAAAGGAGAAAAGACATAAAACAAGTAAGGAGCTGGTGAAGAATGTATCCCGGAACAAGAATTACTTCAGGAAACAGAGGAACACTTTGGAAAAATATTCTGCCCATGATCACAAAGAAATTAATGAGACCATGAACTCCTCAAGGGGAAATGGAAGAGCTTAGAGCAAAGAGTTTGAAGAAGCAACATTAAGACAAAGGAGAGAGCTCAAAAGGGAGCTGATAAAGATCAAAAGCCAGAAATGTAGAATAACAATAAATGTGTTAGAAAGATGAAAACATTATTAGTGATCAGAAAAATAGAGCAGATTTTTTTAAAGCAGAATAAGATGCCTAGTAGAGAAGTATGAGAAAAATCTCATAAAGTGAATCGGAGAACAGAGAGAAAAAAATAGGAAGTGTTTAAGATAGACCTTGTGGGGGCGCCTGGGTGGCTCTATGGGTTAAAGCCTCTGCCTTTGGCTCAGGTCATGATCTCAGGTCCTGGGATCCAGCCCCGCATCGGGCTTTCTGCTCAGCAGGCAATCTGCTTCCCCCTCTCTCTCTGCCTGCCTCTCTGCCTACTTGTCTCTCTCTCTCTGTCTCAAATAAATAAATAAAATCTTAAAAAAAAAAAAAAGATAGACCTTGTGTTTCTTTCTAGAAAGAACACTTCCCAGTGAAGTAATTAAATATTAAAGATAAAGAAAAAATCATAAAGGCAGACAGGCAGAAAAAACGGGTCACTCACAAGGGAGAAAACAGTATCGATTGGCCTGAGGCTAATCCCCAGTGACATTCAGTAGCAAGTTAGTGGAGTATTGTCTACAAAGTTCTGAGAGAGGTACGACATAACAGGTTCTCGCTCAGGTGAATTGTCACCTCATGTCGAAAGGCAATAGTAATTACCAAAGATGAAAATACGCTGAGACTCTGGCAGCTGAGTATTTCCTGGTCATGGAATCCCACTGATCTAGAGATGAATTTAAATAAAGAACTGTGGAATAGAGAAACCACTATATATGACAGGTGGGTTATGAATCTTGAATGAATTTACGTATAGAACCCTCATGCTTATTTTACAAATATAATGTAGAAAATGTGCAAATTCCTATTGCTGCAAGCCACTGAGGTCTGGGGACTGCTGGTTACTTTGGGCTAAACTGGCACAGGCTAACTGATACACCAATATTGGTCTAATAAATTAAAGTGTGCTTCAGTGAGGGACTCAGAGACCTTCTGGGAAGGAATGTGCTCTAAGATTAGAAAGCTCCTGGTTGGCCTTGGAGAGGCTAAGAAGGTCTAATATGGGGTGCTATCTACTACTTAAACATGTCCTTGGTCATGTCCCATGAACTTGGCCATGTCCCAATATCTTACCCTCGGGAGAGAGCTGCAACGGTAATAAAAGAAAAATATCCATTTCATTAAGACTGAAAAATTTTGTGGATAGAGAGATGAGCTCTGAGATCCTCTCCCAGAATGTAACACAAAGGGGAGAGAGAGATTCTATCTCTCTTTGCTCTGGACTTACAGATGGCTTTGCATCTTGAGGGTTCAGGACCCATTGGGAAGTGTAGCCCACGGGAGCCAGGCTCAGGGAAGAGATCACACAGAGCCCAGTAGGAAATGGCATGAGTAGAAATGGCAAATGATAGTGCAGGGTCCTGCATTAGGCTGTGGATCTGACCTGAGCAGACAATGGAGCAATGATGGTTTTAGTTGGAAGTAACAGGATTACAAACAATATAAACAATAAAGGGAACTCACAGGCTTAGAATCTGGGAATGTCCAGCAATGTAATGAGCTTCACACAGTTTAATCTAGAGATCCAAGGATCTTCTAGATTTGAATCAAGACTTGATTTCTTTTCACCTGTTTTATTTCCATGAGATCAGCTTCATCTTGCAGCTGACTTCCCTTGTGTTTGCAAGATGGCCGCCTCCAATCCTAAGCTACATCAAGCTGGCGAGAAAACAGAAGCACTGAACGCTGAATGTAGTTCTTGAACTTCATTCTCATTGGACCCATTTAGATCGTATATCCAAACCTGTAATTGTAGAAGGGTTTATGTAATTAGCTTAGACTGGTGGTTCTCAACCTGCCATTTTGCCCACCATTTGCGGCCATTTTGCCCACCAGCAGTCTTTTGGCGATGCCTGAAGACGTGCTGCCACAATGGGTGAGTGTGTGTGACTGGCATCTAGTGGATAAAGGCCAGAGATGCTGCTCAATATCCTACGAGGCACAGAACAACCCCATTCCCCACTCCCCACCAAGAACTGGCCAGCCCAAAATGTTCCACAGTGCTCAGGTTGGGAAATCGTGGCTCGAACCAATCAGGATCCCCCCGCCCCACAACTGAGATGAGGCAGGACAGTGCAAACTGCTTGGCTCGGAAGGGTGAAAGGCAGGCTGAGAAGGCAACGTGCCACCCTCCACAAGGGACCAGCAGACCACTAGGTGGCAACTGGACTCGTATGTGAACATCGGTGATACACTCCTGGGGACTCCCAGAAATGTTTAGAGTGGAGATGGTAAGATGCCATATTCTTGTAAGACATGGACCAGAAAAGTCAGGGTTATTATCAATAGGGGACCACCTTTGTTCCCAGAGGTTAGTGAGGCCTTGGCCAGTGCAGGTTATGGAGTTGTAGGATTTTGGAATAAGATCTGGAGGCTTGGGTACCATTATCTGCCCAAGTTGGGGAGGATGGACCAAGCAGGGCAGGAGCTGGAGAGGTGGGCAGCTAGCTTCATAGAATGAGGGCTGCAGGCTGGGCCAGGGACAGCCATCTGCTTCCAAAGGTAATGAGGGTCCTTTGATCTAAAAGAGGACTGATATCATCAGATTGGCATTTCATGTGGGGAGGATGGGTTGGAATAAGGGTGGAGGTGGGCTGGCAGGGATGGGATGGCTGGTAGGAAGACCGGTTAGGAGACTACAATTGGGCCCTGGGTGAGGCCAGATGACCCCAGGGACTAAGAAGGGGGTGGAGAGGAAGACGTGGGTTTGAGAGTTCCTCAGGAGGAGGCACTTGGAAGATTTGGGGATGGGTTGAGTAAGAAAGGCAAGGGAAAGGAAGGAGTGGGAATATTTCCCACATTACTAACCCACCCAAAGAGATGAACCTCAGGGGAGGGGGCTGGGCGGTGGCGTGGGCAGGAGACCGTAGGTGGGGTTTCAATCTGGACTTCACTGAAGGACAAGAAATCGAGTGGTTATGTAGACTTATAAAAAGGCAGTGCTCTTAAACCAATGACTTTAGCTTTTGTTTAATAATCTGCTGTTTACTTCTATAAAAGCAATGCATGTTACTTAAAACTCCAGCCTTAATTTTTTTTTTTTAAGATTTTATTTATTTGACAGAGAGGTAGAGCCAGAGAGCACAAGCTGGGAGGGGAAGGAGAGGGAGGGGCAGAAGGAGAGGGAGAAGCAGGCTCCCTGCTGAACAGGGAGCCCAATGCCATGTGGCCCTCAATCCCAGGACCCTGGGATCATGACCTGAGCCGAAGTCAGACGCTTAACTGACTGAGCTGCCCAGGTGTCCCCGAACTGATGGATGTATTACGTGCATATAAATTTCATATCTATTAAATCATTTTGTACTTTATTTCGCTATTTCTCTGTTGGTGAAGTTATTTTGCTTTGTTTATTAAGATGGTCAGAACTTTCATGCTGAGGGACAGTTAGCGCAGGGGAGAAGCTGAGGTCCAGGAGAGAATGAGATGCCCCGGTCCGAGTTCACAGTCCCCTCAGGACCTCGGAGCCCCCTGCTTCAAGCCCAGGGAGCCCTCTAATTTCCCCACACATTCGGAGGAAGCGATGCCTTAACGCCGAAGGGTGAGTAAGCTCTTTTAGCTGAAGCCAGCAGCTTTTTCCAAGCCCAGGGCCTCCCTCCCATCCTTCACGTGAGAACATTTTTGGGAATCTTACCACTGTTCTTATAGTCATGTTTCAAGATATGCAGTGGCAATACATTGGAAATCCTTGGCCCGTAGTGGAGTCATTTCCTCATGTGAGGCTAAGGAGTTTGGACTTGATCTTACAAAATGAGTGAGAAATTGGCTCCCGTGCTAACCACCCCCTGGTGTAAGCAAGCCTCCTCCTGCTGCCCCTGGCTGAATCTTCCTTCCCTCTGGTGGATGATCCAGAACCAACACGGATTGGTTTAATGCCATCGCTGCCCTTTTGAACTTGATTACTCAGACAATACCCAACAAGGGCCCCAGGGTAATCAATGCCGTGCTGATAGCCTGTCGGTACACTGGGGTCAGGACCGGCCCGCCTGGGGACGGCTGTGTGTTGCACAATTCTGGGTCAGCGCGGAAGCCGGGAGAGGATCAGGAAACTGGGGCAAATGTCACTCCTCTGAATTTAAAAACTGGAGCGAAGATGGTTTATGGCAGAAGGTATCATGCCCAAGTAGGGCCTTGTTTGGATGGGTAAAGACACAGTTAGCAAATCTGTAGGAAGGCGAGCGGTCACTCCTGGGAACTGCCATGACTTCGCTATAGAAAGACTTTTAGGGGCGCCTCAGTGGCTCAGTGGGTTAAAGCCTCTGCCTTCGGCTCCAGTCATAATCTCAGGGTCCTGGGATCGAGCCCCGCATCAGGCTCTCTGCTCAGCGGGGAGCCTGCTTCCCCTCTTTCTGCCTGCCTCTCTGCCTACTCTCCCCTACTTGTGATCTCTCTCTCTGTCAAATAAATAAAAATCTTAAAAAAAAAAAAAAACAGACTTGTGAAATTCCTTCCTCTTCTTCTTTTTTTTTTTTTGGAGAGGAGGAGGGTGGAGAGGTACAGATGGGGAGGGAGAGAGAGAATCTTAAGCAGGCTCCACACCCAGCGGGAGCCTGACAAGGGGCTAAATCTCAGAACCCTGAGATCATGACCTGAGCCAAAACTAAGGGTCAGATGCTGAACCCACTGAGCCACCCGGGTACCTACCTTTGTGTTCATTTTTGATGGGTTATGAAGTAGGAGGTGTTGGTAGAGGGGGTGTGGGGGGGGGTCGTGTCTGTTTCATGTCACCCGAGTGGTCCCTGCTGGAGACCTGGGGGCCAGGATGACCTTGCCCTTCTCTGACCCTGCTTCTTTCCTCTCCTTGCAATTAAGACCAGGCGGATGTCTAACTACCTGGAAGGTCGATCCAGGAGTAAATCCCAGCAGGGGGGTTGGGAAATGGAAGGAGTCTGGTAGGTCTGCAAGTGGAGAAGGCAGCCCTCTTTTGTCTTGTCTGGAGGCTTACCGTGACCTCAAGCCCCAGATCCAGAGACTGGGGCCTGCCTTGAACTCTGTCTCACATGCGTTCCCTCTTGTCCCCAAGTCCCTGTAGGACCTCCATTCCATCCAAGTGCTGGGTCTGTGTCTTCTCCTTACCAGCCAGCTCTGCCCCTTCCCCAGTGAGGCCCACGCTGTGCAGTCCGGCCTGCCAGGGCTGAGGCTGAGTCCTCTCGGCCGCTGCCCTGCCGGGGCAATCTCTGCTAGAGCCCGTGTGCTCTCTCCCCTGGCCCAACTGTTCTTCCCGCCCCTCACGACGGCTGCTTTCTCCCTCACAAATGGCTGCTCCAGGGTCGTGTCTCGTTCCCAGATCCCAGCTCTCCCACAGCCTAGAGGCCTGGAGCCCCTGTTCTCACAGGTGGGGCCAGTCGGTGGAGCTCTAGGTGCCTGCCATCTGCATTCCCCCCTTCTGGGGAAAGTGGCCTCGGGCCGCTCCTTGCTAGTGAGTGCTGGGTGTTACGGTTTGGAACACTCCTCCTCTCTGGCCACAGAGGGTTGGCCCAGGAGTCGGCACTGGAGTCCACAGAGACCACCTGTGGGCTGGACGCAGGGGAGAGGAGCCGCCCGTGAGCTACCCGGGGGGTAAGACTTTGCCCACAGGAGTGTTGCGTCCTGGCCAGTGACTAGCTGCCCCAATCAGGGCTTCTCTCGGGGATTTCAAAAATGAGGTAAACTCACAGAAGTCAGGCAGTAAAAACGAGAAACAAAGGCAGAGAAGGGACAGGAAGGACGCTTGCCTCAGAGATGGGGAAGACGCAGCCTCACGGCCATGTTGAGCCTCCTGGGTATCCTTCCGGTTCCCTTTCCCCCTCCCCCTCAGACTTGACTGAGGCCAATTTTGCTCACTTTCCCATCTCCCCTAGGTTACCCTGAGCCAGGCTTTGTCCCTACTCAGCCTCTCCAGGGGTGAACGGCCACACCCAAAGGGTGTTGATTTTGGAAAAGATTGAGGTCAGAGGGAGGGAGGTTTCGGCAGAATGTCCTGTCCTGTTTAATGATTTAGTAGCGAAGGAGATGAAGCCATAGATGACAGGCTTATCACACGAGGGTGTAACCAGGATTGAGGGGGATAAAAAATGGTGTCAGGGTCAAAGGTCAAAGAGACCTAGCGTCAGGCTGGAGAGACGGGCCAAATCCAATGTGATGACACTCAAAAGACAAATGGAAAATGCTCCCCCTAACCAGATTGCAGCACGGTAGCTCCTAAAAAAACACTCGGCACATCTCATTGGCCGCAGGAAAATAGCCCACAGGGTGAGGGAGTTGCCCCACAGGGAAAAACCAAAATGTTCAAGTCTTACCATAAGGGAGTGTGGTCTCCAGTTCAACCTTCACCGATGGCTGGGGACAAGATGTCGTGCCCCAGGAGGCTTCTCAGGGCTACTCTAGTGGGGGGCATTCATGGGAGGGCTAACAGGCCAAGGGTACCCAGGGCATCATCCTTGACCTCCCGTCCTTCCTCCCTTCTTCCTTCCTCTCCTTATCAAACACTGACTGAACACCTCTGGTCTGGCACCCTGGTGGGTATGTGGCCTCACAGGCGAACAAGGAGGCCAAAGATGTTTTGCTGAGCAGCTTGCATCCAGAGAATCAAGGGCAGGTAACCAGAGTGGTAGCCATGCTTCTCCTTGCTGGCAGAAACCATTGTCTGGGTAAAGGGCTGAAAATATTGGACACCTGCCTTCCCAGCCTCCTTTGCGACTAAATATGGGCACGTGACCCTAATTAGACGATGGAACTCAAGAGAATCCCCCCTGGGGAAGGGGTTTCCAGGAAAAAACTTCCTGATAAAGAGAGAAAATTGAGGTAAGGATCTTATTTGCCTTTAGACTTTGCCTTGTGAGAATGTGCTGTCGGGGAGCCATGGCTGCCTTCTTATCCACCCCAAGGGGAGCCCCAGGAATCAGGGCAGGCTGATCCTGAGCTCTGACATCACTGGGGGGCTCATTTAGCTGGTTCTAGGGCTACTTGCCTCCTGGCTGCCCATCGCGGAGCAGAGGTGGCTGACTAAACCTTATGGAGGGCTGTCCCAAGAATGTCATGTGTATGGAGTCTTTAACTTCTCCTAAAAACCTTGTCAGGAAATCCAAGACCTCGTATGTGTATTATTACTATACATGTAACCCCTGTAGGTTATTCTCTTGCAGAGGAGGAAATGGACGCACAGAGAATCAAAGTGACCCGGGCACGGAGAAAGCCCAAACCCACCCACCAGGTAAACAAGAGCCAGCATTCCATGTGTTACCTGATTACGTCTCTATTGGTTGGCCATCCTGTATCCGGCAGCCAGAGGCATCCTGGCTGGTGCGGGAGCCACTGCTATGGTCTGGGAAAGGCTCAGGCCCTGAGCTGGGGAGAGGAGGCGAGTTAGAAACACAGGTTGGGGGGCAGGGCGCGGGAGCGCTGAGGGAGAAGAAGGGGTACGGGAAGAATCCTTGAGCATGGTGAAGCCAGGGATGGGGGAGGGCGGTATGCATGCTGCCCCCCAAGGGAGGCGAGGCAGGAAGTGTGTGTGTGTGTGTGTGTGTGTGTGTGTGTGTGGCCTGGCCCTATGTCCTGATTCTCTTTGCGTTAGGCAAAGTCAGCTTCTGGGTGAGGAGCTGCGTAGGGGCAAGGCTTTGGGCAGGGAGGGGACCACAGAATTGAAGGTTTGGAGGTGGTGCAGGTCTTTGGGTGCTCTGTGCTCTTGCCTCCTCCCTAGCTAAGCACCTTCTCCCTCTCTTCTTCCCCTTGTCCCCTCATTGTGGGCTGCAGGGGCGCGAGGGGGGCAGCCAGCCCGCGGTGCTGTTGGGAACTAGAGGCCTCTGGGAATGCAGCCCGGAGCTCCTGGGGACACCCAGCAGCACTCAGAAGGTAGCTTCCTTCACGCAGCCTTCCCAGGTTGGTGAGGATGAGTTCCCACATAGCTTATAGCTTTGCCCAGCAGCTCTGCTTCCCTGTACTTGGCCTGGCTGCTTCATGTCATCGCTTTTTTAAATCCTTGCTCTGACCTTGGCATTTCTGGAACAGGTGTGTACCTTGTCCGGGAAGATGGCTGCCGCCCCTAAGATGAGGCCTTCCTCTTGGAGGCCCACTTTGGGTAGGAGGGAGGCTTGGGGGGACTGTGGCTGGGCAGCCCCCCCAGGGGTTTGTTTGCTGGAGCTTCAGGGCAGAGACCTCATGAAGAGTTATCGAGAGGGGACTGCAGGTGGGTGAGGGGTCCTTCCAGGGCTGTGGGGCCTCTGCGTCCTGCCTTCTGTCCCCACAGCCTCCGGCTCCCAGCTGCCCAGAGCACCGTCCGTCCCGGGGCCACTGGCCGCAGACAGACAGGAGACGACACAGTCAGAGCGAGGAATGTGCATGTGTTCAAGGGGAGCTGATCCATGAAGCCAACCCTGGAATTCACGGCACTCCTCCGCCGAATCCCAAATGGAAACAAATACAAACGCTCTTTATAAACAAAGCCAGCGTCTTCAGAAGAGAACAAACCAACAAGCCGCTCTGAACTGGAACCGAAGCTCTGGGCTTGCTGACGATTTTCTATCTAAACAGAAACTCCCCCAGGCCCCAGACCTGACTTTCCTCCAGGCCTGGATGCCAGGGGCGCCTGCACCTCCCTCTCCCGCAGCTCAGCCACGTGCCGGGGACTCTCCAGCTGTGGGAAATTCTTCCAGCGGCCAGTGGCTTCCCTCATGGTGCCCGCGGCCACAAGGGGAGCCAATGTGGCCCATGCCCCTTGGGGGAACTGAGGTTAGGAGGCACGTTCCCCCCAGACCCGGGACACGTGGGAAGCTTGACAGTGAGGCTGAGGGTTCCCACGCCCCGCCCTCCCTTGGCCACACCACGTCGGGGCAGAGGTCATCGTGGAAGAGCCGTGCGACCACGTTCTCCAGGATTCGACTTGGGATCCTGAGCTCCGTGTCTGGTCTCGGCGCCCCCTCCCTCTCCCCCTCCGCCCCCCTCCATTCCCTGCCTGCTGCAGCACAGGGTCACCTACCCCCCAAACTCCAAGGCCTCAAGGCCGGCCTCACACCTCCATGACCTGTGCCACACGGCATGTCCCCTCCTCCTCAGCGGGGATTCACGGGCCCCACGAGCGTCTATCGGCTGCTGCTATCAGATGCCCAGAAGCACCCGGCAAGCTGTGCTCCCTTCTCCCTGCCTCCTCACCAGGCCATCTCCACACCCTGCCAGCCCCCTCCCCTCCCAGCTCTGTGTGCCTGTCCCCCCACGGTCCCATTTCTAAGAGGTGGAAATCGGGCTCCTGGCAGGCATTCAGGCTCTACACCATCTTCCTCATTTTGATTTCGAATTCCTGCTCCCCCCTGGGCCACCACCTCCCTAGCTCAGCACACACGCTCCTCTAACCGTTGAGTTCCCCTCGCCCCCTCAAGGGGCAACGGGCCTGGGCCTTCCCTGCCCTGAAATCGGGCTGTTGGTACCAGGCCTCAGCGCACATTTCTCCAAGTGTTTCTCCCACCACCAGCCTTGGACTCTCTTGGGGGACTGGGTAGGAAGGCAGGGTGATGGCTCCCCAGGTCCCTTGGACTCAGACCCTGGGGAAATGGGGCGTTGATTCTTCAGCCAGCTGCCCTGGTGGTGGTTTTGGCTTTTGCTGACTTTTGAGGAGCCCTGAGGGACTTTGGAGGGTGACTGAAATGTGGTGGGGTACAGTCTCGCTTGTCTCCACCCCTCCCACAAAGCCCAGTGCAAATGGAGCCCTAGGAAAACCATGTTCCGTGTGAGGCTTGACCCACCAGGGGCAGCCTGCCTGCAGCTGGGCACGCTCCCCTCATCAGCAACCGCAAAGGGGCCGCACACAAGAGGGAACCTCAAAACACTGGTTTCCTTCGTTAAAGGGAGGCGAGAAGACAGACAGGAGGTCTTTGGGGCAAGGATCCGTGCTAGGGGTCCCCGGACTGAGGATGTTCCTGACCTAATAGGGGAAGGACGCCGTTCCTATCCTGGGGGTGAGAACACACCAATGGATCAGTGTTTTCTGAGGTGACAAATATGTGGCCCGGGGAGCGGGGCTGGGGGGTGGGGTGGGGAGAGGACCTGGCTGCACAGCGATTCCCAGGGCGTCACCAGCACGGCCCACACAGCCTCCAAGCCAACCATTGTTCCGTACGGAGGTGCTGAGGGGAGGCCAGGCCAACAGCCCTGAGCCCGGGCAGGTGGAAGGTGGCCTGGCGTCCATCTCCGCGTCCGTTGGGGCTGACACGAGAGCAGCACCAGCCTTCTGTCCTCCACCGGCTTCAGACATCCAGTAGCCAGAGCCCCGTGGGGGCCCCCACCCCCCTCCGCCCCTCTTCCCCGAGGCCTGGCTTGCCGTAATCCTGTTGTCAGCCTCCGTGAGGGCCAGAACGCTGTGGTTACCAGCCGCGCTCAGAGCAGCCCCAAAAGAACAATGCATGACTCAGAGTTCCACGCTTCTGTTGTGGGTTCTAATTTTAGGCCATTGTTCCATACCTCTCTTTGCCTTTCCCAGAATTCTAACGGGTAGGGGCAGGCCAGCCTGCCACGATGGAGACCAAGAAGGGGCGAGAGGTGGGCCCGAGGTGCTTGCTCGGGGGTCCAGGCTGGGAGTGGTGGCTCAGTCAGGCCTGGGGCTCTGAACAAAGATGACCCTTATGACAGAGGTCTCCGCAGCCGTCCAGAACGGCCTGAGGGTCAGGAAACCGGTGCCTCTGACCCTCGCGACCCCTCTGGTTACTCAGCTATGCCATTTGAGCTCCGGGGCGGGGGGGTTTGGAAACCCCAGAGCTCTGAGTCACTCGGGTTCGCAGGCGAGTAAGAACCCACAAACCCCAGCGACAGAGGGCTCACGGGCTGGTGTGTGAACCCTCGTGTACCTGTAGTTCGGGGGCTTGGGGGCGGTGGTGCCGGCTGGGGAACTGCTCCGTGGCCCCCCGCTTACCCCCACCCCATCCTAGGGGGACTTACCATGGCCCAGATCCACCAGGGGTCCCAGGGCTGGGGGTGGACCGGCCCTGCCCGAAGCCCAGCCAGGCACAATCGTTCCCGGGCTCCCGGGCGTTCACGTCGGTTAGGAGGGGCGGGCCGAGAGCTGTGTTTGCAGTCTGCCTGCCTGTGTCTCGTTCCTTCCGCCCTGTACAGCCCGCATCACCCCGGAGCGGAACGTGCCGTGTGACTCACAGCCCCCGCAGTCCGATACATGTGTGCGCAGGTGTACATGGTGTGTGCGAGCTCACGCGTTCGCTAGAGCGCTGGATTCCCGCCCCCAACAGTGATTAACCAGGGTGCTTTCTGGAAACCAGTTTTGGGCTGGGATGTGAATGGCCTCACCTCAACTCACCTTTCCTCCCCTCACTTCCTCTGAGGTGGTGGCTCAGGTACAATCTGGGGGAAAGAACCGCTGGGAATCCAAGGGCCCCGGGCAGCCAGCACCACCCTTGGACTAGTTGTGTGGCCCTGGGCAGTTTCTTATTCACTCTGGGCCTTGGTTTTCCTGGAAGCGGAACCTATCCTTGCGAGGGCGGGGAGCTGCGGGTCCCACTGCCAATGGCTCTTGGCCCTGGGAAGGTTTCTGAGGCAGACAGAGGTGGCACCTCCCTCCCTAGCTGACTCGGGCAGAGGGGCACAGCAGGCTGGGTGCCCAGAACCCCATGAGGGCTCAGGGGGCGAGTGCTCCCTTCCAGCTCCTTCCCGGGGAGTTGTCTTCCCCTGAGCCTCCTGCCCTCTCGCCCCATGATTCAGGGGTGCTCTCTTGGCCCCCATGCCCTTCAGACCCCTCCACCAACCGTGCACTCTCATCCCTTTTCACCAACCTTGGGGCTCACTGTCACCCTGTTCAGTGCCTCTTTTTTCCCAACCCCATTTTTTCACTTCAACATCAGAGACATTGACTCTGTCTCCTCCCATGCAAATCCCCTGGGCTCCCCTAACGTCAACACAAGCCATATGTCGGTTTGCTCCAACCCACCAAGTCTTTTCACGCTTATCCGGGCCCTGAGTGGACGGCCGCAGCTCCCCACTGCTGCGTAACAACCATCTCCCAGACTTGAGAGGTTTACAACATTTTCATTACAGCTCAGGATGCAGTGGGTCAGGAATTTGGATGAGGCTCAGCCAAGCAATCCTTCTGCTCCTCATCACGTTGAGTCAAATCGCTCAATAGTCCTCAGCTGGGGAGAGGGCTGGTCTGGAGGTGTAGGAGTTTCCCTCATCCCTCCAGGGCTCCCAGATGCGAGCGGTCCAGGAGGCCCGGAGAGAAGCCACCGGGCTGAGGTCAGCTGGGGCCGTGAACCAGAGCGCATACTGGCAATCTGTCCAGTGGCAAAATACTGGCAAAATGTCAGGGCAGGCATTCTGGGCCACAGCTCCACCCCAGGGAGGTGGGAATTAGCTCCCGCCCTCAGTGGTGGGGACTAACGAAGACTTTCAAGCCCTCTTTTATCTACGACAGTATCTCACAAAATCATGAGACCTCTCTCATTTTTTTTTTAAGATTTTATTTATTTGACAGAGAGAGAGAGATATCACAAGTAGGCAGAGAGGCAGACAGAGGGAGAGGGGGAAGCAGGCTCCCCGCTGAGCAGAGAGTCCGATGTGGGGCTCGATCCCAAGACCCTGAGATCATGACCTGAGCCGAAGGCAGAGGCTTAACCCACTGAGCCACCCAGGGCCCCCGCCTCTGTCACATTCTTTTGGATGATGCCGACCCTTTGTAACTCTTCTGGGCCCCCAATGGTCTTGGCTTTCCCAGCCAGGGGTGCGCTCTCCTGGGGAGGGAGTAGAGGGAAGTCTTGGCCCCCTGCTGGAGGCAGAGGCCTTCCCTAGCAGATGTTGAACACAAGCAAAGGAGAGGGCCGGGATGGGGTTGCCTAAGTCAACCGTCGTGCCGATGACATATACCATCCAGGAACTGTCTTCCAAACAGCAGGTCCAAGTGCGAGACTGTGAAATCACAGCTCAGAGACCTTGTTTTAGGGAGCGGTGATGTGGGGCCCCATGCGGGTGACAAAACCACCACGTGGTTGGAGTGGGCAGGGCGCTGGCTGTCTCAAAGATGTCAGCTCTCCCTCCTGGGCTCTTGGCCGCTGCTGGTTCAAGGCTGGCATACTTCTGAAAGTCAGAGCAAAGCTTCTGACAGCATGAAGGGTCAGTGCACAGGCCCTGGGGTCAGCATGCCTACGTTCAAAACCCTGACCTACCACTTGCTATTATGCAACCTGGATAGAGTTGCTGCATGGCCTCAAACTTCCAGTTCCTTTTCTGGAAGACAGAGCAGGAAGTAGCACCTATCCGAGCATGCTGTTGCAAGGACTTAATAAGATAATGAAGGTGAGTAGCCGTCATTACTGTCAATGTTGTCCTTAATCATTCGGTTCCAGCTAGGAGGAGAGGGAAAGAAGAGGAAAAAGAAAATCTTCAGGAACACTAATAATTGCAAAGACAAACACCATTAATTAAGGCATATAAAAAGAAAATAATTTATGACTTGCAGCACACATCGATTTACAAATGCCTTTGCAAACTTCAGCACCTCACTCAAACATGCATTCTATTTTGACAAAGTTATCTGTACACATGGCTAAAAAAGTCTGGAAGTACTGCCCCTCCCCAGTTCTGAATCCCACTTCATAGAGATAGCCAGTTTTAACTCTTTCCATGATATTCATCTCCATTTTTAAAACTATTATGCTTACATAGGTTTTTGGGGGTAGATTTAAATATTATCTGTTGGTTTCCTACTATAAAAAGTGAGATTTTTAGCTACCACTCCTTTCCCAACATACACACATACTTGCTCTCTTTCCAGCCTTGCCATAGCTTATTTTTTAAATAGCTTTTTGATTGGACTAATATTTAGTCTTGACATTAGGGCTACATAATCCACTGTTCACGGTTAAACCACGTAGTGTACTGTGATCACATTTCCTCATGTAACTTTTTGTTTTCCCTGAGGTTAATAACTCTCCATTTTTGGTTGCTTAGTTTTTATACCTATCCCTTATTAATGCTGTAACTCTCCAAAGGAAGTGAAAAATCCTCTCAACATATTCAGCTATATTGTAATTTACACTGATAGTCAATCAACTCCATTTTATTCTTGTCAATATCCTTCATCATACGTTGACAGTCCTTGGCTATCTGCTCATATTTAAGAGTGGGGCACTAAAAATTTACCTGGAAACTGCATGGGTGAAGCTTTTTGAGTGTATGTGACAGTCTAGGGGAATCTTTGTGGACTGATTTGTTGGAGATACCACTGACTGTCAGTATCTACAGGTTTTTTTCTCCAGGGCTAGTTGGTTTAATCAGAGAGGGATCCACAGTCTCCTGCCCAAGGGTGGGAGGGCTCCGTAGATCCCATTGCAAGAACCTGGGAGTCGGTTGGGCTGGGGGAATAGACTGCATGCCCCCATCACCTAGTTCCCTATTAAGAGCCATCTGTGGCTGCTTCCAGTGCTTCTGCATTCAGAGCTTCTCTTGTTTCAACCTCCCTAGAGAGGGAAAACTCTAGTCTTGTGCCAGGATGGAAGAGTACACTGGGGGTGGGTGTCTAATTACCCTTCAAAAGGCTTTCGAGGAAACCTTTTATTTTCAGCCTCGGATGCACCCTCTCAGGGGTGACTGGTACTTCTAACTGTCAGATTTTCAGGGGCACTAAAGCCTATTTAACTTATCTTTGGTGTTCCCCAACAATTTCTTTGGGCTTCGGCTTTCCCCTGTGTATAGCCAGTTACCACTTGGTCGTCGACTTCCTGCCTTCCAATGCTTCATGACTATTCATTCCTCTTCTATTCCATCTGTCCTTGTGGGTTTGTGCATTAAAAATTTATTTCACGTTTGTTTTAGTGGGACTTCTGAGAGAGCGGTTCAGTATTCCATGTTTAATTGGAAGTCCTTCACTTCATAGTGCTGAAACTCAAAGTCACAAAGGATGAGAGCTGTGCAAGGACACAGAAGCAGTGAAGGGACTTGAACCTGGCTGTGGTTCTAAATCTGTGCTGTTTCTACAATGCCATACTTGCTTGACCCACCCTTTTGTCATTCCTCCAATGATCATTGATCATCAGACAATTTTGTGCGGTAGGATTTACTGAAGCTTCCAGGGGAGTAATGGAGGGAGGGCTACATCATAGAGCATAACTCAACACTGAGTACTAGATATTTTTTTTTTGTAAGATTTTATTTATTTATTTATTTATTTATTAGGAAAGAGAGAGAGTGAGAGAGAGCAGGTCAGAGTGAGAAGCGGACTCCCCATGGAGCTGGGAGCCCGATGTGGGACTCGAACCCGGGACTCCGGGACCATGACCTGAGCTGAAGGCAGTCGCTCAACCAACTGTGCCACCCAGGGGCCCAGTACTAGATATTTTAATACTCAGTTATTCCCACCACTGGGATTTTATCACTGACTACTTCTTTCTCTTTGGCCCCCATGCTACTCCCCACTCTGGTCTTCTTTCCACTTTCTAGTCTTTCCACTTTTTGGGTGACCTCATTCTCCTTTTCTCAAGCTGCCCATGAAAACTCAAAATTTCTCTCACAATTTTCTATGGAGCAATTGAGCTATTTCTTCCATATTCTTCTCATACCATGGAGATGGCAGGAAGACGGACTTGGGAAGAGATTGATTTTGACTCAAAGAATCCCATGGCATTAGGGCAAAATGGTAAATTTCCGGGAAAAAGACTCCACAGTTGTATGATTGAAAACAACATATGTCTGTCATTTAAAGGGGGCATGTGGAAGTCTATGCTCCCTCCAATCATTCAGGGAACTAGACCGATGGCAGCTCTGCCAACTTGAGCATGGCTTCCCAGTATGTTCTAGTCCTTGCTGTTTTGGTCAGCTGGAAGAATGCGGAGAAGTGAGTGAGCAGGGACTGTGGGTCAGGCCTGGTAATGGTACATATTCTAGCTGCTCACATTCTCTTGTGGGACTGGTCAGGTGGCCTTGCCTTGGGAGGCAAAGGACACCAAGAAGTGTCGCGTCAGCCTGTATACCTGCTTCCCAGTTAGAACCATCACTGTAGACAAAAGGGAGATGCTATTTTGGTGGTAGCTAATCGTTTCTGCTACAACAACCAAGGTATTATCATATCTTCATAAAACAATGGAAATTATGGAAAAAATGGAAATTATCTTCCTAAATGGAATGCTGCCCTCTGACAGGCAAGGTATCTCAAACCATAGTTGAATTTTTGAATTAGCATTTGTTTTCTTTGTGGGATTTCTATCCATTGATCCACCTATCCGCCCACCCACCCTTATGTATCTGACCTCATCTCTTAAAACAAAGGAAAGAAGCCATCAGTCAGTTAGGAACTTCCTGGTAAAATTGGATGCTGTGTCTCTGCCCCTACACAGTTTTCTTGCCCCAGCCTGTGTGTCTCCAACTAAGAAGATTTGAAGTTTACTTTGAGGTTGGTATGAATTTAAGAATACAGACTCCTCTTTTTCCCACTGCACATGCCCCTCAGCCCAGCACTCCTCTCCCCACCTGTGTTTTGCTGGGCTCCCATAGGAAGTATGCCTCTCAGGGTTTGAGAACCTTTGGGACTGAGGGAGGGGTAGCCAGTTTACATCTTGCATGAGAAGTAAGTGTACAGGTTACCCAGAAAACCTACAGAAAGCCCACGCTTTGAGCAGACAGGAGCAGAATTGAAGACTAGTTATGAAACAATTGGGGTGACTGTGGAGTAGGGTGGCAGGAAATGGAGAAGGGGCAGGAATTTCAACCCCATGAATGTTTTGGAAGATGTGACAGGAACCAGTGGGGAAAGAGTTTGGCCAAGGCCTGAGGCTACAGCCTGCATTTGGTGGGGACATCTTTTTTTTTTTTTTTTATTCATTTATTTGAGACACAGAGAATCTGAAGCAGACCCCACGCTGAGCTTAGAGCCCAATGTGGGCTTGATCCCACTCCTGCAAGATCATCACATGAGCTGAAACCAAGAGCCAGACACTCAACGTACTCAACCAGGCAGGGGCCCCAGTGGGGACATCTTCGATGTCACTGCTTCAAGTAGACAAGGGAGCCAACGACCTGGCTAACCTTGCGATGCCACAAAAACCATAGGAACAGAAAGCTCTCTGTATGGATCACTTGGTCCTCACCTACTCCATCCTCCTGGGCAACTGAAAGCCACCTCCAACCCAAATCTAGCAGAATAAAAGCACAGAAAAGTTCTATTTTATCCAGGACTAAACAACTTGAATAGGAGTTAATATATAAACTGTTGTTGACAGACTATTTTATAGATCCTAATCCTGGAGAAAAATATACACTGGCTGATTACATAAACAAAATCACCAGACACACAAATAAATTAAGCAGCCCTAAACAAGGGATCACTCAGAGAAACAGGAAAATATATGAGAAAACATAAAACAAATTAATTCCATTAAACTCAAGTTTAAAAAGAAACACTCAGGGCGCCTGAGGGGCTAAGTTGGTTCAACGTCTCTTGATTTCAGTTCAGGTCAAGATCTCAGAATACAGGGTTGTGATCTCGGGGTCGTGAGATTGAGCCCCACTTTGGGCTCCATGCTCAACAAGTCTGCTTGGGATTCTCTTCCTCTCCCTGCACCCCTCCTGCTGCTTGCTCTTTCTCTCTCAAATACATAAATAAATCTTTTTTTTTTAAAGAAAGAAATACTCTACATTCATATTACCAATGAGATGAAGGATGAATCTGAAATCAGGATCCAGCAGTAATTGAATCTATCTTTGGGGTTTTTAGTTGTTCATCAATACATTTTCCTTTCTGGAAAGATCCAGGTGCTTAAGATTCTGTCTCTTGTCATCCCTTAGCTCTGCAATTCCTTTGGGTTGACTTCTTTCTTAGGTGGATGTCTACATGGTGGTCCAATCGGCCATTAGCAGTCCTGGGGTCAGTCTCATTGACCTGGCCTTGGTCAGTGCCCGTTGCTAATATTGATCACATGACCAGGGGACTGCCATGTCTTCATTGTCATGTCTGTTCACCCCTGCACTCTGGGGATGCAGTCAACCCTACCCAGCCTACATGAACGGAGAATGAGGGCGAGTTGGTTCCTAAGAGGAAGAGTTGGGTCCCGGGCCAGCAAAAACAACTGTTCACTTACCCAACCTAATTATTATTCATGTGGAAAGCAACACAGAGGCATTTCCAGATATGCCAGGATTCAGAAAGTAAAGCACCCATTACTCCTTCTGGAAAATTGCTGGAAGAAACACAATTGAGCAATGAATCAAAATATAAGAACCCCAATATGGAAGCCGTGCTATGAAAGAAATGGTGGCAAGCAATAAAACTGTAAAACTTATGTTAATGTAGAAGTTATGGCTGGTAACACAGTTAGAAATTTAATAAAATGAGAACAAAACTCTTTAGAGAGCTAACCAAAGTGGAAAGAAGTTTGTAGTAATAACCTACACCCTGAAAACTCTGGTTAATCCAATGAAAATCCTCAGATTAGGTGAAGGCAGGAGGGGGGCTGCAGGCGAAGTCGGAAAGGGTAAAAGCAAACTGGAACCCACTAGGACACACAAGAACCGTGTTTGTCCCTCACCGTCCAAATAGCTGGCACCAACGGAACGTGCAATAGGACCAATGTTCTCAGAAGCAGGAAGTGACCTGGAGAGCTGAGGGCCAATGTCCACACCGAGATCAACCAGCTCATAGGCAGCACTGGGGAGCAGCAGTAGTCCTTGGCCCAACATTGACCTTTGGTTTTAAAAAAAAATAGCTGCTCCCTCACTTCTGTTGTCCAAATCCCATGTAAATTTCTCTGGGGGCCCCGCTCAACTCACAACCACATAAGGGAGGGAATTCTGTGAAATGGAGGGCTTCAGCTTAGCCAAGTGGTCTCAGTGGAAACGCATCACAAGAATTAAATCAGAGACAGAAAGCAAATGCATTCCACAGTTAACTGAATAATTTAGAGAACAGTAGTAATGCAAACCTAATGAAAGTAAAAGGAAAAAGTTCATACGGACAAAAGCGAAACTTAATAAATCAGAAAATAAAGACTCAATATACTGATTAAACAAACCCAAGTGTCATTTGTGTAAAGTAATAAAATAAGACAATCTTTAACAGTGCCAGTCAAACAAAGAAAGAACACACAAAATGTCATGAGTGAGGAACAGCACAAAACCCGACAAAAAGTGATTTCTAAAAAACCGATAGCAATAAACAATTGGAGATTCAAATTAAATGAACACTGTGTATTATATAAGACTGATGAATCACGGAACTCTACCTCTGAAACTAATAGTACATTATATGTTGATTAATTGAATTTAAATTAAAAAAATCAAAATACCAGTTGTAAGAGCATCAAAGCCTTAAAGTAATCAAGGATAAATATAATAAATTATGGGCAAGACATATACACTGAAAATTACGAATTCTTGCTGAGAAATTGAATAGAGCTGAAATTAAAAGAAAGATATACTGTGTTTGTGAACTGGAGGACTTAATATTATTAAAATTTCATGTGGCGCCTGGGTGGCTCAGTGGGTTAAAGCCTCTGCCTTCGGCTCAGGTCATGACCTCAGTCAGGGTCCCGGGATCAAGCTCGGCATCAGACTCTCTGCTTGGCAGGGAGCTTCCCCCTCTCTCTCTGCCTGCCTCTCTGCCTACTTGTGATTTCTCTCTCTCTCCCTCTCCTCTCTCTGTCAAATAAGTAAAATCTTTAAAAATATATGTATATATTATTAAAATTTCAGCTGTTCCTCAAATTATCTACAAATGTAAAACCAAATTAAAACCCCAGTAGGCCTTATATGTGTGTTGGGGAAGGGGAGAGGGGGGATAGAAATAGCTAAACTGATTCTAGAATGTATATGGAAATGCAAAAGAAGATGTGATACACACACACACACACACACACACACACACACTGGAATATTACTCAGCCATCAAAAAATGAAATCTTATATTTGCAACAACGTGGATGGAACTAGAGGGTATTATGCTAAGTGAAATAAGTCAATAGAGAAAGGCAATTATCATATGATTTCATTCATGTGGAATTTAGGAATAAAACAAAGGATCATAGGGGAAGAGAGGGAAAAATGAAATAGGATGAAATCAGAGAGGGAGACAAACCGTGAGAGACTCTGTAAGAAACAAACGGAGGATTGCTGGAGGGGTGCTGGAGAGGATGGGGTAACTGGAGAAGGGCACATGATGGAGTGAGCCCTGGGTGTTTTATACAAATGAGGAGTCACTAAACTCTACTTCTGAAACTAATAATAAACTCTATGTTAATTAATTGGACGTAAATGTACACAAAATAAAATTTTAAAACATTTTAAAAAGGAAAAAAAAAGAAATGCAAAAGATCTGGAAGAACCAAAACAATTTTGTTAAAAAGGGCAAAGTTGGAGGACTTAATTAAACTTTGATTTCACGGCTATAAAGCTATAGTCATCAAGTATGATATACATGTGAGGACAGAGATACCGATCAATGGGACATATACGGTCATTTGGTTTTCTTCAAAGGTGCCAAAGTATTAAAAGGGTTTTTTTTTTAAATAAAACATAGAAGCAGAACAACCAGATATCTATATGTAAAGAAGTGAACCTTACTCCTTACCTTCATACACCATAAGAAAAATTAACTTGAAATAGATCATAGACCTAAATGTAAGAGCTTAAACTATAAAGCTTCTAAAAGAAAACAGAAGAAAATCCCTGTGATGTTCGGTTAGGCTGATTTCCTAGGACACGAAAAACCAGGAAGTGTAAAAGAAAAAATTATTAAATTGGATTTCATCAAAATAAAAAATCTTTCTACTTGGGAGACCCTTAAGAAATTGAAAATACTGTGTAAGCTTGATGATTCACAGGCATGTACCCTGGGGCAAATAATACATTATATGTTAATAAAAAATTTAAAAATAAATAAATAAATAAAAAGAAATTGAAAATACATGGCTACAAATTGGGAGAAAATATGTGTAACTGTATTTGTCATATAGAGAATTCTTATACGTTAATAATGAGAAGGGAAACTATTGGGTAAAGGGCAGATAAAAGATTTGAATAAATATGTCACTAAAGAAGATATATGAGTAGCAAAGAAGCCCATGCACAGATGTTCAACACCATGAGTGAACAGGGGTATAGAAATTAAAACCACAAATGAGATATCACGATGCACGTATTAAAATTTAAAAAGCCTGACCATATCAAGTGTCGGCGAGGATGTGCACAGTGGAACTACTCTCATAGGCTGCTGACGGGAATGCAACATGGTACAGCCACTTTGGGAAACAGTCAACATCTTATAAATTTAAAGTATACTCCAGCAATCTTCCCATTTATCCGGGAGAAATGAGTGATGTGTCTGCACAGAGCTTTACATAGTGGCGTTATTTGTAATAGACCCGAATTAGCTCCCTGAAGCTGCTCTAACAAATCACTACAAACTTGGTGGCTTAAAACAACATGACTTGAGCCTCTTAGGCTCTCCGGGTTCTGGAGTCCCGGTCTCCAAACAGTTTTGCTGGGATGAGATCAAAGCATGGGCGTGGCCCTGCTTCTTCTGGAAGCTCTAGGGGAGAACTCATGTCTTGCCTCCCGCAGCTTCTGGTGGCTGCTGCCTTCCTTTGCTTGTGGCCTCATCACTGCAACACTTTCAAATTTCTGCCTGCTCAGTCTTCACACCACCTTCTCTGCTGTGTGTGCCAAATCTTCCTCTGCCTCCTTCTTACAAAAAGACGTGATTGCATTTAGGGCCCACCCCGATATTCCAGGGTAATGACCCCATTTCGAGATTCCTAATCACATCTGCGAAGATGCTCCTTCCATAGAAAGCAACATTTGCAGATTCCGGGGATTAGTATGTGAATATCGCTCGAGGGGTCATTTATTCAACTTACCATAGCCTCCAACTGGAAAATACTCCAAATTTTCATCAATTGATGAATGGATACACAAATTTTAGTATCTCCATACAGTAGAATACTAACCAGTTATAAAAAGGGACGAGTTCCTGATGCATGCATGAGTCTCAAAAATATCATATTGTGCAGAAGAAGTCAGAAAACACAGATTCTTTCTGATTCTGTTCGCACAAACTTCTAGGAAAGACACAGCTATGGTGAAAGAGAACGGATCAGCTTGCCTGGGGCAGAGCTGGGGACAGGGTGGCTATTGACTACAAGGAGGCCTGAGGAAACTGTCTGCCACCACGGAAATAGTCTGTTTTTGGTAGAGGTTATAAGAATGCATTCATTTGTTAAAACCCTTTGAGCCGAACACTTAAAATGGGTGAAATTTTTTTTTAATGTAAATTCAGCTTCGGGAGAGCTTATGTTAAAAAGGAAAAGAAACTTGAAAATCTAGAGGAACTGGTGGAGTTTTAGGGAAAATACAACTATAACAGAGTCAAGAAGAAAAAGAAAGTCTGAGGAGAGCAAAAAAAAAAAATACATAGACTACACATCAAGACGCCTGTCAGGGACCTTGCCCCGTTTCCCCATCCCTTACAAACGGTACTGTAGGGAGCGAAGGGAGATCTGCTTGCCGGTGATTTATTTCAAACCTAGGAGAATTCCTGTGCAACTTACATGGCTGCAGAGACCAGCTAAAGAAGGAAAAGTTTTCAATTTATTTAATAAAATCCATTCTATCCTAATGCAAAAGCTTTGTAGACCAGCACCCAAAACAGAAAGCTGCTGAGTAAGAGTCTGGTGAATAAAACATCAATAAAACATTAGCAAATCAAGTGCTTTCCTATGTGGAAAGCCACCAGCCTCTGAGGAACTCCAGGAAGGATGCAGGAAAGGCAATATAGTCATGGGCTACCGCAGACCCGCGATGTTCAGCAGTAGCGTAAGAAAGTTGGGTAGGTGTTTGTGTGTGGCTAGAATTGTGCTCCCTTCCCATAGCAAAAAGTCGCTAGATCTTTAATCTACTAACAGTTCCAACTTGGTTAATTAAGTTAAATTAAGAAAGCAGAATATAAACAAATGATTTGGATGTATGCAGTTAAACACCAGAGAAACCAGCAAAGGCACCACAAATGTCTCAGGGGAGGCGAGGAGCGAATCGGGCACCACCGCTAGTGTTCATCATGAGATTTTTTTTTTTAATTATGTTCAGGGTATTCTCTGGTGCAAGAGGTGTTTTTCAGGCATCCAAGTCCATATTGTAAGGAAGTTCATCTCGGCATCGATTCGGATCGTGAAAAAAATCACTGTCTACTTGGGGCGGACATTTGAACATAGGTCTCACATGCAACTACTGTGCCCAGGAGAGTAACAGCCACAGAAGACAATAGCAGAAGTGACGGTGATTGGAGCCCAAACAGAATGTTCGGGTCACGGTCCTGCAGGAGTTCAGAGGAGAGACAGCCTTCTGGTTGGGGTTGGTCTGGGGAAGGAGACGAAAGCTAGAGGGGTAAGCTGGGACACAGTGGCTTCGGGGGCAGGGGCTTAGCAAGCCCCCCCTCTCCGGTGAGAGACAGGAGGCCAGCGTCCGGGAGGAGTGGGCACTCTTGCTTGGCAGGCCAGGATGGGATGTGGGGAGGAGGAGAGATCCAGTTGAGGGCCTTAAGGCGACGCTGAGGACCACGGGCTTGGAAGGACTGATGTGGTCATTCCCGGGATGCCGCCAATGTCACTGCCGTCAATCCCTGCGGCTGTGTGCTTTGCGGGCTTTCTCCGGAAACATCTACGCTCTTTTCCTGTACCTTTGAGATCGAAACACCCAGTTTGGAGGTGGCTGGTAGCCAAGATTAGGCTCAATGAAGCTGGAGGAGTTGGGATTAGAGTAAGTCTGAGGACAGGTTTAGCAGTGAGTCTATGGCCAGGAGTAAAGTTCAGTCTGAGGCCGGCTTTAGGGTTCAGGGTGCGATCAGAGTTGGGGTTTGTTGGCCCATGCTGGTTTCTGTTTGGATCCCATTTTCTCCTGTGTCAGTAATTGTTGCTTAAGTTCACGGATGAACTGCAAAATTGGGTTGGCTGTTCTCGAAGCCCTTCAACCTCTGCCTCTCTTGGTCCCTTCCCTTGGCCTCCCCCCTCCCCCTCACACACGTACAGGCATCTCTGGCAGACCTCCCTGGGCCCAGCCACCGCAGAGCCCCAATCCACCACCATGCCCTGGTCTCACTAGCTGGGGTCCGAGCCCCAGGCCTGGGTGCCGGGCCTGCGTTGTGAGGAAAAGGCTGCATGGTGGGGGCCGGGAGTGCTCTCTACCCCCTTGCCCACCTCTCTCCAACCAGCGGCTGGTGCCGGGATGGCTGCTTTCCTTACTCAGTGCCCAGGAATCCCGGCCCACACAGTGTCTGGGTGCTTTCGACGCAGGTTACTGAAACTTTAATCCTGGCTTTCCTTTTATTCCTGACCCCCGTAACTGCCATGGTCTCGGCCACTCCCTTTCCCTGTCCCCAGCAGACACCTGAGTCAGGGCTTGGAGACGGACTCCCCATGCAGCCCACAGCCTGCGGGGTGTGGGAGCTGTCCCTTGGCCCGGGCAGGGGGGGAGGGCGGAGGCGTGATGATGGGGGCCACGGTGTCTCCTTGTCCCACCACCACCCTCCTGGGTGCACACCTCCCCGGCGACTGGCCCTCGGCTGCCTCCCAGCTTGGCTACCTTCCTCCTGGCCTTCATGCTCCAACATGCAGGAGTTTCAGGAGAGGCTTTGGGGATGCAGAGCCCAGCCTGGCACTGAGGCAGCCAGAGAGGGAGGGGCTGAGCTCTCGCTGCCCTTCTGCCTCTCTCTCCCTCTCTGTCTTCCTCGTTTGCTCTCTCTGGGTCCTCCACCCCGCCCCTGCCTCTTCCTGTCCCTGCCTGAGCCTCTCCTCCTCTTGCCCTGACCCTTGTTTCTGTGCGTCCCTGTCCCTGTCGCCGTCCAGCTCCTGTGCTCTATCTCGGCTTCCCTGCCTGGTCTCCATCTGTCTTGTTGCTTCTCCCCTTTTCTGTCTGCATCTCCTGCTTCCAGATTTCTCTCTCTCATCAGTCACAGATTGCAAAGGCAGGTCTCATCCCCCAATTACTTGGCAATAGAGCCCTACGACAAATACCTGTTGGTGAGAATAATTTGGGGGGGACTCTTCCCCTCAACCTCCCCCCATCCAATGATCCCTGTTGAGGAAACCTCATTGGCGAGTCCCTTCTTGGAGCGGAGGCCATTCAAACCCACGGGACGCTCTCTGAGCTCCTCGCCGGTGCCCGCACTGTGCTGGGAGCTGGAATGTGTGAGTAAGACCAGTCTCCGTCGTCAGGAGTTTATGATGGGATGGGGGGGGCATGAGGGAATGTGTGCGGTGAGAACACAAAGGCTGAAGAGAGGGTGACAATGTCAGGTGACAGCAACCATTCAAGGCCGTACCGGGAGCGCTCGTGGGAAGTGTAGCCGCATCTCCCCTCCTGTTTTCAGGACTCGGGTTGTGGTGGGCTGAGAGGGCTTGCAAATCCATATGGAGTCTGGAGGGGGAGAAGCAGCTGCTGAGAGCTGGGTGAGGTTTGTGGGCGAGGGGCGTGCACCCCGAGGGGCTGGGGGGCCGTCCGTCCAGCCTGGGGCCGCGGGAGCAGCGGTGCAGACGTGGGAACGCGCTCGGAGCCAGGGTCTTGGGAGGGGAGCTTGCCGGGCTCTCGATGATGGTGCTCGTGGACAAATGGGAGAAGGTTGAGGGGCCGCTTGAGCCCAGACAGTGGCCTTGGACTTGACCTGTTGGGCAGGAGGGAGTGAAGGTAGCTTCTCGAGCGCGGGGATGTTGGGCCTCGAACTACGTGTCAGGAAGCAACCCCAGGCTGCAGCGCATACTGCTTCCTCCCGTGATGCCAGCACCAAAGGACTTGGACCGGGGACATGGTCCCAGTCCATGAAGGCAACTGTGTCCCCACTGAGGACCATACTCCAGCCCATAGCATCTGTCTGCCGTGGGACATCTGCAGAGGTGCAGGCCACGGGGCATATGCCTGGGCAGGCCAGGGAAAGGACTTGTGACGACGACATCACCCTGTGCTTAAACCCTTTCGTGGCTCCCCCGTCCCTGGGATAAGCTTAAAGCCGCACGGGAGCCCGTGTCCTCCCGCATCTCCCTAGAGCCGGCTTCATCCGGCTCCCCGCGCGCTTTCTCTCAGCCTATTTACTCTTCGCCACTCGGGGGCCTCCCCCTGCCCAGATGAGGGGTGGTCTGTCCTGTGTCACATTCTCAGAGCCCTGGTTCCTCAGGAGGCGCCCTCGGGTGGGGCGCTTTGCTGCTAATTGTCTCCTGTAAAGCACTTTGGAAGCATAAAGGATGACACCAGGGAGGAATGTAGCTGCTAATCCCAGTGTCTCTTGAGTCAGAAGAGGAACTGGGGAGGGAACAGCCCCAAGAAGCTCCCGGATGCTCTCTTGCCCATCTCGGGGAGATCTGCCCCTCCAGGGTCTGCAGGGCCCCGGGAGACTCCCTTTCCAGGAAGCAACCCCTCAGTGGTGCCCCGGTCCCCATTGTTTCTGTCCCTCAGGACAAGAGAGAGGAAGGAGCTGGTGGAGGGTCAGGAGGTCAGGTGTCCGGTTTCCAGAACGGCCGCGAGGTCTGAAAAAATCGCTTCTTGTATCTGAACAAGCAAACAGGCCCCAGGTAACCGAAAGCCCACCTCAAAGCCGCTTAAACAGGAGGGTTGGTTTGTCTTCCCACACAGCAGGGATCCAGGGCTGACTGACCTGGCAGGCCAAGGAGCCCCTCAGCCCTCGAGGGCCTGGGGAACGCTCAGCCTCCGCTGCCTCACACAGCAGTTGGCAGCGTCTCCCTCAGGGTGGTAAAGGCTAGACTGCGTCTGATGAGAAGGCAGGGAGTTAGGAAGCTTTTTCTTATGGCCCCCAGGTCCCTTGACCAAGATCGGGGGGCACGCTCAGGCCGGACGGGTGAGAGCCTGTCGTCAGCTTGCACAGCTGGCTCTCAGAGGAAAACCAAGGGCATGCTGTGATGTCCGGGGGTGGGCAGCTGGAGGCGTCCTCCCACACGTGGGGTGGCTGGCGTCTTCCACGGCCCTTGGATGTCATGCCCGCCATTCATAGGGACGAAAACCCTGCTTTTTATTATCTTTGTTATCTTCTTAGAAATTGCTTTCCTTGTGTTCCTCCTTTATGCTAGGCGTGGCATTGTGTTCATTTTTTTCTTTGACACTGTACTATCTATGGAGTTCACCTCAGAATAGAAAAGAGAATTGTTTATTTTTTAATAATTTTTATTTTTTATTTTTATTTATTTTTAAAGACTTTATTTATTTGACGGAGAGAGAGAGAGATACAAGTAGGCGGGGGGGGGGGAGGGGGGATGAGCAGAAAGCCCAATGAGGGGCTCGATCCCAGGACCCTGAGATCATGACCTGAGCTGAAGGCAGAGGCTTTAACCCACTGAGCCACTCAGGTGCCCCGAAAAGAGAATCGTTTAAAAGGTTTGCTGTGGAAAGAGGATATGAGGTTGGAAAGGGCTATGAGCCGCTGGCTTAGGCAAAGAGAGTCCATCCCTGGGGCGGAAAGTGGGCATCCTCCTTGAGCAGCGGGGATGATGAACTTCAGGACAGAATTGGGCGTTCCCGGCAACAGAAAAGGAGGCAGAGTAGAGAGTCAGCTGGGAAGGCAATGATGCATCTGCTACCCTTATCCCGCAGGGGGTCTCCATGTGCTTCTCTGTGAAATAGGTTGGTTATCTCAGCTCTGGTTACCGCATCCCCTGTGAAAGAAACTCAAGAAGCTGTGAAGCCCCCCAAAAGGGTGAAGGGCACTGCTGTGCCCCGGGGCCCCGCATATCTTCGCTATCTTTTCTGATTCCCCTTCCGCCCCCAAAAGCCCTTGTCCTGTCCCAGATGCATTAAGGCTGTGAACACTAGCTAGAGCGGGACTGACTGCCTGGGCCTAAAACAGTGCCTGGATTGAAATGCCAGAGCCACACGTTTAACCTCTCTGCCTCAGTTTCCTCATTTATAAACGGGGTGATTACACAGCATTGGACTAAAAGAAACAAAGTATATAGAGCTTTATAATCGTGGCTGGCACCACACGATCTGGCCACTAGTTGACTCTTAGTAGCTGACGCATGAAGTTCAGGGGCTAGAGGCAGCTTGCTGATGGGGTACCCCCATCTTTTGCTGGGCCCAGGAGCCATAGTCCCAGAAATCATGACTCACAGTACTCTGGGGGAGCCGCCTCGGAACCTCTGCTTCCCCTCCCAGGCCTGGGGTGGCTGGGCCCGTGAAATGACCTCAGCCGGGAGGAATGAGGGGCGCGGAGACTCTAGGGCTGGGTATGGGTCCCTGCCTGCCCCTGGGGCCCTCCCAGCCCTGTCTTGTACCTGTGACCAAAAGGCAGCAGGACTCCAAGGGTCACCCCAGTTCCTCACTGTGACCTCTTGATCCAGACCTAGTGCATGGGACCCCTCGGCTCCTCCCTGCTGCAGCCCGCCACTTACAGGCTGATCCCCAGCCTCAGATGCACCATCGACCCTACCTCTGGCCGGGACCCCAGGCTGCCTTCTGACTGATGTGTGGCCCTGACATTTGGCAGAATTCTGGGCTCGGGCGGTCCCCGTCCTGGTCTCTGGCTGAGCTCTGGCCCTGGTTGTAGACTGACCCATCTCCTGGACGTGGCAGGCACCCATGGGGCTTCCGGGATGAAGTTCCTCTCTCTGCACCCCTTGTCCTCCCTTACGATCCCTGGGCCCCTGAAGGCGAGCGCCTGCCTCCTCCCTCTTGCTGGGAGTGGTCACGTGGACAGGGGACCTCAGCCTGGGAGGAGAAGATGCTAGCTTTGTCTCCTCAGTCTACGTCTCAGTGATGCCCACTGAGGAGCATCCTTCCTCCCGCCCCCTCTGACTACAGCTCCCAGACAGGAGAGACTGACCCCCCCGGTAGCCCAGAGGCTCCCTAAGAGCAGCAACAGGGCTCCCCAGTAGGAGCAGGTTTATTAAGGATAGAACTGTGTGTCTTCCATCAGATTAGGGGGTCCCTGACAGCCTGAGTTGCGTCTCAGTCATCCGAAAACAGTCTCCAAGGCGGGGACAGGAATAGCTAGGGTACTAGAGCTGTCAAACTTGCATTCAAATCTGGGCTCCATTCTGCTGTAGCTGTGTGTCCTGGGGCTCAGCTTTGCCAGCTGTGAGGTGGGGCAGTGATGTCAGGTTGGAAAGGCTGTGAGATTCAATGAGAGGGGCTGCAGGGAGCCCCGGGTGTAGTACCTGGCACTGGGGACCGCACTGCGGACGTCAGCCATCATGGCGGCTGTGGCTCCGCCATGGCAGCCTTCTGCAAGGGGCAGGGAGAGGTGGCGAGGCTGAGAGCCCCCACCCCCCACCCCTCCCCCACCACACGCATACCAGGTCTTTCTCATTGGATGGAGGTCAGATGTTGGTCCTTAAGCTGGCCTCCCTCGTCACCCTTGCTTTTTATGGCTCCTCAGGGGCTCTGAGCCTGCAGGGCCTGGTCTAGCCTCTCCACGAGCTCCCCTCTGCTCTTCCCCCTGAGAAGGCCCCTCCTTCCTGGCCTCACTTCCCTTCATCCACCATTCTTTGCCTGACCCAGCCCACCCCCTCCAGGAAGGCTCCTGGGTTGACATCTGCCGGGGCCTGGCCCTCTCAGGCTAGGTCACAAAAGCCAGGGCTGATCCTTCGCTGTAGATGTTTTGCTATGATCCCCAGCGGCCTGGTTCTCTGGAGACGGTGAGGATCCAGGCCCCAAACCGCCCCTCCCACCATGGATTCTGAGGCAGAGCTGGGGTGGGGGTGTGGGGTGAGTCCCCTGAGTCAGAGCCACCGCCCTGGGACCTCTCCATGGTGCTTGTGACCCAAACAGATAACCAAACTGCCCTCAGGAAGATTTGGCCTCTTTTTCTCTCTCTTCAATTAAGTAAATCAATTAAGTCATTTTGAATGACTCCAGTTGGCCACTCGGGGCTTTCTCTTAAGTGAGGCCTGATTCATTAAGACAATAGGACAGGTGCCAAGGTCAGCGATGACTCCAAGAGCCAGGGGCACACTTCCTGTAGGTGGGCTGGGGGGTCCTGCCCATTGACCATTTCTCAGGGGAGAGAGAAGAGTAAGGCAGGCATCCCTACGCATGACCCGGACTAACCTCTCAGGGAGAGACCAAGAAAAGGAGGTCAAGATGCTCCCTGGAGTCTCTTGGCCCAAGTAAGGTGTGAACCGAGGCTGCCCCAGAGATGGGGGCACCCACTTTTTAATCAGCCACAAACATTCTTCAATGGTCTCCTGGATGCCAGGTTTGGGGCAAGGATGAAAATGATGGTTCCATGACTCCTGGGGACTCCTTGACCTTGGCTATTGGGGATATGGCTGTGTGATATATTTGTGTCTTTCTCCTCTTGAACTTGTATCTGTTATTATTATTTCTTTGTTGGGAGCAGTGTTGTGTGCAAGTAAGTCACGGTAAGCTGCCTCATGTCTTCTCTGGAAGTAAGTAGAGGATGAAAGAAAACTCAAATAGTTGGGTCCACAGACGCTCACAGATCGTTAGGGGCACTTGTGGGTATACCTGTATCCAACCCCTTGGTTGGAGGTCATCTCAAGCTACAGGATGTGGAAAAAGGGAATCTTCTGGAGTCTGAAGACCCAGAAACAAATCGTCGCTGTGGCTTCTGGTTGGGGGGAGGAGTGGCAGGGCCTTGGCCCGAACAGTGGCTTCCTGTGGAGGGAAACTAGTCTGGTTTTAGGGACGCAAGGCTGACTTTTGACCCTAGCTCCACATTTCTCTGGCAGTGGGACCTGGGCAGATCCTCTTGCCTCAGTGGGCCTCCGGGTACGGGGAGGGGTAGGATGGATATGACGAGGGGCCCGACCTTGGCTTTCACTGGGCTCCCCCAAAGCTTCCCTGAGCCCAGGGGTGGATTTTAATTATTTCCCTGATCAGGGCTGTTTTTCACCCTTCTGCTGCTCAAAGAAAACTAGGAAGGTTTGCTTAGACTCCTGGCCCAAGAAGGCCTCCTGCTCCCAGCTCCTAAAAGGGGAATCCATGTGTTGTAGGAATAGCTTCTCCCTGGGCCCAGAGAGACCCACTCACAACCTGAGGCCTGGTACCCTCACCCTCCGGCCACTGTCTCTTCTACTGGTTGTGGTCCCTGCATGTGACAGGCCCAGTATCTCAGGGTGACCCAGAGCTTTGCATCAGAGCTGCCTGACTCCCGCGGAGCAGGAGCCTGCTTCTCACTGGGGGCGCCCTCCCTAGGCTCTGAGCGAGAGGAACCTGCTGACTGGGCTGGAAGGAGCTTCTAGGAGCATCTCCTGGTCTGGAAATGCGCTCAGTGCGCCCTGACTCCCCTGGCCTCCAATGACGCTGTGCAGACGGCATCATGGACACCAACCCTCACTGAGCCCATGGCATGTACCCTTTGCTGAGACGAACACCTTATCTGATCCACGCAACAGCCCCATAAGTCGGGTGCTGTTATTAGCTTAATTTTTATAAATTTGGAAACTGAGGCACAAAGAGGTTGTGTCACACAGTTAGGAAATGGTGGGTTATCAAGGTTCTCTTAAACATTATAATCTACAAACTCATTCATCCATCCATCCATCCATCCATCCATCCATCCATTCCAGAAATTTTTATGGAGTATGTACCTTGTGTCAGATCCATGAGTTGGTGAGGCAGACACGAAGCCCGGCCCACCTGGAGCTGACATTCCAGAAGGAGGAGAAAGACAATAAACAGGACACACAGTAGACACGTAAATTATAGAGCCTGTTAGAAGCTAATAAGTGTTATGGGAAAAGATGAAGTAAAAAGAAGTAAAGTGGACTGCGGAAGCTGGCGGAGGGGGGCTGCAATTTCAGCGGGATGGCCAGGGGAGACCTCATCTCAGCCAAGACTCGAAGTGGGCGAGGGTGGGAGCAGAGGTGTGGTGAGAAGTAGCAGGATTCTGGGTCCCCCCAAAGGATTTGCCGCTGGACTGGATGTGGGGCGGCCGGGAACCAGAGGAGTCGGAGTCCTGCAGCCTGAACAACGGGGAGGACGAGTTTCCACTTAGGGGATGACCGGGAGGAGAAGGTTCTTCTCTGGTTTGGGGGATGATCGGAGTACAGTCTCTGGCAGGTTATGGCACATCCCGGGCGGAGCCGTGGGGCCAGCAGGGTCTGGGGTACAGCGAGGGGTCCAGGCAGAGGACTTGGCTCCGACGGTCCCACCGTCAGGGCAGAAGCGGAGCGTTGTGGGGGTTGCCGAGGAAACAGGTCGGGCCGGGCGGCAGGTGGGTGGCAGGTCTGGGATGCACACCTGTGCTGTTCCCCAGGACAGGGGTCCTGGGTCCTGCATCCACAGCCTCCGGGTGACAGCGGGGGCGGCTGGGCCCACCATGCCCTCTAAGAGAGAGGGAACTGAGGCCCGTGAGACTTGCCTGGGCCGGCGAGGACAAGCGGCACAGCTAGAACCCGGGCCTCTCTGACACGGGGTTCAGAGATTTGTGCATGACAAGATAGCACTGGTGGAGGCGCCCCGACAGGTCTGGAATGTGGGAGTGAGTGTGGCGGTGATTATCATTAGGCCCCATTGGCTGGCCAGGGGCGCATTTCGGCGGGATCGCCCTCTCACCTAGTGAGCTCTGGGGACTGGCTCATGCTTTTCCTGCTGGGAGAGGCCCAGGCCCCTGGGTGGGGGCCCCGCGCTCGGTCCCTGCCTCCCTGATTCATTCCAGCTCTCCTGGCAGCCTGAGTCACTTTCTTTCCAGGGGGGAGCTGCCTGTTTAGCAAATCCCAGGATCCCGCGGGAAGGAATGGGAACTCGAGCCCAGGGCTGGTCCTGTGTCTAGGTGAGGCGGGCAGCCACCCACTCCTGCCCAGATCCCTGCCCCAGCCTGGAATTTTTGCTCACTTGTCACCATTCAGCCAGCAGTCCTGAGGAACCATCTCCATTCAGGTGCTCAGCATTGCGTGGGGTACAAACAGCCTTCAGATGGCCCTGTTTTACAGATGAGAAGATTGAGGCTCAAGAGTGCTCAGCTAGTTAGTTAATAGGGGACAACTTGTCCGACCCCAGGAGCTCTTCCATTTATTGTCACTAACTGGCCCTAAGCCTGGCTACCATTTCCTAACTCTTGGCCCTGATTCTCTGCCCTAGGGATACAAGATGGGACCTTGGAGAAATGACTTGATTCACCTGATACTTTAGGCAATGGGAGAAGAAGGAGACAGGGGCCTTGGAGGAATAGCCTCAGGGATGGCTGTGCATCAGGGGTTGGGCAGTGGCTGCGGGAGAGGTCTTGGTGGGTGGGGGCTTAGCAGCAGCGCCATGAAAGCCATCAGAAGACTGTCAGAGAAGAAACAAGCTGGGTAGAAGGCACTCTGGGCAAGAAAATAGCCAGAGGAATGGAATGAATTTGTATTCAAGGGCCAGATCACAGGGTGTGTGTGGTGGGGGAGAAGGGGGAGGGGAGGGTCAGATTGCAGAAGTTTGTGAATGCCTGTGGAATGTTCTGGGCAGTGCTAGTGAGGGGCTGAGGTGCCTCTTCCCCCAGGAAGCCTTCCTGTGCTAATTCCGCTGGTTCCTCAGCCCCAGCCGGCTCTCCTTCCTTCCCAGGCAGAGCCTGTACTTCAGAAGAAAAGCACGAGACTTCCTGGGTCATGCCCCGTTTCCCAGGGAGCAGGTCATGGGGCGGCTCGCAGGATGTCTATGCCGCATCCGAGAGAGACTGTGAGATGGCAGGAAGCCAGAGACTTTCCCAGGAAGGATCGAGTTCAGAAGGAGGGCCGACCTCATAGAAAGGTATACTGTGTTTTACTGGAGGGAAGTCCAGAAGTCTCCCTCTGGATGGCCCCAGCCAAATGTTAGGCTGCCCAGAATTTGAGCAGTGGAGACTCATCCCCTTATTAGAGACAGATTTCCTCGGGAGGAGTATCACTGTTCCCAGCACCGTGAATACCATAACCCAATACTTTCCTCCCTGGGTGGGTGGTGGGGGCGGGATGGGGGAGCAGAGAAAAGGAGAGGAGCCTGAGGCCCCCACGGGGTGGCCGGGTACCAGATGCACCTCGGGCCACTTCGCACCTGTGCTGTGGGAGAGGAGGTCCATTTGGAGGCTTCACAATAGCCCATCCCCACGTTCCTCAGTGCCCCAATAGCTAGGTCAACACTCCTCCTCTTTCAGTGAGACTCTTGGTGGGTCTCAGGCTTCTTTGAATAGGGGGCATAGGGGCTGATTCAGGGGGACCGTGAGGGGGTGCCCTGGGGCCCAGTTCCCCTTAGCAGGCAGAATCTAATTCAGGGAAAGCAAACCTGGGTACCCATCAGGAACCAGTCTGTAGGGGGCACAAAAGATTCAAGCAGGAGAGTGGTGTTGTCTAACTCAGGCTTGTGCCGGTGACCCCCTCTGTAACTAACCAGATGCCAGTTAACTCCTCTCCCACTGGAGTAGGCAATGCCCTTGAGTGACAGTAAGACCGTTTCATGCCACCCTATCTTGTCCGTATGTCTGCAATAAGCAGGTACCTGTTGCATGATGAAGTTACATGACATGCCTCTCACCTGGGACCCATTCCAAGCGACGATGACCCAAAATTGTGCCACCAAATAATGCATGATGCATAGAGCACTTTTATTGGGAAGGAGGGATTTGTTTTATTATGTAAGGTTCAAAGGCTTTGATGTGACCCTTCAAACAGGTCCAGCTTCGAAAAAGGACAACTGAGAACTTGAAGAACGTGGCCAGGGGATGACCATGAACCCGAGCACAAGTCATGTTTAAATACATGGTGCATAAGGCTCAGTAATGGTATGTGTGTGAGTTCGAGGGTGTGGCTAATCGTGGCCAGTTATAAATAAGGGGAAGATCTTGAAATAAAGACATTGCCAAGTCAATGAAAATATATTACATTTACTGCAAGCAATTGATTTATTTTGAACACAAAAAAGTATATAATTTATATTAATTGAAAATCTGTTTCTCCATTTCCACTAAGTAAAAGCTGAACACCAAACAATTTTAATGGGTTGCTGGGACACTAGTTATTAGCTTTCTTGGGTTGGCGGGGTGCTTTTTTTCCCAGCTGGTGAGGATGGCTGGCGGCATGGAGGCTGCCCGTGGGAAAGCCATCCGCTGGGGCAACCCAGGTCCGAGGTTGCCATATAATCATAATACGTGTGCTTCCTCTAAGTGCTTTAAACAACAAGGATCTAGCAGAAGGTCTCATAATTGTTGCAATTCCAGTGCAGCGATGAGCATCTGTGCTATTTCAAGGACTCTTCCTAACTGCGGTGTGATATGAAAATATCCCATCTCTGTGGGTGAGTCACAGGCACTCGGTGTCCTGCTGTGGTCTGTGGTCCACACGCGCAGTTGAAAGAGAATTCGGTTAGGGATTAGTGAAAAGAAAGGTGTAATTTTTTTTTTCTTCATCCAATTCTGAAACCTTTGCATCCTATCCACAGACTCCCAAGGGGTCCAGGGACCCCAGGATAATAAGGATCTTGGCCTCAGAATCTGTACCTCAACACAAGCCCACGGGGCAAATGGCTGGAGAGTGAGACTCTGGGGCTGACTCCCACCCCCCACCCCTCCCCCACCCCCCACCGTTCCCCCACCCCGCGGCGCATTGTCATCTTGTCATCTGCGTCTGTGTCCCGCCTCCCCACAGGCTCCCCTTGGGGCTGCTCATGGCTCCCCGCTCAGCCCACGTCTGCCTGCCTCCATGCCCACTCTGAGCCGGGGGTCCAGCTGGCCTGCTTCCAGAGCCTCCCAACTGGCCCCCTGCTCCTGTCTGCTGCCCTCTAATTGGTCTTCCATATGGCCGCCAAGGGGACAGCAAGATGCAAAGATCCTCGTTCCATCCTCTGCTTAAAATCCTTCAGTGGCTTCCAAGTGTGCTTAGGATGGGAATAGGAGGCAGACCTCGGCCCCCAGGGTCCAGCCAGCTGCCCCTCAAATTCATCTCCCACCGGTCCCTCCTTACCCACCCTTGCCACCTTTCACTTTCTGGCTCATGTCTCATGCTCGTCCACCCAGCCTGAGCCCTGGCTGTTCCTTCTGCTGGGGGCTCCAGCTCTGCTCTACACCTTGCGAAGCCCTCAGCTCTCCCTCAGACGTGACTTTGTCCAGGCACCTGTCCTGCTCTCCGCGGCACTGCCCCTCTGCGCTGGCTGCCCCGTCGGTGCTGGTTTATTACAGCGTGCGTTTTCCCTCTCGCTCCGGGGACGGGTGGAAGTCCTTCGATGCAAACCAAGGGGACGCCGGATGCCATCTTGCCGCCTGGGAGGACCATGCAGCCCTGGGAGAGCTCTGGCTTGGGGCTCGTGGGTGATCACTTTAGAAACTCACACAGAGCTGGGAGCACCGTGTCCATAGACCTGGGGCACAGGGCAGAGGCTGGGGCCCCCCACGAGTGTCACACCATGCTCATTTGGGCTCTCCCAGCACCATGAAACTTTGGTCTGAAGCCCCTCCTGCTGTTGCAGTTCTACTTGTCTTTGATCTTTCCTTCTAGACTGTAAGTTCTGAGAAGGCAAAGCGGTATCGGTCAGTGCCCAGCCCGTCTGGTGTGCCTGCCACTCAGTGGGGGTGACGGGACGTGCAAGTCCTCTGTGTCCTCGATCCTTGTCCCTCCCGGCCTCCCCAGAGACCAGGCACCCCCAGCTGGGCTTCAGAGGCTATTTCCCCACTGGCTGGCTAAGTCATCGCTGACCGGTTTTGCGGGTGAGGGCCAGTGACTCAGCCTTGGCGTGACTGGCTCTGACTCCGAGGGAGCTCCCCGAGACCGAGACGGTGCTAGCAGACATGTGCCGAGTTGAGCGTCAGCCAGGCTTGGAGGCGGAGGGGTGGACAGGGTGACCTGATTGGAGGAGGGTGGGCCCTCAGAGGCCAGGGACCTGAGGTCAGGGTTGGATTTGGGGCTAGATGGCGGGCCAAGGCCAGGGGGACGGTGCCGGGGACTCTGGGGGAGTTTCACACCCTGTGATCTGGGCTGGGTGCTCCAGATACGATGCCGGCACACCCCCGGCGGTCTGCTCCCGCCTGCTCCCGGGGCCGGGGCAGCAGGTGGGGCTCACTTATCGCCAACCAGGCCAATGGGCGGAGCTGGCCTGGCTCTGGGGAGATGACAATCACGCCGGGACTTCTCCGTGGAAAATCACCTAAGCGCGTTGCCCCTTCCTGGGAACGGAAACCGAAAGAGCCTGACAGACACTGGGCCAGGGGGCTGCCACCAAGTATTTGGGTCCGTGGAGGGCACTTAGAGCCATCTCGGCCTGGAGGTGGCAGGCCTCTTCTCTGCAGGACCCTCACACAGACAGTGCTTAGACTGGCTAAAGGGGACCTGAAGGTTAGTCCCAGGCTGTGTAGATCTTGGCCTTCCAGAGCCTTGGGAAGCAACCGCAACTTCCTTCTAGGCTTTCGGGATCTTAGAGCTCACCTCAGATCATGGACCAGCTCCGGTCACGGTCCCCTGAGGTCTCCCACTCAACTTGGGTGTGAAGGCACCCTCCACTAGGGCCAGCTTGGGGGCTGAGTGCTCCGGACCCTTTTTATGGGGACAGTGGCTGCTGGCCCCTTGTGCTCAGAGCATCAGAGTGAGAAATGTTCATATCATTTGCTAATCAATTCGCTCACCATGAAGCGGAAGACGTATGTGTACAGCCCAGAGCCTACAAAGCAAGGGCTTTCCCACCCATCTCCACCAATGAAGACATTCTGTCCCCCGACCGCAGGTCTAACCAGGCTCCCGCACACCAGAGCGCAGAGCCCTCCGTGCCGAGTAGACAGACAGGCCTCAGACATGGGAGTCCCCCACCGGCAGTCTCGGCTCCCCCAAATCTTCCTGACTATCCAGGAAGGAGGGCAGTCATGTAGATTTCCTCCCAATCCCTTCTGTGTGCTATAAACCATACTCGCAGTTGAACTGTTTGTACAATTTTGTATCTCATGTCATGAAATACTTTTTGTAAACATCATTTTAAATCATTACATAAGCTACCGTCACATGGGCAGACCGTAATTTCTTCAGCCAACCCCCATTACATGTAAGTTATTTTCAGTTTTTCACAAGACTGTAAATAAATCTTTAGCCACCTAACGGATGATTTCCTTGGGCTGAGTTCCCAGGAGTCACAGTGCTGTCAAAGGGTAAAACTCCTCTCCTTCTCTGCCCCCATTTTGAGATATAATTAACATGTAAAAAGTTGAGATATAACTAACATGTAAAATGGTAAGGTTTTTTTTTAAAAGGCCTTTGATTCATATTGCCAAGTTTACTGAAATGCTCTATTTACATGCCCACTAGCAGTCCCTTTGCCAAGCCTAGAAACTCTTTATTTTAAAAACTATTTATGAATTCAATGTGCAAAATTACTTTTTGTCATTCTTTTGATTTGCATTTGTGGGTAAATAATGGTTATGAACATTTTTACATGTTTATTAGCTATTTATATTTTCACTTTTTTTCTATTTAGGTCCTTTTTACCATTTATCTATTTTGTTCCTAGCTTTTTTTTATTATTTCTTTTTTTTTTAAGATTTTATTTATTTATTTGACAGAGGCAGAGAGCGAGTGAGCACAATTAGACAGAGTGGCAGGCAGAGGGAGAGGGAGAGGGAGAAGCAGGCTCCCAAAGGAGCAGACAGCCTGATGCAAGGCTCCATCCCAGGACCCTGGGATGATGCCATGAGTTGAAGGCAGCTGTTTAACCAGCTGAGCCACTCAGGTGTCCCTCATATTGATTTCTAAGAGCTCTTTATATAGTAAGGACATTAACTCTCTCTACTGGTCAAATTTGTTTCAAATATTGTTTCTACATTTCCTACTTGACTTTACATTCTGTTTAATTTTTTTTGACATACAGAAAACTTATATCCTAAGCAATCAAATTTAAATTTTTTTCCTTCACAACTGCTCCATTCACTTTTAAGATGCACTTGCCTGCTCTAGAGGTTGAATATCGTGTGTGTGTGTGTGTGTGTGTGTGTGTGTGGTGTGTTTGGCTTCATTTTACAATTCAGTTCTGTAATCATTTAGGAAACAAGGCAGAGAAGACAATATCCCTGCCCTCAAGGAGCTTGCAGGGAAGAACAGAAGGAGTACAGTGCCCATGTTATCACTGCTCTCATTGTGTGCCAGAGATAAGATATGCAGATAGGGATTCCGTGAAAGGAGAAGGGAGCTGCGTGAAGGAGACGAAACTTGGAATGCTCAAGGTTGCACTGAGTTGGGAGAGGCTTTATTTATTTATCAAACATGTACCTCGGCTCATTATGTGCCAGGCATTGTTTTCGAGCTTCATAAATATTAACTGATTCAATCTCCATAATAACTTACTGAATTATTATCATACTGTTATTATCTCTATTTTATAGATGTGGAAACTGAGGCCCGGAGTGTATAAATAACCTATCCAAGATGGAACACTGGAGGGCCGGGATTTGAACTCAAGATGTCTGGTTGGGTTGGGAGGAAGGAGAGGTGGTTATGGTTAAGGAACTCGAATGTGCAAAGGAGGGATTTAGACCGGTGGTTGGCAAACGTTTCTTGTGAGGGTCTGATAGTGAATATTTTAGATTTCCAGGCCAAGAAGACAAATTGAGGAAATCATAGGTGCTTAAAATCACAGAAGAAAAACAAATTTGCACCAATTTTTTTATTGATGAAATTTAAGATGTAGTGATGAATACAACTAAAAAAAAAAAAAGGACACAGGTCTCTAATGTAAAAAATGGAAATTTTTTGAGGGCTATAAGGTTTTGCTGAATCAGGGCTTAACGTTAGCGGTCCCTATCGTCTCCCTGACGGCAAGTGTTCACCTGTAAAAACCACTCCCCTTCTGTGGGGCCTCAGGGACACAGACGGGATTTGGTGTGTGCAAATGTCATCCGCCAGCCCGGCTTTAGCCCTGTGCTCCTGGGAGAGGTCCTGGGGGAGTGGGGCGGCCCACGTCAGGGCGAGGGCAGTGTGGGTGCAGAGGCAGGGCAGATGAGCTAGGCTCTCGTTTGTGGGCTCCGGGGGCCGGTGATGAGGCGTGAGGAGAGGGAGAGGGCCCCTCGCAGGCCGCGTGGGCGGGAGACACGACCTGGCACAGGGAAGCACTGTGTCCCCCCTCCCAGTTGGTGGTACCCTCAGGCCCCCCTTTCTCTGACGCTTCAGGGGGAACATACTGGGAACACTTGGCTAGCGGCCTAGACACTAAAGAAGGAAGGGACGTCGCTCCTGCCACTGTCTGGCAGGGCCTTACTGCCACCAGGCGCCAGGAAGACGTTGGGGCCAGAAAGGGTGTCCACCTTGGCAGGTCACAGAGGGCAGCGACCCCACCAGCAGGTGGCCCTCTCTGGGTCAGAAGCACTGCTGCTTCAGATTCCTCTTCCAAGGTGGCGCGCACCCAGGCCTCCCCTCCCAGGGCGAAAGAAGGCAGAGGCCGTGTGGTGGATGGGGAGACTACTGCTGAAAAGGAGGAAGGAACCCAGGCCTGGGGGATGAGCAGCAATCTGAGATGTCACCGCCGTGCTCAGTTTCTGCCCCAGCTGATCACGTTATTGGGAAAGGCTCCTTGATTTCTCTCCCTGATACCATACCGCCTAGTGGAGCCCAAACCTGTCCCCTCCCCTGCCCCGTGTGGGGGCGGAAAGTGGCCACTTACGGCGGCCGGGCTCTGTAATTAAGTCTGTAGCAATGGGCGGGGGATCGGACAGATCTTGTCCCAAAGCTGTTCTGTTCGTCAATGGGCTTAAACGCACGCAGGTGGCTTACGAAATGTTCCTGAGAAATCGTCCTGGGTGAGCCCAAGGTGCGACATATGCTAATGACCCTGAGGGACAAACGCCGGGCACATCCGCCATAGGTGTGGTCACCCCTCCTGTCTGCAGGGCCAGGGGGGCCGAGGAGAGCAGGGTTAGGAGGCTGAGGGCCAGGCCGGGCAGGGGTGATCCCCACCCACAGTGGTCAGCCCTGGGCTGAGGAGTGTCACTCCCCACTCGCAGACCCGTCCCTTAACCCTGACCTCGGAGGGACCCTGCTCTAGCCTCAGACTAACCCGCAACCCTGGCCTCAGACACAGCTTGAAGCTTCTCCCCCAGGCTCGTCTCTGAACCCTATCCGTCTTACAAAGCAAGCATTCTTCATTCCAAGAGAGACTGGGCACAGCCCTGGGGGCAGCTCCGTGCGGGTTCAGAGGAATCGGCTCACAGCCTGAGTCTTAACGCTTGGGGGGTGGGCCACGGAAGGTCTGTGGAAGGCCACCAGACTGAGGGTCAGGACCAGCCTTCCACCTTGGCCCCCACTCGGCAGGATGACTGCGGGCAACTTTCTTGACCAAAGTGAACTTTGCGTGCTCTAAGAGATTTACTCATCTGTCCAGTGGGTATAGCAATACCCTAGTGCCAGCCCTCGTCATCTCTTGAGGTAGGTATGAGGGTTCGAGGTGGAGGAGTGGAGGTGATTTGGAAACCCTATTGCCCTGTGACCCAAACCCGTAGAATTAAAACGGGAAGAGTTGCTCGCAGGGACTCCTGGCCATCGATCAGTCTGTGCCGGCACTCACCTGGTTATGCTTCCTCTTGCCTGGAACTTCCTGCTTTCTCCGTTCTTTGGTCTTTTGAGTATGTATTGAGAAAGGTTTCAAACATATTCAAAAGGAGAGACAATAGTTTAATGAACTATTAATGTGGTAGCCAAGAGAGCATGCTCAGAGGACAGCCCACTGTAGGGGCCCTAACTGATGCGGGGCTGAGCCCCCTCCCTCCCTAGGCCCAGACCCCACCAGTGTAGCAAGGAGACGAAGGCAACCTTGTCCTGGGAGATATGGGCTTCTCTGCCGGTGACTTCCCCTTGAGGACTCCCCCATAACTTTGCCCAAGTGTCCTCAGACCCCACGATGGCACTGTAGTCTCAGGTGGCCCAATCGAAACTTCTTCTCCTTCCCTCGTCCCGCACAGTCAGACTAGCATCCAGGATGATGGCTCTCCCAGCCTTTCTGGCTTTCTCTACTTTCTTGCTTGCGAGCATTTCCTCTAATAAGATAAAACCCTTAATCCCACCTTGGTGTCTGCCTCTCGGAGGACCTGGGCTCACAGACCCAGCGTCCCGGGTCAACTGTTATCACCAATATTCTGTTCCTGTCGTCCAGCTTTGCCCCACCCTTTCTTGTTCCGCCTCCTGGAGTGATTTAAAGCAAATCCCGGACACCCGGCCATGTCACTCTTAAAACAGTTGTTCCTCGTTATTCACAGATTCTGTATTTGCGAGTTCGGTGTTTCCGCGGTCCCCCACGGATATGCAGAGTGGTGAAAAATCCATCTCCCGCTCTTCTCGGCGGAGGTCAAACAAGTCAATGTTCTGCCTTTTTCTTTTTCTTCGTTTTTTTTATTTCTTTCCCCAGCTTTATTGAGATATAATTGACATATAACATTGTGTAAGTGTAAGGTGTACGAGGTGTTGATTTGATACACTTATTTATTGCAAAATGATTACCCCCGTGGCGTGAGCTAACACACCTTGGTCACGTCACATAATTACTACCTCTTTTTTTGTGAGGAGAACATTTAAGATCTACTTTCGTAAGGACCTCGTTCTGCCTTTTTGTTTCGGCTTTCCTACCCTACCAAGTGTTCTTTACGCCGTCTATCTAGTGCCACAGTTTTTTTTTTGCCTTTTTAGGCTTTTCGTTGGTGGTTTTTCTGTTTACAACAGGCCTCGAGTGTGGTGCCACAGTGCTATATAGTGCTCCTGGGTTCAAGAAAGCTGCGAAGTGAGCTTCTGGGAAAAATACGTGTGTTAGGGGCGCCTGGGTGGCTCAGTCGTTAAGCGTCTGCCTTCAGCTCAGATCATGATCCCAGGGTCCTGGGATCAAGCCCTGCATCAGGCTCCCTGCTCAGCAGGAAGCCTGCTTCTCCCTCTCCCACTCCCCTTTCTTGTGTTCCCTCTCTTGCTGTCTCTCTCTCTCTGTCAAATAAATAAACAAAATCTTTAAAAAAAATACGTGTGTTAGAGAAGCTTCATCCAGCCTTGTATGAATTATTCACTTTCGTGAGTTGTAGTGCTGTTGGCCAAATTCAAGGTTAATGAGTCCACACTATGGATGAGATAAGTGTCTTTAAACAAATACGGACATAAAACAAGGCTGTGTACTGACTGGTTGATGAAAACATGACCCGCACTTCACAGGGACCTATCCTGTATTTCCCCCGGGAGTAATGGGGTCAGTACTGGATAACTCAGTGTTGTGGTGATTTTAAGTAACATAACTTCCAAGAATGGGGAAAATCAGCTGTACGTCAGTATGATGACTATTTCCTTACAACACCACAATGTCGTTGTCACATCCAACAAAATCAACATGGATTCCTTGGTACCATCTAAGAGCCCATTATCAAATTATTTCAGCTGTCTCAAAAATGTCTTTTTTTTTCTTCCCCAAATATGTTTATTTTATTTTTTCAAAAATGTCTTTTTATGGTTGATTTATTCAAACTGGGCAGAATGCAAACAAGAGTCACATTTCATATGGGGTTGTTATGATTTGTAAGCTTCTGAATCTGGAGCATTTCTCCCTCCTCTTTTAATTTTTTCCATGCCATTGACTTGTTGCAGATACTGGGTCAATTACTCTGTAAAATGTCCCTCGTTCTGTATTTTGCCTGTTTGCCTCCTTCTGGTATCATTTACTTCGCTCCTTTATTCCCTACATTTTCTGGCAGTGGGATTTATTTCTAGAATATTCTATTTCTGCTGAGGTCAGGATATAAAGGGTGAATGGGGCGGTGAGCATTGGGGGTGGGGTTAGGGTAATATCGGGGAGGGTGATGTTAGGGTTGAGTTGGGTCCAGGTCTGAATTCAGAGCTGCAGGACGGTCTAGTGGTTAAGGGCAAAGACTCGGGATCCAGGATTTCTGGTTTCAAGTTGTGGCTCTACCATTTACTAGCTATTGACCTTAAACAGGTTATGTAACCTCATTTGCAAAATGAGGATAACAAGAACCCTTGCCTCACAGGGTTGTTACGGGGTTTAAATGAGTTACTGTATGTCAAACTCTTGGACTGGTGCCTAGCACATGGTGATTTCCAGGTGAGTGTTTGTTTTTTAATGTTATTGGGGGAGGAGCTGGGTTAGTTTCAGGGTAAGGGCGCCTCTGGTTCATAATTGCACCCATTACTGGACATTCTACCTCATGGTCAAGGGAGGGGGGCTGGGAAGGGGGAGTACCAGAACTGCCCCCCCTTTGGGATGTCCTTCCCTCACTCCATCTCAGGAGACCAGGTCAGGATTGAATGGGGGCAGGTGGGGCTCTGTCTCACTTTCCCTTGGACGCCACTCCAGTTCTCAACCAGTTCTGACTCTGACCCTTCTTTCCTGCCCATATGGCAATAGGACTGTGGAAGTTCTTTGATACAACCACAATTCTGAGTGGGGTTTTCGAAGAGTGGGAAGAAATAGACCTTGGCGTCTACATGAGAAGGAAATTTTGCATGTGAGGACACCTAGTGTGGACGTTGGGATCATGGAGCTAGAATGGAGACAGGCTGATAGGACTCCAACTCGAGAGTAAGGCGAAGCATACTGTGGCCACTAGGGGCGCTGGCAGATGTGGGTTTAGTGTTCATCTATTCATCCATATGCCAACCATCCATCCATCCATTCAGGCACCTACATGCCACCCATCCGTCTACTCAGCCATCCATCTGCCCTCCCTCCCTCGGCTTACTTCATCTATTCGTCTGTCCATCATTGTAACACATTCTGGGAACCCACACTCTGAGTCAGACACACCATCTCTACCCTCAAGCCGCTTGTTGTGTAGTGAAGGAGGTAGGTGCTTAATTACTACACACTGTGCTAGCAGAAGAATGTACAGTATGTAAAGAGAGTTCTGGAGAGGGTGGGACCATTTATGGCTGGGGCCAGGGGGCCAGAACGGAGGCCTCTTCCTTCTCTCCTTGGGCTGACTCTTCGGCCCTTGCCACCAGGGCAACCCCTATCTTAGGGCCGGGTCCAGCAGCAGGCTAATTTTTCAGGTTCCTGATTCTAAATCACTGAGTTCAACTTGAGAAGAGACCCGTTCCTTCCGGGAAGGAATTCTGAAGTCACCAAATCAGCCCATCACGCCGGGCCAGGCACCCCGAGGTCATGGCCACGTTCTCTGGAGACAGGCCCTCTTCCTCATCAAGACTCTCTCAGGGAGATACGGACACAGGGTCCAATCCGCTTCCATCCACTGGGGTGGCAAGACCACGGATACCATACTGTTCTACCCAGTGTGGAGCTATCACCACTCCCTCTTATTTGTGGCAGTGGACAGTGGCCCGGAAGTCCCTCTTGTACCCTTCTACTCTGCTACCTTCCACCGCTACCCACCCTTTGGCCCTTGGCTTAGGTCTCTCAGTAACGGCTCTCCATCTTGGGGGTCCTCCTGGGGAATATTTTGCTGCGAACTAATTGCAGACTCCAAGGGTCAGAGTGCAGGAAATGTGATTCCCCCAAAGAAGACGAGATTCCCCCAAACAGTGACTTGGTGGCTCCTGTCTTGGCCCTGGCCTAGGGCTCTGACGGCAAGGGCTGTGTCGCTTCCAGCAGCCTGCGGCAGGGGCCGGGGCCTCGCCCTTCCTCTCTCCCCAGCTCCACAGCAGCGCCGAGCTCACGGAGCCTTGCAGGCTGGCCCATTTACGGGGAGAACCTCGGCCAGGGCCCTGCGGTGGTTTCAGCACACTCTCCCTCCCTCTGACTAATGTTCCCATCTGCAAGGCCCAGGTGAGAGACAGCTGGGGCAGCGTCTCCCGCTGCAGCTCCAACGAGCAGTTTGCGGTGTAACTGCCTGATGGTATCTCGGAGGGTGGTTTGGGCGAGCCGTCTCTTGGGAGTGTCTGTCTGCCGTTTGCCTCAGCGCCCACCTGGCCCTTGCCCCAGTGCCTGCCGGAGCTCATTACATTATTCACGGAACCCTAGGGCCGGCAGCCCTGCCCCTGCACGGCAGGAGACACCTGTGTGGCCGATACTGGTGGGGTGTGTGTGTGTGTCTGTGTGTGTTTCATAGGGTTCTCTCTATACTTTTTTTTTTAAGGTTTTATTTATTTGACAGAGAGAGAGAGAGATTACAAGTAGGCAGAGAGGCAGGCAGAGAGAGAGGGGGAAGCAGGCTCCCTGCCGAGCAGAGAGCCCGATGCGGGGCTCGATCCCAGGACCCTGAGATCATGACCTGAGCCGAAGGCAGAGGCTTTAACCCACTGAGCCACCCAGGTGCCCCATCTCTATACCTCTTCTTGAACTAGACCCCAGCCCTTCTCCTCCAACGAGTTCCTAAGTAGAAGCCACAGGGACACGATGGCTGCTGGAGGGTCTCCAGAGACAGGCGGCCCTGTTTCCATCTCCAAGCTCACAAAGAATCCCAGCACTGAGCCCTGACATCCGGCTCCCATTCCTAAATGGCCTCAAAACATTGTCCTCCACACCTATGGGAGATTTCCTCTCGGCTCCCCCCTTCCCGGCCCCCAGCCCCTCCTGAGGTCAGAGAGGATGGGGAACTAATACCCTCCCCGGAGCTCATTGCCCAGCTTGGCTCGACCTCCCCCAGCAGCTGTGTGAACCTCCACCGCCAGCCACCCGCTCTCGCCACACCGCAGCTTCTGAAGCTGTACAATGGGAATAAGAGTAGGAAGAGTCCCTCTGGGGCTAAGAGAGATCACGTATGCACAACTGCTGGGATGCAGGTGCCCAGTGTCTTAACCTTTTTCCTCTTCCTGACTCTGTCCCCGCAATCCTGTATTCCCCAGGGACTGTCTCCTGGGCAGCAGCCGAGTCCAGAGGGTACGGAGGAGAAACAAAAACACAAGATTTTTAATACAGAAGAGCCCCGCCCTTTGCGGTCCTCTGAGCTGATGGGAGAGACGCATTCCCTGCCTGGGGAGCTCCTGGTATGTGTGTGTGTGGGGGCGGCGGGGGTGGGGGTCGGGGGGAGCTGCCCACCCGGGGGAGGGGAGCCCAGGGATGGGTGTCCAGGCTAGCCTGAAGACTACTGTAATGTCTTTTTGGCAGGCAAGAGCAATCAACAAATTCATTAAGTTCCTGTTTACACATCTATTGTCATAGCTAATAATTTGATTTAACTCAGCTGATTACCTTCATTAAAAACCATTAGTTCCCATAAGCAAATGTTCCTGTGTTTGCATTTTCATAATTATGTTGATGTTTCACAACTTGCATTTCAAGAGAGGCCTGTGCTCAACATCCAGCCCGCGGGGTTTCCTCTCCTCAGCCCGGGGAATTTTCTAGGGACCGGGGACTATGGGGAAGACAGGCCTGGCCTCCTTTGCCTGCAGCCCCGGCTTTGCTGCCTCTGCTCTCTGGGCGGCCCCCATGCTGGTGTCTGAGTGGCCCTACTGGCTGTCTGCGGCGGGGCCCAGGCCAGACTTATAGCCGGACTCACGAGTGTCCTGCACACGGAACAGCTCTGAACACAGCCTCTCCAGGATGGACAGACACACCCACCATTAACTGGGCAAAGGGAGGCTCCTGGGGTCCCCCTTCAGGGAGGGGGGGAACTCCCCCCTCGTACGAGCACTGGCTGTATTTGTGGAGCACCCACAGCTGCAAGGCTCTGACCCTGTGGTTCCCCCCTGAATCCCTCCAGGAACACATCAACATTCCCATTTTATAGATGATGAAACTGAGACCCGGGGCAGTTAAATATCTTCCCCAAGTTCACCGAGTCAGGAAGAGGGTCAGCACTGGGTTTGCGCCCCAAACCTGTGCTGCTTCCAACACACCATGCCTTCCTTCCCAAGAGACAGGTAAACAGGGTCCTAAGCCAGGCAATCCCTCTCCCGGCTCCCTGGGGTCTACGTGCTGGCTTTGCCTGTGTCCCTCAGGGAGGAACGGTACTAGAATGCATTGCACCCCAACGAGGGTAGGTCTTCAGGTCACGGGCCTTCCTCACCTGCCCTGTGATTTTCCCTTGTACCCCAGGAGACACCCGAGTCCTAAGGAGTATTGTGATATGTGCATTTTGGTGCCCGGGCAGAAGAGCGTCCCATCCTCCTTCTCCCTTGTAGTCTATATATCCTGACTGCCCAGAAGCCTGGACCGAGATCTCATAGATCGGCTATGCTTAGGGGTAGCAGGAGCCCTTCACCTGCCCTCCGACCTCTCTGGCTGGTGCCCCGGTGGGTTTTCCTGGATGCCCATTCCCTTAAAGTAAGAGCTGGGGGTTGGACCAGGGAAGTGTGGAGACGGCATGCTCTGGGAAGGCTCTAAACAGGGCAGAGGTGTCCCGGCTTTGCAATCACAACTCTAGTTGACATTGATTGAGCGCTGGCTGTATGCCTAAGCCCTGTCCTAAGCACTCTGTCACTGATAGGCAGTAGGATGCACCTCTTGGTGCCTCAGTCTCCCCATCCATAGAATGGGTAGAAGAATCCTTAATGGAGAATTGTGCCCTATGGGTCCACAGGGAGGTGCTGCCACAGAGGGCATTGTGCTCAGCTTTCTCAGCATACCCTGTCTTCCTCTTGGGCTCTGATGGAAAGAGGGGAGGCATCTGCCAGGGTCTCCCGGGCTGGGAGTTGGGTGGAGCTTGAGCCTGGAGGAGGGAAGGGCCCACTCACGAAGATGGCCCCAGGGGGCCACAAGAGCCACAGAAGCCAGCCGAGACATGGCCTGACATGGCCTCCTTGTCCCTTCTTCCCTCCCCACCCCCCCCCCGCACCCCTGCTTCCTTCTCTTCTTGTGCCGGGGCTTCCTGTGGGGGCTCTCTGCCCTCCGCTGTCTCTCCTCACCCACTCCTGGACTTGCTTTTCCCACGCCTCACTCGGGGGCAGCCCAGTTGTGGGTGCTATTCCCAAGGACAACCCTGGCAGCCCCAGGGTGCAGGAAGCCAGTCCCACCCCTGCCCCTTACATAGCACCAGCCCTTCCTGGGACCCCGTGGCCCTCCCCATCCACGTTCTTTCCCTTGCCTCTCTGCCTTTTGCTCTGTCTCTCCTCCTCCCCTTCCTGCATCCCTACTGCCATAGACTGTCTTTCTGATTGTGAATACCTCCCACCCTTATTCTGCACCCTCCTTTGACCCTTAACTGTCCCGGAACCCCACTGCACCTCTGTCCCTGAGGCAGGAGCTCCCCTGGTACTTGCAGGAGACCGAAGCCTCTAGACTGTACATGGGAGGAGGCTGAGGGCCTGGACTGAGGAGGCAGCAGCTGCTAGTCTCGGCTATTTGGAGGAGTACAGGGGAGCCCAGCAGAGGACACAAATGTGGCTCAGAAGCCCAGGAGACCTGTGGTACTTTCTTTGGCACATGTTCTTAAGGTAAATCTCCTGCTCCTCTTTACGGACAGAATTGACCTACAACAACAACAACAACAACAACAACAACAACAACAACAAAATTCAAAGCTATTATGACCCAGAAGGTGAGCAAGGTGAGTTAGAAAGGCCAGTTTGGGACAGGAAGCTTGGTGTGGAAAGAAATGGAGAGTGAGGGGCGCCTGGGTGGCTCAGTGGGTTAAAGTCTCTGCCTTCGCCTCAGGTAAGGATCTCAGGGTCCTGGGATGGAGCCCCGCATCGGGCTTTCTGCTCAGCAGGGAGCCTGCTTCCCCCTCTCTCTCTGCTTGCCTCTCTGCCTACTTGTGATCTCTCTCTCTCTCTCTCTGTCAAATAAATAAATACAATCTTTAAAAAAAAATGTCCTGGGCCTGGGAGGAGCCTTTAAAAAAAAAAAAAGAAAGAAATGGAGAGCTGGTTTTTGTGTGGCTTGTCAATTCTACTCTGTGAGCATTACGAGGGACACAAGGCTTTGACAGGTTCTGGGAGGGTCAAGAGCCACAGTCAGCCCTGTCCCTCCTCTAGAGCTTAGTCGGTAGATCCGATGCCTGAGGGCTATGAAGAGTGCTCCTGGCGATGAGGAAGAATAATTCAGTTCCCACCAGGGGAAAGAGGGATTGAAAGGGGGAAGCCTTCTTGAAGGGGTTGTTTGCCTCTGGAACATGAGGAATTGGGAGCCCTGGAGCAGGTGCAAGGGAGAGGCTCAGGACTCCCCGGGTCCCAGCTCCATCGCTTCCCAGCTGTGTGACCCTGAACGTGTGACTCACTGGGGCTTGGTTTTCTCATCCTTAAAATGGGAATAATTTTCATACCAATCCCATGTGTGAGGCTTACAGACTAACTCTCAAAGGGTTTCATACACTTTGGCCTTAAAGAAAGCACATTTCTAAATAGTGCCCCATTTCAAAATATTTGGAAGTGAAGCATAAACAGCATCCTAAGCAATGACACGGGAGTCCAACGGTCCTTTGGCCTTCCAGAATGGAAATGCTGGATCCCGCTTTGCCTCTGTCGCTTGCTTGCTGCGTGCCCATCTATAAGACGAGGAGCCCATAATAGATGTTTGTGAAGTTCCTGCAGGTTTGGCATTATTTCTTCAAGAATCTAGCGTCCCCTGTTTTTTGTTGTTAGCCTGTGGCAATGGGGACCGTCAAACAGGGTGACAGGAACGGGGAGAAGAGCCTGAAGCCAGGAAAAAGACCCAGATGGGAGTCAACTTGTGGTCCTAAGTCAACTTCTAGAAGGAAATGGGGTCTGTGCAGGCCCCGAAGCCCCAAACCCCAAAACCCCAATATTTGGAGGCTTCTGCAGCTCCGGTGCGGGAAGGGTAACAGTGAGTTACCCAGCGTGGGGTGGGGGGTGGGGGGATGGGCGTGATTGGGAAAAATTCCCCTCATCCTCCTCCCTTCCCCCACCTCGTGCTCCTCCTCAGGGCAGGGAGGCTGAGCGGGATCAAAGCCACGCACATCCCCCTAGACAAGACTTCAGCATGTTTAGTCACCTGGGTGAGCTCGGGGGAGGCTGTCACGAACGTCACAAGGACGGCAGGCTCACGCTTCCTCCCCACCACCTTGCAGTGGCTTTAATGAGCCCTTGCGAAGCTCTGGCCCTTTAAACAGATCATATCCATCCACGGCGGAAAGAAAGCATTATTAATAAGTTGCCCTGGGCACCCGGTAATGATCGTGAGCGGCTGCGAGCCGGGTACACGAGGGCACTGCAACTTGAAAGGGAACATTTCCCAAAGAGAGGCGACAGGTCTTGATAATTGTTATAATAACAGCTCAGCGGGCCTCGGTTGGTTCCTTTCATCCTGTGAGGTCATAAATGGCTTTCTCCACCGGAGAAAGGACAAGGCCTCCACCCACCACAAACGCCCTCTCGCCCGCACTCACCCAGCTGGGGATTTGCCCAGCTGTTATTTCTGAGCTGGGGAAACTTCGGGATTGTTAAAACAAGGTGAGCTAATCGTGCCCGTGTGCGCCATTCTCCCAGGATGGGAGTGGAAATTCCACTTGTCAAGTAGGTTCTCGAGGCCTCATGCCAGGAGGCCTGTTCCATTATACCAGCCCAGTTTCCCCCCTCTCCCCTCGGTCTCACACACACACACACACACACACACACACACACACACACACACACGCTTGTGTTGTGTGGGATGGAGTTAACACTTGGTTTGCTGCGTAAGTGACCGCCAATCCAGGGCCGAGTCCCTTTCTTCTTCTCCTGTTCTCCCTGGGAAAGTTGACAGTTGGGTCGTGAGGCAGGAAGAGACAGCACAACTCTGACCCATCTCTTCGTTGGGCTCGGGCCCCTCTTTGGGGTTCTACCAGGAGGGGTGGGCTCGCGGCCAGTGTGCCAGTGACAGGCCTAGGGGATCTCGTCCTGAGGAGGCGTGATTTAAGGCTCTTTGTCTCCTACCCATCTGCTTTCTTCTACGTCCGTCCAAGATGGTGAGATCCCAAGAGCACGGGCCAGCGTGTGCCGGTCTGAGCCCCACGAATTCTCCTGCAGAGGGAGGGAAGCCACCTCCATGGCCACCTGGTTTGGAAGACAGCAGGGCTCCTCTCCACCCCTGCCTCTCCTGGGGTTCGGAGCTGCCTGCCCTACATCCAGCATCTTCCCAGCACCTGGGTGTAGCCAGCCCCCCTTCTTTGCTCTCGTCGGCCTTGCTGAACAGCCGGGGCCTTTTCTCTAAACCTGGTGGAGAACACACCCCCCTGGCTTTCCTGTACATTTCTGTCTCGTCAGAAGCCAAGAAGCAGACCCACGTTCCTGCCCTCGGGGAGCTCAAGTGTTCTCCCCTGCACAAGACCGTGAGGGAACCTGGCCACACCTGCCGCTGGAGGGAAAGGAAGAGTCATCGGACCTTGCTTTGAACTTGCCGTGGGATGCTTAAAGGATTCAAAGTGAAAGGCGGGGACAGGAGAGGACAGGCTGGCCTCTTGGGATTGGATTTGGAAGTCAAGTGCCAAGAGAAAGCTCTTTGGGAAAGCCCGGGTTTCAGTCAGGACTGCTCTGCCCATGGTGTGCCCCGCCCTGCCTTCCTCATTCTCTTTTGAATCTTTCTTTGTCCCTGCTTCTGTCTCCAGGTCTCTGTGCCACTGTTCCTTTGCTTTCTACTCAAGGTAGCCTCAAAAGATGTTGGGATTGATAATTCTCCCACAACTGGATGATCATGTAGACCCAGCCTTGGCACAAAGAACATTCCTCCACTTCCTGTGGCCAGACCCCCATTGAAGGCCATATCAGGACAAGAGACTGGCCAGCTGAGGACCAGGGAGCCATGTCCCAGGCTGACACTGGCAAATTCCTGTCAGCGTCAGCCATGAGCTGGCCTGGGAACACCAACATGCCGCCATTCCCCCACCTTCTGGATTATGCCGAAGTGAAGCATTCTCAGTTTAGAGGTTATTTTCTCTTATTTTTTTGTAGGGGGTTATCTACAATCATCACACAGACAGAAAATAATTGCCTCCCTGAAGAGAGAAATCAGGGACTGCAAGACAGAGTGGCCATGACCCAGCGTCAGTGTCAGTCAGGGGTGTCCTCTGGCCGCCTCTCCCAAGACTCTGACTTGGCAGTCGGGGCAGGAAGGGAAGGAGCTGTGTGGGCAGGCGACTGGGCTGGGGGCTGGGACCACGGGCAGAAAGGGCAACTCAACTGCTCTTTCTTCTCCTAGGATCACCCCAGGTCTCAGCCCCAAGTCACCCGAAGGTCAAAGGTCAGGAGAGGCACGTCCAGGATGAGACCCCACAGCGGAGGGAGGACTCTTTTATCAGATCCAGGCTTCCTGTCTTTCATTGCTTCCTGGCTGGACACACCTTGCCTCTCTCTCTCTCTCTCTCTCTCTCTCTCTCTCTCTGTGGGGATTGTCCTTCTGCCTGAGGAGTTTTCGCACACAATGGTTGGCAGACTTCGGCACTTATTTTCATCACCATTTAAAGGTGAATGGCATTTGTCACATTCCTTCCCGGCTGGCTTTGATGTGGGGCGATTTCCCACTCCCTAATGACAGGTGAGGAGCCGGCCGGCTAACACCCAGCACCTCTGGGCGGCCTGGCTATCCCTGCCGGATCTGGTTCCCACAGCGGCTGCTTGTTTTCAGTATCTATTTCGGGGACCTTAATTAAGAGCCTCTTTAATGATGGAGAGGAACTTCTCCCGTGATTACCTCCTCACTTTTACAGCTCTCTCAGGCTCCTTCTCTTCCCTCCTCCTCTCGGCTCCCACAGTCTCCACTCCTCGTCCCACGGACGCAACTGAGGACACGGCTTTTCCGTGGGGCCTTGGGGGTTCAGGGCTCCGGGCCTGGGGAAGGGGGGTTCTTCCCCCCAGACATTCCAGAAACCCTCCAGGGCCCCATAACATTTCCATGCAAGATCATTTTAAAGCCTATGCCCTCAATGGACTGTGAAACTACAGGGTAGCATGAAAACCTGGGCGCGTGAAAGGCATCAAAAGATTAGCGGAAGGGTGAGTCTAGTATTGAACACAAAATACTGATATTTGGGACAGGAGCCTTCTGATTTCCTGACGGTGAGCCGTCCTAGATTCTGAGCCTCCATTTCTGAGCTCAGTGTATTCAGCAGCTCAGAGACGAAGACCAAGGCTACCCAGAGGTTCAGCTACCAACTGGAGCTGCTGATGCCCATCTTTGTATTCTCTCCAGAAGCTCTAGTGGCCAGGACTCGCCCAGGGCGGCTGAGAGGTGTGGAAGGGGGAGGGGAGGTGTTTGCGTGGGCGTGAGAGGTTGCGTGAGAATCTGGCACCCCAGCCCTCAGCAGGGGGTTCTCAGTATCGCCCCTGCCCCACTCCTGACTGAGCCCTGCAGTGTGCCCAGCTCTGATGACGAGTGGGCACACCGCGTAGAAGCTGCGAGTTTGTATCTCCGTCCCTCTCTCCGAGCCTCAGTTTCCCCATCTGTGAGGCGAAGGCGTACGACGCGGAACTCTCGGGTTCCCTCCAGCTGGGTCATTCCCTGGTACCACAGAATGAATCAAGAGATGTGGAGATCTCTACCCCCTTGCTTCCTGCCTCCTCCGCGCGGGCCTGTCCTCTGCGTGCTCCGGTCGTCTTTCTGCAAGGCTGCCTGGCCCCCTCAGGGGGCTGATTTGGGGGACAGGGTGGGCGTGGTGACTTACGGGCTGGGAGCCTGAAGTTTTGAGTTCGGCTCCCTTTGTAGATCCTCACAAGTGACCTGTCTGTGGGAAAACGGGGGAATGATTCCAATGTGGGAAACAGAGGCAGAAGGAAGTGCAGATAAAATCAGATGTCCCGAGAGAACCTGCAACCCATGGACAATCCCTTGAGGCAGGCAGAGTGTGATTCCTCCAGGAAACTCCCCACTGTCTTAACGTTAATGCCTTGCTAGAGGGGAAAACTGCCTTAGCTTGACGATAGCCAGGCCTCCAGCATCCTGTGAGTCTCCTTTGGCATCTGAAAATCCTTTAGAGGCTTCCCTTTGTCTTTACTTCTGTAATCAGCTGGCCTCATGATCTCGGGGCAGCCACTCTTCCTGCCCGTGGGTCCTGTCCCTGTGCTTTAATAAAGCCACCTTTTTGCACCAAAGATGTTTCAAGAATTCTTTCTTGGCCGGGCACTGGGCGTTCTGCGAAACTCATGAATCGTGGAATGCTACAACAAAAACTTAACGATGTTGGCTAATATGTTGGCTAAATGAACATAGTGAAAAAGGAAAAAAAGAAGAAAAAAAAAAAGAATTCTTTCTTGGCTGTGGGTTCTGGACCCCAACAACACTACTCCAAAAAACCTACATCAATTCTGAGCTTGTTTCTTTCTTTGTAAAATTGAAATAACAATTAACCTCCAACCACCCACCTCCTTGTGATCGTGGGGGGGGGGCAGGTTGAGGGCGATCTCCTGCCCTGCTGACATGAAGGGTCACTAGGACCAACCCCAAAGAGTGGGCGAGGCGGTGAGCAGAAGGAGAGCGTCCAGCCGAGTCAGAGGCCAGAGGACGGAGGAGGCTGGGGGGGCGCGTAGCTGAGGGTGGCAGGGCTGAGCCTCATTAGGGCCAGTTCTGCCACGGGGCCTGCTGAGAGAAGAGTCGTACAAGGGGTTGGTGGGGGTAGTGGGTGGGGTTTCCAGAGGCTGCTCTCACAGAGCCAGGAAGCTAGAAGGCAGCCATGAACGAGGCTGGGACTTCTTAGGGCTCTGAATACACCGGACTTTGGTTGCGCGGTGTGTTCAATATTTGTGGATTTGACGGGGTGTTTTATTCCGTCAAGAAAAGTTTAGGGATGATCCCTAGAAGAACCACCAATCCGTTTCTTTGACCTTGTCCAAGTTCTCAGAAGCTGGGGCTCTGAGGGGTGTGTAGGGGCTGGCAAGTCTGGAGCCCGCCTTGCAATTCAGGTCTTCCTGGTGCGCTTTGCCCAGGCCTTGGTTTTTATTTGCCTAGCACCTTCCTTCCCAGGAACTCCGAGGAGGGGCGGGCGCTTCGTTATCTCTGAGCCTTTCAACACCCAAGGGAGGCAGGGAGGCAACTGGGATCCTTATCAGGGGCAGGGCGCGGGGCTGGGGAGGGGCGCCTCCGTCTCCGTTCTGCCTCCCAGCAGCCCGCCGCCCAGAGTTTCTGGGGCAGATGGATTTTGGCATTTGGGCCCAGGAGATAGCCGGCCTGCTGTCTAATTATTGCCGGAAAGACTTCAGATCAAATACTCTATCAGCAAAGTCATTATTTGAGGTGACTGTCATTATTGTTGGTGGTAGTGAATCCTCCCACACAGGCCTTCTCACAACGACCTTGGGGTGCATTTCACAAACGGTTTACCTTGGAAGGGATAGCAGGAAGGAGACTGCTCCGAGCCAGGCACCCCTGGAGACTTTATTGACACTTAAATAAAAGTGGGTTGATGTTTGGCTGCTTCTGCTATAAAATGTTCCCAGGCTCGAGTGGCTAGCCATAGATTTCACTTGGGCCCATCGTTATCTTGGGGGGAAGAATCACGGCCCTCGACAGGGCCCTTTGATTTTCACAAGAACGTGCCCAACCTCTCACCAGCTTGATATTTGGTGGGCCATTGGGTCTCATGCGAAACCTCATCACTTAGAAAGGGCCAAAGATACAGATGTAGTGAAAAGAAGGGCCGTATGCACCCCCGATGTTCGTAGCAGCAATGGCCACAATCGCCAAACTGTGGAAAGAGCCAAGATGTCCTTCACCCCTGGGGCGCCTGGGTGTCTCAGTGGGTTAAAGCCTCTGCCTTTGGCTCAGGTTATGATCTCAGGGTCCTGAGCCTGCTGGTGGGTGTTGAGGAGGGCATGTCTTGCAGGGAGCACTGGGTGTGGTGCATAAACAATGAATTTTGGAACACTGAAAAGATAAAATTACATTTAAAAAAAAAAAAGGAGAAAGAAGAAAAGAAAGGGCTCCAAGCAAGATGCCAGTGATGAGAACCTGCAGCCACCCAGCATTTGCCTGAACCTGGCCTTGAGATGTTCTCCTTCCACAGCGTGACTTCAGAGATGGGCGGATGACACCCTCCACCATGCGTTCCAACATCTACCGCAGGACCACGTTAGGCCCCCTGGGACTGTCCTAGCTACACAGCCTCACGTGCCCTGCCCTCCATTAAATGCACTCTCATCAGGCAGGACTCCCTTCCACCTCGCTGGTGAATGCAAGAAACAGGGCCTGTGGCCAGCTGCAAAGACACTTCTGAGCCCGGGGCTCGCAGTATCCACTGTCCTCTTTGGGAGGGGTTAAGGAGACATCGCTTTGCTTTCTCTGGGACATCAGGAATGCTGGTGCTTCTCATAGCAAGTGGTTTGCTTTAATCTTGAGGGTCCTGGGAGCCGTGCAACTGATCGGATTTCATCTTGGCACAGACTGTTAGAAGTTTCAGAGCCAAATTTGTGGCCCACCCCCAGCAAGTGGATCAAAGTTTATGGTATGTTTATTTTGTATTAGTCCCATCCTTGGCTCCATTTTATGGCTTTACCCATGCTTTTCCATTTTTTCCTCTCTCACCTGCTTCTAATTTATGTCGTCTTGCTGAATTTGATACATCTTTGTAAGCTGCCTTAAATCCTTTTGTGCAACAAAGACGTGTATATACAAATAGACAGACAAACAAATGCATATTCCGTCTCACCACTAAACGACATATGACAATTTTTGGCATGGGAAATAGGGTCTGTCTAGCTCCTGCTGTCCCCAGGGCCATCATTCCTCTACAGGACCAGCCAGATAAACTGAACAAAGCCAAGTCTCCGTTCTCCGAGGGATGGGGAGGCAAAAGCAAATAACTACCTACACAAAAAGTCGGGAGACGTTAAGAGCTGTGATGAAAATAAAGCAGGGTAGGGGGAAGAGGGCACAGACAGCCTGGCCAGGGGCGATCTCACTGAGAAGGGATATTTGAGAGGAGCCCAAGGAAGAGGGGGAAGGATCAGAGCATCCGCGGTGAAAGAGAATTCCAGGCAGAGGGGCTGGCTAGTGCAAAGTTGAGAATGTCAGAGGAGCTCACAGAGGCAGGCTTGGCTAGGGCTGGCTGAATGAAGAGTAGAGCGGCAGCTGATCTGCGGCTGGGACTCCATTCTGCAGGGCTTCACCCACCACAGTAAAGACACGATGTTCTGCTCAGATGAGAAGCCTTGGTGGGTCAGGGCATAGGCATGACATGACCTGATTGAAGCTTCAGCATGATCACTGTGATCACGGGGGCAAGGACGACAAAGCAGGGAGATGAGTGAGGAGGGTACTGCAGTGGTCCGGGCGAAAGCTGATGGGGGTTTGCACTGCGACAGTAGCAGCCGAAGAGGTAAGAAGTGGTCCAATTCTGAAACTTTCTCCATACCCTCTCACCAAAACAGATGTCTGTTTTGTTGACTCTTCTCGTCCAACTCTCGACCTTTTCCACCTCCAACAGTGCAACCTGGCTGTGGCCCCCATCCCCTCACAGCTTGTCAACTCCCCTATGCATGGTATGGTGCTCCTGAGACGTTCACCACTTTCACCGCCACAACCCACCTCTCCTGTGTCTCCTTTTACCTGGCTCAGGGCTCTGTCACAGCCTTCTCTTACATCACCCACCCTGTGCAGCTCAGTGCTTCAGAGCATCAGGGTTTTGTCCTTCTTACCCTCAAAAATGGCTGCACAATTTGTGGGTCCCAGTGTGAATGAAAATGTAAAAATTGAGAGATTCAAGATGGCGACAATAGAGCTCCCTTCTGAGCCCAGGGCCCCGTGTGGGCTCCCCCCTTGCCCATTCTACATGCTCTCAGGACAATCACACACACGCATGCATTAACTACCACACACACTAATGACCCTCACACGCATCTTCTTTCCTGAGCCCCAGACCCAATCGTTGGCCCAACCTATTGTCATCAACACTTTGTCACTTTGCAGGCACCTTAAAAGCAATAAGTTTAAGACTGAACTCATTATCTTTCCCCCCAAACCTGCTTCTCCTCCTGTATTCTCTATCTTGATGAACAGCAACATGATCCTCTGAGTTGCCCAAACCAGAAACCTCTGAGTCATCCCTGACTCTACCTCTGTCTTACCCCCCTATCCAATAGGTCGCTAGGTCTGAGTGACTGGAGTTCCCTAATATCTCTGCTATCCATCGGCTCCTTAGTGCTCCAGGCCACTGCCCTAGTTCCAGTGCTCACAGCTCCTGCCTTCTCTGGTGCAGTTGTCTCCTTCTCCCCACCTCTTGTTTCCTAGCACCATCCACCTCTCTCCACCCACAGTGAGGTTTCTAAAACACAAAAATCAATTGCTTCACTCCCGTTTCTACAACTGCCAGAGTCTGAGGAACACAGTTCAGACTCCGGCATTGCACGCTGGCTTTTCATGATTTGTTCTCTGCCCGCCACAGGCATCTCCCAACCTTGACCCTGGTCTCCACCCCTCCAACCTGCAGATGATGCCGGTGGTCCAGCTATCCCTGTCTGCCCCCTGACGGGCCACGCCCCTTCACATCACTTGCCTTTGTACCTCCTGTTCTCCCAGCCTGGTGCCCACTCCCTAGCTCCCTCTGACCGCCATGCTCCTTCTGGACCTTCATGATACAGCTCTAGGATGGCAGATGGAGTTTTCCTCCTCCCAAAGATGCACTAAAAACACCAGTGAGAATAAGAGTTAGAAAAAGTCCAGACCAGAAAGGCATTTATAGGCATTTCTGGAAAAAATTAAATAGACAGGGTCATATTGAAGGGACAGCTGATTATACACAGGTGAGCAGGTGTTACAGGTGAAGAGGACACCCCCTGGAAGTAAGGACTTTAAAGGACCCAATGTTGGCAGCCATGGGGACAGCTAATGGGTATGTGGTGGGACAGTTTCACTTGGCAAGTTGAATAGACATGAACTGGACACTGGGTCATCTCCCCCCTCCCTGCAAGAGTGGCAAGTTCATGTTGTATGTGTTCCTTACCAAGTCTCAGTCTGGACTGAAGACTGAAGAGGGTGTGGCAGGGCCCCAGTTAACTCTGAGCAGTACCACAAATATGGAGAATTGAAAGGAATCTGAAGGATGGTGAAATCCCCTAAGGCCTCAGCACCCACAGAGGCAACTCCTTTCCTTCTTCCTGTTGACACTGAACTGTTGACATCAATGGCTTTGCTAGAGGCTGAGAAGCCATCAGCAGGGAGCAACCTGATGGTCTCTAGGGTTTGCCCAGAGGTCTTCGCCCCAGCTGTTGGCCAATGCTCTCCAAGCCACCAAACTACCACTAGGAGCAGAATGCAGAGCACTTGAGCATGAGTCTTTTACTGAGAACTCTGGCCTGCTCTCTGCTCCCGGCCCACCTATTCTGCAAGGAAGGCACCATTGGTTTGGTGGTTCAGTTCCTACCCCAAGCAAACCCCACCGCTGGAGCCTAGAAGCTAGTGCAAACCTACCTTTTCTAGGGAAAATGATGGGGCCCTGGAAATCTATACCTGCCCGACTGATGTTTTTACGTGAGAGACAGAGAAAGGCATTCCTTGAACCCAAAAGTCAAAATCCCTGTATGCCTTTCTGGAACGGTAGGGTGGAAGGGTTGGAGAGAAACAAAATGAAAATGAATCAGAAATAAATAAACTCAGGCAAAAGGAAGATCCAGGGTATAAGAAACAGTTTAACCCAAATAAATGTGTTAGTAATAGGATTTGGAAAGTTAATGTGAGTTTTCACGGACGGATTATAAAAAGAAAAATATAACTGTAAAAATCTAGGGAATAGGGAGACAGGGGAAGAAGACAATTAAAAAAGCATATTAAAATTTTCATTTTGTTTTTCTGAGATACTGGCTATTTATTCATGTGCATATTTTATTCAGATTTCTTTGATAAAATTTAGAGATAACCAATGGTAGGCTAGAAATAGGATGTAGGACTTTGAAACTACTAGAGAATAAAAGGAACAAAAACTTACCCCGTAAAACTTAGAAAAATTCTAAGTTTTCTATTAATAAATAGAAGCCAGATGATAAAATGTCAGGGATCAGATCAAACATAAAAGTCACAACAATAAGTGTGACTAAGTCTACTTTAAAAAAAAAAAAAACACACAGATTGCTATAAAAGCCAGATCCAGTATTGTGCTGTCTAAAGGGAAACACGTAAACCAAACTGATACAAAAGGTGGAAAATGATATAAACAAAGATATATCGGGAAATGCATGTGTGAGAGAGAGAGAGGCAGGAAGGAGAGGATGAATGAGAATTAGGAAAATAGAAGTAGGGATGGTAATATTGATATCAGAATAAATAGAATGCAAGGCAAAAATGAGATTGGAAAAATAGGGTAAGTTATATTTACTAAAATTATAATCGATGAAAATATGCAATTCATGAAGCTTTATGCATATTCATAAAGCTTTATGCATTGAAAGCTAGTAATAGAAAGGTATAAACTGCTAGAAATGCAAGAACTTAATGAAACCACAATCATAGTGGGAGGTTCTAGCACATTTTTGTCAGAATTGGACAGACACTATAAAGGATTAAAATAACACAATTATTAAATTTGATTTAATGATTGCAATAGAACTTCATACCCAACACATAGAAAAATATCTTCTTTTCAAATACCTGTGAGTCATTTACAAAAATTGACCATGTACAAATACCTAAACAGATTCTCAATAAATTTCCAAAACTGACCATAGTGCAGGTAGCAATAATAAATAAAGCTAAAAAATTTTCTAAAAATGGAATCACTACCAATAATTTTTTAAAAATCTTTTTGAGGAAATAATGAACAGCAAAGGAAACAGAATATGTCAAAACTTAGGGGAAGCCAAAGCTGCACTCAGGGTAGAATTCATTGCCTTCATTATTTTATTAAAAATAAAAGATTGAAAGGGTCTGACTGCAAGTTGTGTTTTAGAAACTAGAAGAGAAACAATAAAACATCAGAAGAAAGTAGGGGAAGAAACTGATGCATTAGAAAGAAAAAAAAATTGATGCAGGAAGTCAAAATAAGGCTCTATCAATTACCCTGTCAGTAAGTATTTATCGTGTGCGAGGTGTGGCCTAGGTACTACACATAACCAGTGGGGATCCTGAGATGAGCACAGCAGATATGATTAGTGTTCTTGTGGAGTTCTTTCGAAAAGATTTTTAAAAAGAGACAAACCTCTTCCAAGACTGGCAAAGAAAAAAGAGAGTGTTAAAGAACATAAATGTATAATTTTATAAATAGGAAAGTGGACATAATCATATATTTGGAGGAACATTTTAAAAATTCAAAATCATATATAGACATATGTCTATAAATTTGAAATTCTAAATGAAATGGGCTTTTCTCATGACAAATGTGAATAGTAAAATTGGCTCAAGAGAAGGCAGAAGACCTAAAAAGATCAATAACCACAGAAGAAAGTATAAATGTAATAAAATATTTAACACCCAAAAGATCTTAGGGTAGATGATTTTATAAGTGAGTTCTACCAGATCTCCAAAGGACATTTGTTTCTTATCTACCCTTAGCAATAAAAAAGTCCTTCCAGAATAATTTCATGAGACTCATTCAGTGCTGATACTAAAATCTAACAAAGATAGCACCAAAATATGGACCAATATATAGAAGTGTAAAAGCCCTATGTAAATCATTAGAAATTTCCATGTAAGCAATGTTTTAAAATATAAAAATATTATGATTAAGCATTCCAGAAATTCAAACCTACTTAGATATCAGACAATTCATTAATTTATATTAATAGATTAAAGAAAAAACTATGATCATCTCAATAGATGCCCAAATGTCATTTGACAACGTTTAAGTTCT
>CM052811.1:45188731-45213513 GCA_028533885.1 Nasua narica
CGCTTCTGGTATTTATGCCCTTGCATAATCCCCTCCCCTTGAGTGCAGGAGACACCTGCAATCCACTTCTTCCTAATAGAACACAGTAAAGGTGATGGGTTGTCACTTCTGTCATTATGTTACCTGAGATTATAACAGCTGTCTTGCTTGGGGACACTCTCCTTTGCTAGTTTTGAAGAAGAAAGACTCCATATTGTGAGCTTCCCAATGAGGATAGCCATGTAGCAAGGATCTGAGGGTGACCTCTGGATGTCAGCAGGAAAAAACTGTAGACCTCAGGCCCAAAGCCTTCAAGAAACAGAGTGCTACCAACAACCATGTGAACTTGGAAGAGGAAAATTTCCTTGGGAAAATTTTCAGATGACCCAGCCCTAGCTGATGCCTTGATAATAGTCTTCTTGGGGATCCAGCTAAGTCGTGGCCAGATTCGTGGAGCACAGAAGCTGAGACATAAGAGATGAGTTGCTTTACGTCACTAAGTTTGTAGTAATATTGTTTTGCAGCAATAGAGAACTAAAAATCCTACCCCGCCCCCCGGAAACTTCTTTAATATTTTTTTTCTAATCACTGCTGTCTTCACTGTAAAACTTTAATATTACACATAAACTATCTGTTTATGTGCTGTACATATATCTATGTTTTATACATACAAATAATAGGCCTGGGGCACCTGGGTGGCTCAGTCGTTAAGCATCTGCCTTCAGCTCAGGTCATGATCCCAGGGTCCTGGGCTCAAGCCCCGCATTGGGCTCCCTGCTCGGCAGGGAGCCTGCTTCTCTCTCTCCCACTCCCCCTGCTTGTGTTACTTCTCTCTGTGTGTTCCTCTCTGTCAAATAAATAAACCTTTAAAAAAAAAAAAGAAAAAGAATAGGCTTTATGCTGGTGCAGGGGAGGCGCCGGGACAGTGCTGCTGGAAAGCGGGCAGTTCCTGACAGAGCTGACCAGACTCTTCCAGAAGTGCCGGTTGTTGGGCATGGCGTTCATCACCCTGAAGAAGTATGGTGGTCGAACTTAAATCCATTCCAAGGAAAGGCTCTGGAGGAGGCCTCGAGCCCTCAGACAACAAACGTCTGTTAAGAGCTACTGATTGGAAAAAGAAGATGAGCCCTGTGGTGAGCTCCAAAGACCTGAACAAGTTTCTGACGGCTTCCTCAAATCTACTGAGAGCTAACATGGATGGGCTGAAAAAAGGGGACAAAAAGAGCAAGAGTAAGAAGAGCAAAGCAGCACAATGAACGCACCAGATAGCCTTCTTCCACCAACTAACCACCGAATTACTGGTTTTTCCTTGGTTTTTACTTTTGGCCACAAAGCTAGGTTTCTGATTCCCCTATAATAACTTTTCACGTGAGATGAGGGTCGTTTTGGAAGGAAGAAGGGCGGCAGCATTCAGGATAGTTGTAAGAAGCCAAGTTTATTTTAGAATTGACTGATTGGTCTTTGTTGTATGGTTTGTATCCTGGGATTATAAAGTCTCTGTAACCACCTGTGTGAAGAACAATGGATCATTAAACCTGTATTTATCTGCACATGCACACAAAAATAATAAGAATCAGAGGTCTTCCCCCTCCCCCCAAGAATAAATTTTCACTCCCTGGGGGAAATATTAGCTCCTTTGGGAATGCACACAATGGCATTGGCAAATTAAAACCTACCACCTAGTTTTGTAAATAAAGTTTTATTGGGACACAGCCATGCTTGTTTATTAATATGTTGTTTGTGGCCGCTTTTGTGTGCCGTAATAACCGAGTTGAGTAGTTGCAATGAAGATCATATAGCACACAAAGCATTAAGGGGTTACTATCTGGCCCGTTACATAAAATATTTGCCAATCACTTCTCTACAAGTTTGATGGTTTTACCTTTCACATTTAGATCCACAGTCCACCTGGGATTTAATTTTTGCCTGTGATGTTAGGTGAAAGTCAAGACTTTTTACTTCCTTGTGGAATTCCAGCTTACCCAGCATTATTTACTGAAAAGACCCCTTTGCATTGTAGTGTCACCTTTGTCTAAATCAATGTGAATGTGTGAGTCTCTCTGTGTGGACATAGTTTGGAGACTCCAGATAGCTTTATAATACTGAGCTTTCTAATTCACGACATGATATATACTTCCGTTTATTTAAATATTTCAAAGTTCTCCCAATGATGTTTGTATTTTTCTTGTAGAACGCTTATACATAGTTTATTAGATTAAGTCCTAGGTATTTGATTTGTTTTGATAGATCATAAGTAGTCTTTAATCATTTCTGTTCTTTAATTGTATGCTGCTAGTATATAGAGGTACAATTGATTTTCTTATATTAATTTTACTCCCAGTGACTTTGTAAAATCCATTATTAATTGTAATAATTTATCTGAAATCATTCTGAGTTTTCTACGAGCACTATTATATCACCTGTGAATAATGACATTTTTATTTCTTTATTTCTAATGTCTATACCTTTTTATTAATTTTTATTTTCTTGCCTTAACACATTAACTGAAATCTTTAATAAACATTGAAGAGAAGTAATAGTAGATACTCTGTCTTATTCCTCAACTCAGGTGGAAAGGTTTCTATACTTCATCATCAAGTACAATGTTTGCTATAAGTTTTTTGTAGATACAGTTTATCAGATTCAGCAAGTTTCCTTTTATTCCTAGTTGTTAACAGTTTTTATTTATTTATTATTATTTATTTTATCATAAACATATATTTTTTCTCTCTATATATATGCATATATATAGAAAATATATTTAGAGAAAGAGAACTTTATACATTTTTCTACATCTACTGAGATAATTATTTGATTTTTCTTCTCAATTATACTTAATATAGTGAGTTATATTGCTTGAGTTTTTGAATGTTAAGCTAACCTTTCACTGTGCATTCTTGGAACAAACCCAACTTGGTTTTTTAAACACATCGTTAGATTTGCTTTGCTCACAATTTGTTTATTTTTTTCCCATCTATCTTCATAAAATAAATTGGGAAGTGCTTACTCCTTTTACATTCTTTGGAACAGTTTGTATAACACTGGCATTATGTCTTCCTTAAGTGCTTAGTGTAAACTTCTGGGCCAGAACTCTCTTTGTGGGAAGGTTTCAAATTACAGTTTCAGTGTTTAAAATATATGTAGCGCGGGACGGTGGTACGAGAAGATCCTGAGCTCACCTCTTTCCACAGACAAATTGAATCCATAGCTACATGGATCAGTCCCCTCTGAAAAAAGCCTGACAAGCTAGTGGAAAGGCTACTCCACAGCAACGGAGAGAAGGGCCACATCAAGACCAAGAAGAGAGGCAGAGCTACTCAAACAACTCAGTAGCAAAAAAATATCTGATTTTAAAAAATGAGCAGGGATCTAAATAGACATTTTTCCAAAGAAGACCTACAGATGGCCAACAGACACATGAAAAGATGCTCAACATCACTAACGGTCCGGGAAATGCAAATCAAAACCACGATTAGATAGCCCTTCACAACTGTTAGAATGACCATTATCAAAAAGACAAGAAGCAAGTGTTAAAGAGGATGTGGGGAAAGGGAAGTCTCATGCACTGTTGGTGGGAATGTAAATTGGTGCAGCCACTGTGGAAAACATTTTGGAGGCTCCTCAAAAAATTAAAAATATAACTACCACTATCCAGCTATTCCCCTTATGGGCATTTATCTGAAGAAAATAAAAACACGAATTAAAAAAAAATATATGTATCCCTATGTTCATCGCAGTATTATTTACAATAGCCAAGATATGGAAGTGACCCAGATGTCCATCAGTGGATGAATAGATAAAGAAGATATCGTATATACACACAAGGGAATACTGCTCAGCAGAAAGAAAGAAAGGCAGGAAGGAAAGAAAGAAGGAAGGAAGAAAAGAAGGAAGGAATGGAAGGAAGGGAAAAGAAAAGAAGAAATCTTGTCTTCTGTGACAGCATGAATGAGTCATACCTTGAGGGTACTACTATGCTAAGTAAAATAAGTCAGGCAGAGAAAGACAAACACCATGTGATTTCACTTACATGTAGACTCTACATACAAACAAACAAAACAAAACAAAACTCACCCCAAAAGGAAACGCTGTCCCCATCAAGCAATCACACCCCTTTGCCTCTGTCCTCAGCCCTGGGCAACCACTAATCTGATTTCTGTTTCAAAGGATTTGTCTAATCTGGGTATTTTATATTAATGGAATCATACAATATATGGCTTTTTGCGTCTGGCTTCGTTTACTTAGCATAATGTTCTCAAGGTTTATCCACGTTATAGCATGTTTCAATCTTCATTTCTTTTTATGCTTGAATAATATAGCATTGTATGGATATACCACATTTTGTTTATCTTTTCATCAGCTAATGGATATTTCGGTTGCTTCTCCCTTTCCGCTATTGTGAGTAGTGTCACTACGAGTCTTTGTGTACAGGTTTCTGGTTGAACACCTGTTTTCAAATATTTCAGGCATACACCTAGAAATGGAATTGCTGGGTCATATGATAATTCTTTGTTTCACTTACTGAGGAACAACCAAACTGTTTCCTGTACCTGCTGCGTCACTTCACATTCCCACCGGCAACGTATGACGATTTCTCCACATCCTTATCACACTTCCAATTTCCTTTGTTTTGTTTTGGTTCACTGGGACCATCCCAGTGAGTGTAAGGTGAGAGCTCACTGGGGTTTTGATGTGCCTTTTCCTAACGACTGTGATGTTGCATATCTTTTCATGAGCTGCCGGTTGGTCATTTGTACATTTTTGGAGAAATGTCACATCTTTTACCTGCTTTTTAATTAAGTTGCTGTCTTCTTGTTAAGTGGTAAAGGTTTTAAAATATTCTGGATACTAAACCCCTAGCAGATAGATGATTTGCAAATATTTTCTCCCATTCTGTGGATTGTCTTGTCACTTTTGGATAGTGTCCTTTGATGCACAGAAGTTTTTAATTTTGTTGCAGTTCAATTTATCTATTTTTTCATCCCATTGTTCATGTTTTTGTTGTCATATCTACAAAACAAAGATCATGGAGGTTCCATATCCATCTTCTTCTAAGAATGCTATAGTTTCCGTTCTTGCATATTTATATTTAAGTCTTTTGTCCATTTTAAATTAATTTTATATATGGTGTGAGGTTGGTAAATTGATTTTTTACAAAGATGCAAAAACCCTTCAATGAAGAAAGGATAGTCTTTTCAACAAATGACCTTGTAATATTCATATGAAGAAAGATGAATCTCAGTCTGTGGTTTAGAAGAGAGCAAGAAGTGCATAAGTTAGTTTACAGAGAAACTTGGAGAGAATGCCAGCATCCAGAGTGTTTGGGGTCAGATGGTCAAGACATGGAACAGGGGTCATTCTCTTCCTTCTTGCATAGGACCCAGGCCAGTTTTGTCACCCCAAGGACTGGAAGCTTTAGTAGCACATGGAAAACACACCTGGGTATGGATAAGAGGAGCTCTTGCTACATCGCAACAGAGAGAACTTGACTATTTTTAGAGATGAGCTAACTTCACAGTGCACTCCCAACGTTCTGGCCCAAAGCAGCCTTTGAAAGAGAGCCCAGGAAAGTACAAATGTGGAGTCTTCATTAAGTTATGATAACAGCTCAATAGGACCTGGGGACCAGGCACATTCCCTAACCCCATTCATTTTCTTACTACCCTTGCAAAGTATAAAAATGATCAAAGCTTCCATAATTCTTCTCCTCCTATTGCCCACCTTTGGTGTGTAAACGAGAGAAACGGGAATCTCGCTGGGGAACATGATTTTCTTTGAACCAAGAGAGTTTTTAGGACAGTGCTGGCGATGACATGTGAGTCAAGAATGCTTGACATTGTGCAGTATGTACCTTGGTCTTCCAAGGCCTCTCTCTTTGACAGCAGAAGGCTGGAGTTCTAGCATTTCCTATTACTCATAAATCCCCGGAGCTGAGGGTTCCTGGCCATTCCTCAGAGTTGAAGAATGAATTCCAGTTGTAAACAATGGTTGCTATGACGACAAGGTGTTATGGTTTATCTATTTGGTTCCCAGAAGCACCCAGGAGGATATGAGGCAATTAAAGCCTGTATATGAGCTCGCTTTTGGCCCAGTTGGGAATCTCTTTTTTGTTCTCTCGTCTATAGGAGATTGACATGAAGGGAACTAGGGCTTTGGAGGCAGATAGCCACACCTTGGTTGGAACTCCTACCTAGTCAGGGTATTAGCTGTGTGATTGTGGGCAAGTTTCTTAAGCAAACCAAGCCTCAGTCTCCTCATGAGTGAAAATGGTGATAATAGCAGGATTATGGGGAGGATTAAGTGCAGTAACATAGGTGAAAGCATACAGTAGGTGCTCAGAAATTGTTCATCTCTATTCTCTTTCCTCCTTTGAATGGATGGCTGAAATTCTGCTCCTTGGGATCTGCGGCAGTTAAGAATTAGGCTTGGCTTTGGTGTCATACACAAGGCAACAGCAACTTAAACAAGATTACGTCTTTCTCATACAGGGTCTGTAGATAAATAATCAGGTGGTCAAGGGACCCTACTGCTCCAGCATCCCTTATCATCCTCGTGACTTTCTGCCATATCTATGCTTCAAGCAGTAGCGTGGAGGAGGGGGAGAAAGGCTCATGCTCCATCCTTCAGGGAAATAACCAGTATTGTCTATATAGATTTTCTGCATATCCCACTGGCCAGGTCTTAGTCCCATGTCACCCGAGCTAGAAGGAAGCTGGGGAATGGCAGGCTTTGTTCTGGGCGGCCATGTGCCCAGATGACAATTGAGAGCATTATTGCTACCGAGGAGAGGGAAATGGGTATTAGAGGACAGCCTGCAGCCTTTGCCCAGTGTCTGTGCATTTTCCCCTTTCTCTTAGCTCAGTGCATGCTATGCAGATCACAAATCAGATCAAATTAATCTTGCACCATTAGAAACTGCACAGGCTAAATTCCATTAGAAAAACAAGCCAATAGGATATCAGAAAAAGGGACGCCTGGGTGGCTCAGTTGGTTAAGCAGCTGCCTTTGCCTCAGGTCATGATCCCAGCGTCTTGGGATCGAGTCCCGCATCGGGCTCCTTGCTCTGCAGGGAGCCTGCTCCTCTCTCTGCCTCTGCCTGCCTCTCTGCCTGCTTGTGTTCTCTCTCTGTTAAATAAATAAAAAAAAATTAAAAAAAAAAAAGGATATCAGAAAAAGCAGAATTCAAACAAAAAGTATCATAAAAGGTCAGTTTCTATGGATAAGAGTTAAAAGTTATGGGGATTTTTTAACAGTAAGAAGTCTTTGCACTGGGCACTTTTCACATAGCCTACCAGATCTGCTCTTTCTTCATCCCCTTGGATCCTGTGAGCCCCAACAGGGGAACCTGTAGGGACCACATGGACAGCTCCTTTGCTCTCTGCTTCTACTTGGGTTTGGCCAATGGAGAACACCAGCAGCAGATTAAGGGGAGGTTAAAGGGTGGGGTTGGAGTGCTTAGCTCCCCAGCAGCCTTCCTGGAAGAGTATCAGAGGTTGGATCTGTCCTTCCCCTGAGGTCACAGTTTTCATTGGAGAGAACCCTTTCCACACGGCCCTCTCTGTTTTCAGGTTCCCAGATCTACTCTCACCCTTGCTTCTTCCAACTTAAGGAAGGGATGATGGATCCCTGCTATTCTAGCCCTAGGGTACTGTGCTTCCTCCGCGGGTTTCACTGTACCAGAACCACACCTTTGCATTTAGTCTCTTTATTAAACTCTTCTCAAATTACCCACTTATAGTGGGCCATCTGTTTCCTTTCAGAACCTGACTGATGCTTAATACTCCAACTCTGTAGCATCAAAAGGCACAAAGAAAAACCTACTAGAATGGTAGAAAGAGATTTATAAAAGCAAGATGTCTTGAGACATTTTTAACCAACCACTATCCATCTAAACAGTTTAAGCAGTAATGTACAATTTGCATCCTAGCTAAAAAGAATTTGTACTATTTCAAATGACCATTGACAATTAGGAGCATTGAACAATACCTCAAGTGTCTCCAGCAAATATGGCAGAAAGATAATGGTCGTAAAATGTAAAGAGCTTTGAAACAAAATTATGAAAGGTTAATAAACACATATAAAATTTTTTAACATGGCTGGTAATCAAAATATGCAAATTAAGGCAACAAGATGTCTTTTTTTAGCCTATCAAATTAACAAAGTTTGGGGAAAAAAAAACAGTGCTCTCCAGAGTGTGATATAACACTGTTATTCACAGCTGGTGGGAGTATGAACTGATAAAAACTTTCTAGAAAGAAATTTGTCTTCTATGTATCAAGAGCCTTATAAAGATTTATGCTCTTTCAACCAGTAATTCTACTTCTAGGAATTTATTATAAAGAAATAATAAATAATGCAGATGTATTTAAAGATGCATAGCACATGTTATTTATAAGAGCAAAATGGGAATAGTCTACATAATCAACAATAGTCGATGGTTACACTATGATATATCTATGGAAAAGTACTCAGACATTAAAACAGGGTTTTCAAAAAAAAATTAAACGGGGCAATAATCCCCAAATAATATTAACTTATCATGGCAGGACATAAAACTGTAGAAACAGTTTGAGTCTTAATTAGGTTAAAAATATACATAGTAGGATATTAACAGTGTTCACAGCAGTGGTGAATTACAGATGATTTTTGTCTCTCTCTACTTTTCTCTGTGTTCCAGATGTTCTACACTGAGTATGTATTACTTTTATAACACTGTGTATGTTTAAAAGAACAACAAAATTATGAAAGGCTTAAGCTGGTTAAGAAGTAAGCCATTTTCACAAAACCATATAGTGTTTCAGGAGCCCAAGGGATCCTGATTAGGACCTCACCCACCCACCTACCCAGTGCACCATCTTGGGAAAGAGCATTCATTCTTCTCACCCTGGAAGAGATTTTGAACTACCTTAGTGTATTTCGATCGAGCACATTAGTTGCCTGGGCGAATCCTTAGGGAAAAGTCCTTGGGGGAAAGGAAGACTGGAAAGAAGACAGGAGAACCCTCAGGAACCACTGGTGTCACTGGTGGCGTCGCTCAAAGTGTAGAGGCAGCTTCAGCAGTGAGGCTTGGTGGGGGCTCCGGGCGGAGGGGCGGTTGGTATTGCAAGGTGGTGAAGGCCATGGTAGCTATGTCTTTTACAGCAAAGGGGCCCAGCAGTGACCAGAAGCCTGAAGAAATTCTTGCAAACATATTTAGTACTGTTGGTGGTGGGCTGGGTTGGCTCTTAGGAATGCCTAAGAGATAGGCTGGTGCCTTTAACCTAAAGGTCTGGGACTTTTATACTAAACTTATTATTCTTTTACTACTTTTCTTTAATCTGTCGCTTCCCAAGTTCGTTTTTGTATGTAAATATCTTTTTTGTGTATGTGCCATTAACATAAGTTTTCATTGTCTTAGCTTTATTTATTTATTTATTTTTTTGAGAGAGAGAGAGCATGCAGGGGAGCAACAGGCAGAGGAGAGAGAAGCAGATTCTCCGCTGAGCAGGGAGCCCGATCTGGGGCTCGATCCCAGGAGCCTGGGCTCATGACCTGAGCCAAAGGCAGACACTCAATCATCTAAGCCACCCAGGTGCCCCTATCTTAGCCTTAAAATAGGTCTTAATGCATGGTCATCCAAGTTCATTTCATATAGCAAAGATGACTCAAAGTGTTTTTCAGAGGCAAATTTGTACTCTTAAATGTTTTCATTGTTAAATAAGTAAGACTAAAAATAAAAATTTAGGGATGCCTGGGTGGCTCAGTTGGTTGGGCAGCTGCCTTTGGCTCGGGTCATGATCCCAGCGTCTTGGGATGGAGTCCCGCATCGGGCTCCTTGCTCTGCAGGGAGCCTGCTCCTCTCTCTCCCTCTGCCTGCCTCTCGGCCTGCTTGTGTTCTCTCTCTGTTAAATAAATAAATAAAATCTTAAAAAAAATAAAAATTTGAAAAGCTATTAAATCAAGAAGTTAAAAAAATTAATAGTGATTTTAAGTCTGACTATGAAGTCACAGTAAGTAAGCCAGTGTCAAATTAGCACCAGGGTAGACATATAGATCAATGGAACACAATAAGGAGTTTAGCAATAGACCCAAACATATATGACCAATTGATTTCCAATGATGGGGGCAAACTGATTCAATGAGGAAAAGGATAGTGTTTTCAACAAATGATGCTCGATCAAAAGGAGATTCATGGGGCACCTGGGTGGCTCAGGGGGTTAAAGACTCTGCCTTCAGCTCAGGTCATGATCTCAGGGTCCTGGGATTGAGTCCTGCTTCGGGCTCTCCGCTCAGCAGGGAGCCTGCTTCCCCCTGTCTCTCTGCCTGCCTCTCTGCCTACTTGTGATCTCTCTCTCTCTGTCAAATAAATAAATAAAATCTTTAAAAAAAAAAAAAGGGAGATTCACATGGAAAATAAGAACCTTAACCCTTAACCCACCTCATACTAAACATTACTTAAAATGGATCAGGTACCTAAATGTAAAAGCTACAACTGTATAAACATCTTAGGAGAAATCGTAGGAGATAATCTTTATGACTTTGGGGTGGACAAGTATTTCTTAGTACGGACACAAAAAGCAGGAACAATAGAGAAACATTTCGAAAAATTAAACTCCATCAAAATGAAAAACTTCTGCTATTTAAAAAATCCCATTAAGAAAATAAGAAGAGAAGTCACAGACTGGGAAAAATATTTGCAATACACTATCTGACAAACTACTTTTTTGTCGAGAATATATGAAGAACTCTTAGAATCTGTTGACTAGAGGAAAAACAACAAAATAAAAACCTACAAAGTATTATCTTTTTCCTTTGTCTCTCATCTGGTTCCCCCATATTTGAATAGGGACCCTTATAATATAGTCTCAATACTAGACACGTGTATTATTTTAAGCGGTAATAGCTGGAAAAGAATACTACTAGTGATAAAAGAAAAAAATAGGTCACTTATTTACTACCAGTGAGAAGGACAGAAAGTGGTACAATCTTTCTGAAGGGTAATTTTGGTTTTTATAGTATGCATGCTCTCTTTGAAGAAATTATATTTCTAGGAATTGTTCTAAGTTCTAAGTTAAAGGTCATGTACATAAAGGTTTTGTTATAAAAAATTATAAGGAACTGGATATTGCTGGGGCCCCTGGCTGGCTTAGTCAAAAGAGATGTGATCTTGATCTCAGGGTCATGAGTTCGAGCCCCACGTTGGGTATAGAGGTGATTTAAATAAATAAAGCTTAAAAAAAAAAAAAGAAATTGGATATTGCCTAAGTGGGCCCAGTAGGGAGTTAAATAAATGATGATATACGTAGAATTAGAATTATAAGCAGCCAATAAAAATATTGTAGAAATATATGTGTTGACAAGAAAAGATGTTTATATTATATTGTTAAGTGAAAAGGCAAGTTTTAAAAGAATATGTACAGTAAGATTCAATTTTTGTAAAAAAGAAAAGCATTTATATGAAGTAACATGTGAAATTCAATAGTGTTGCTTCTGGGAATTGCGATTACAGCTTATTTTTCTTTTTGTCCCTCTATGTTTTCTTCATGCTTCTAATCTACTGGTCTAGTAACCCTATCAGAAAATGGTCCATGTTTTTATGGGTCTTAATAATTAATCTTTGTTTCCTAGAGGACATAATCCAGAGGATCTGTCTTCTGGCTCCTCTCCTTGGCTCATCTAGCCTTTCTGACTGCCTGTGTAGCAAGCCTTGTTTCCCTCTGTGTGTCCTCCTATCCTTGAGGAAAGAGTCCTTTTCAGCTTTTCTCTAGGCACAGCTCCTGGATTTAGTATGACCTCAAGTCCAAGTGGTGCTTGACAACCTAATTGCCTATTTTCTCTACTTCTCTATCTTGTTCTACTCACCTAACCCTTTCCTATTTTCTCGCCCTTGTACCTCATCTCTTACAAACAGAGATCTCCTTTGGTTCCCAGACCTTCAACCTACAGATTACTTGGTTTGTACCCTTAGCCTTCCTTCTTTCATCCCTTTCATGTGGCTGATCCCCTGATGCTCAGATTTTCCTGTCTACGGTCAAAGTTTTTGTCAAGTACACTGGAACTGCTGACTCCTTCTTCGCAGCACTCCTCCCCTACCTCCTCTCTTCCAGTTAGAAAAATTTCCCAGCCATAGTCACGTGATGTCTTGTGGACCAGAGCATTTTGGTCAGATATTGGCATGATGTAAACGGGCCAATCGAAACCCCTCCCTGGACAAGTCTTTTTCCCTCTCCGGCCAAAGGCTGGAAGGAGAAGGGTCTGGAGTACGCCAGTGGCCATGTCCCCTATTATGAGTGAAAGCCAGTCTGAGAGCAAAAGCCTCATACGGAGAAGAGAGATGCATGGGAGAAACAGTCCAGATGGCATTTGGTCCCTTGATCCAGCTATCCTTGAAGGCCATCCCTAGCCTCACTGTGAGTTGGTACAATGAATTTCTGTCCCTTCCAACCATGCACATGTTCTAATGTAACATACTAACGTACTCAGAGTCACCACGACTTAATACTGCAATAGCCCTTTGCAGTTCTCTCAGAAATCTGTCTTCTCCATCTCCACATTCTCAGAAGTCCTGGACTGGGAATGGAGAGACTAGGTTTCTGCTTCTGGTTCTGCTAACAAAAGCTGTATAAGCTTGAGTAGAGCCTCTAGTTTATCTCAGTTTCCTCATGTATAAAAGGAAGACATCAGATGAGATGGAGTTGAAAGTCCCTTCCAGCACTAACATCTTAGGAGTTTATGATTCCGAGTTTGGCACCTCCAGGCTGGCCCCACCAGAGCTCTGGTCCTACATCTGCCTGGTTAGCCCTTCCAGCTGCATGTCCTGACTCCGACACCAGTCATCATTTCCTCCTACAACCTGTCCTTGTGTTTTCTGCCCATGATACCACTGTCCTTCCAGATACCCAGACACAGAGGTTTGGAGTCGCTTTTCACTGCTTACATGGTTTTATCACATGCACTTAAATGGTTATCAACTGCCATTATTTCTTCCTTGAACAATTCTTGGAGTCATCCTCCTTTGGACCCTTAATGCCATGTGTCAGGATCTATCCAGATCTACCTCAATCTCTGTCTGTGTCTCTCACACATGTCTACCATGCATCTGTATCTGCCCATCTATAACTATTATCTATACCATATCTCCACTCCTGGTCTCTCTCACAGGCTCCAGACCCATATCTTCAAATATATATTGAAAATTTCTACCTGGATATCTCTCAGGCATCTCAAACTCATTATCCCTTCCCCAAAGGGCTACTTCTCAATCTGTGTTACATGTCTGGATTACAGCCATCACTATGCACTTTGTTTCCCAAGCTATAACCTTGGATGTGACCTTCATTCCTCCTCTAATCCCATCAGCACTCCCCTGGAATGGCTCTCAAACCTTCCCCTCCTCCCTCAGACTCCCTTCCTCAGACTGTCATAGTTCAGGCTTTTATGAACTCTTACTGAACGAGTGCAACCTACCCATTCCTGACGCTGATGTTAGAGAATTCTTTTCAGGGCACTAAATCCACCAAGCCCATCTACTGCTTGGCAATTTTCAAGGCTCACCCTTTTCCTACCACATCGAATCCAGACATTTTAACATGGCCCGAAATGACAAGATTGATCTAAAGGTGTCCTCAGGAGAAATTACTCCAAATGGTTGCATAGAAAGCTCCCAAGGGAATTCACTCATGAATTCTCTCATGAACACAGATGCAGGACATGCGCAAAGATGGAGTGGTACCTCAAAAGAAAACGAAATTTCAGAACGCAAATGGCAACTTACGTATTGGTCTCAAGTTGGACCAGGCTCCTCCTATCTGATTTTCTCCTCCCCTTTCCCTCCTGGAATGGGGATGTTTAGAGTCAAAGATTGGTCCGCAGTGCTAGGAGTGTGATATGCTTTGTCTCCTGGGTTTAGTAGTTACTTACTTGTACTGGGCTAGTGATATTCCCACCGCTAGGTGGGCCTCCCAGATCACTGGGCCTCTGGGTTCTAGGGCCAACATACTCCTCATTGTGCTCCCTTCCACTCCCCTCAGTGCTCAGGATCACCCTTCCTCACACAGTGGCAGCTCTAGGATTTGAGGCTGGGCTTACCTGGATAGGAGAAGGTCACCCAACAAAGCCAAGGGAGATCTGCCTCAGCTCTTCCGTGGGGTTTGGGGCAAAGCCTCCACCAGGAACAAGGGCTCCTTGGCCTTATTTTGTGTTCTGTGCTTCTATTCCCTTTGGGGAACCTAGGGGAAAGATTGTTCTTGAAAGTCAGATTTGGGACTCCACACCTGGGCCATTTATGTATCTAAAAATATCCATCCGTATGCTGTTCCAATACAACTCAAGATCCTCATAATTACTTTTTGTCTCACAAAGCAAGAAGAGTCAGAAAGGGATGGGAACATGTTTTCTGGCAGATGGTATCTGGGAACAGATGACAGGGACAAGATAGGTCAGTCAACTCCTACTGAAAGGAAAAATTTGGCTTTCTCTGCCCAAGACAGAAACCTTCATTCTTGGAAATATAGAACAAATATGGTTAGGATGGAACGTGAATATAAAAATAGAAGGAGGTGGTAAGAGAGCAGTTTATTGCTTTTAAAAACTACTTAATGGTAATTTTTTTTTTTTTTACTTTACAGAACAGTTTGAAACTGAAACGTAGAAAAATCATCACCAGTTTCACCAGCCAGAGGTAAGCCTTTATCAACAATTGTATCTGACTCCTTCCACCGCCCTTTAATTTAAGTGTGCATACATTTTCCTTCTATTTATTTGACAAATTATAACCTTACCATACGCAAAATTTTGTGTTCTGCTTTTTACAAGAACATTACAGAATAAATCGAATTTATGTTTTGTAAACCTCTATTAATTCAGTGAACACCTTATCACACACCTACGGTGCCCAGGCCTGGGCTGGTCAGAATGGGGCCTCTTTCCTCTTGGTATTCATGGTAGAGAGAGGCATAAGGACAAAAAAGCCTTGCAGGTACCTGGGCATCAGACAAGGGCAGAGAGAGAGAAATACAGGATCTGGAGGATCCCGTGGGAAGGGCCCAGATGTCTGTGGGGTGGATATCATGGAAGCTTCCTGGAGGAGGAGGTGTGTAAGTGGAGTCCTGTGGGGTGAGTAAGAGTTGGCAGAAAAAGAATGTGAGGGAAGAGAAAAGAGTGTTCTGAAGTCTGGAAGAGAGTGAGGGCATGAGAACATGCAAGAAGTTTTATCTGGCGAGGATCTTGAAAGTGGGGACGAGCCAGGAGCGGGGCAGGCTCTCCAAGTGGAGAAGCATGGGGCGGGGTGGAGGGGCATGGTAGGCAGGGTCAGCCTGCCAAGGAAGGTAATGGGGAGCAGGAAGCATTGGAAGAATGGGAGTGGCGGGTTAGGACAGCATGTCGGGAAGGTTGCTTAGGCTGTGCGGTGAAGGACACATTGGAAGGAAAGAAGAGCATCAGGGAGCCCAACGGGGAGACGTGGCCACAATCCAGTTGTGAGCGGATGGCTCTCGGAAAGGGTCTTCCTTGCTCCCAGCCCCGCTCACCTCCAGCTGCAGAGGAAACAGTCTTCCACTGACTTTGCTCAAGGCCCACTCGGGTTGGGCACACCCGGCTCAGAGCACTGGTTCATGACTTTCTTTGGCTCTTCCAACTCCCCCTTTAGGACTTCTGCTTCCCCTATTTCCCCCCCAGCTTTGACATGTCTTATTCTGATAATATGTCCCCCGTTTCTTCATCCTCACTGCGTCTCTGCTTCCTGACCCAACCCTGACGGATGCCGCCCCCAGACACCCCCCATCACATTGGCCTGTTCCTCTGTTAGCATCTATCCCACGTGGAGGGACCTGGGCCCCTCTTCTGGTGTTTGTCTCCCCTGTGCTGATAAGCAAGAGCAGGGGCCTCTTCAGTCCTGAGAACAGTGCCTGGCACAAGGCAGACTCTCCATGTGTTGAGTGAGTGAATGAATGAATGAATGAGTGAATGAATGAATTAATATATTGGTTCAAAGCTCAGGAGAGAGCTTTGGGCTGAAGATGAAGATTCTAGAGTCACTGCCGCCATAGAAGTAGATGAGCTCACCTGAAGAGAAGATAAAACAAGGAGCATCAGAAACAGAATTCTGAAGAGGGCCCACAGTGTAGACGAAGAAGTTTCGGCTGGAGGGCAGGAGCCAACACGGGTGTGCTGTGCTGAGAAAGGCAAGGTAAAGGAGCACTTCCAGATGGAGAGACGCAGGCCGCTCAGGAAGAAGGGGGTCTTCGAGGTACTCACAGAAAGCAGTTTCGGGAAAGTGATGAGGACCAAAGCCACACTACTGTGGGCTGAGGAAAAAGCAGGCGCGAGGAAGGAAAGACAGCGAGTGTGGGCACCTCCAACATGGCTGGCTGTGAACGGCGGAAGGAGCCAGGGCAGCGGCTGGAGCCAGGCCCTTTAAACATGGCGGACTCTTGGGCATCGTAAATGCCGGTGGGAGGAGCAGGTAGGGAGGGAGAGACCAAATCATAGTGGGGCAGGCAGGGGTAATCACTGCAGGAAGGTGTCCCTGAGAAGGCCGGAGGAGATGCCTGTGTGACTCTCCTTGCACATAAGGCTCAGGGCGGAGGAGGCTTGGAGACGACAGCTTCCCCATGCTATCTGAGGGGAGGGGACGGAGATCAGAACTGTCTGGGTGCAGGGACCCCTCTAGGCTGAGGACGGGAAATTCAGGGACTCCTATCACTGAGAGGTGGGGAGCGAGGCCGCCCGCTCAGAGGGCTGGGAATGGAGGGAGAATGGTTTTGTTTCGTCTTCCACAACGTCAGCCCCTTCAGGACAAACCAGAGGGGCCGCCTGAGGCCAGAATATCGCAGTTCCCTCCACTAGGCCCTGAAAGCGTTAATTCCCATCTGGAGTCTTTGGCCAGGAGGAGTTTCCCTCTCTTCAGGAAAAGACCATTTCTTAAGCTCTTCTGAACCTCCTCCCCACCCTTCCTCTGGGAGCAGCTGAGCGGCCTGGCGCCTGCCCTTCCCTGCTCGACTCAGTCCCTGAAGAGGGCAGTATTTTCACAGGTGGGTCCTGCTCTAAGGAGCCCCATTATAAGAAGACTCTGGCTTTTTAAACTGGGGCCAATAAAGGAATTTGCCAAGAGGGTCTTTGAAGTAATAACCTCCCCAGTTAGTGCCTTGAAACATATTTTTACATCTTGGAGGAGAGATTATGCTCTGGGGGGCCCAAGAGCTGTGGGAGGCAGGAGACATGGAGGGTGGCAGCATCCTGGCTTTTATCCAGAGGCCCGCCAGGGGAGCAGAGGCTGCTGCTGGGGGGTGCGGGGGGAGGGCGAGGGTCTGGGGAAATCAGATTCACAGAATTCTATGTGTCTTAAGCCCAGTCCCTGGGCAAAGCAAGGCCCTTCTGGATTAGAACTGTTTATTCTCCACAAGTGCAGGCCCAGCCAGGCTTGGTGTGAGGTCCAAGCCAGCTGAAGTCGTGTGGAGCGGCCCCCTCCCCAGTCCAGGGAGGATGAGCAGGGCGAAGGCAGGAGTGCAGAGGTGATGATGGGGAGCAGGGCCTGGAGGGCGGTGCCCCCGCGGTGCTAAGGGCCTTCTGCGTGGTTCTCATCCCAGTCATTCATTCACTCATTCAGTCACCATGCCTTTATTGAGCACCTACTATATGCCAGGTTTATTGCTGGGGATTCCGTGGTGGGTTCGATAGGCCTGGTCCCGGCCCTAGGGAGCTTATATTCTGGCTTAAATAAGCGAGTGTGCCACACTCTGGTTACACACTGCGAAGGCGCTACAGTGAGAAAAGGACTGTGAATCTAGAGAACAGGGGAGTGTGGTGGTTAGGTTCGGGGGAAGCCATCTTTGAACTGGGACCTGCAGCCGAGGATGGTGTAGGATTCGAGGGAAGCTCCTGTAGAAGGGCCCGCAGGGGCAGCCAGAGATGGCTAGGGCGCAGGACCGAGATGGAGGGAGAGATGTGGAGGAGTCTGAGGCTAGGGAGTCTGCCAGGGGCCAGAACACATAAAGCCTTGCTGGTGACAACAGAGAGTTCAGACTGTAGGATCAACAGGAAGCTGCTGGCTGCCGTGGCCCAGGTTTGGGTACAGGGCCCCTGCCAGCAACAATAGGGGCCCCTGTAGTCGGAAAGTTGAAACGTCGAAACACAAGTCCATGCCATCTCATCTCATTGCACTTGACCTCCCTCTACCCAGAAATGCCTTCCAGGGAATAGCTGGGGACAGGGCAAGTCTTCATGGGGCTGGAGGGATCTCCCAGAGCAAAGGGCAGAGGCAGCAATGAGGGGATCTGTGTCACCCAGTCGGGGGTTGTGCCAAAGGAACATTAAGAATGGGCTGAATGGGGGCGCCTGGGTGGCGCAGTTGGTTAAGCAACTGCCTTCGGCTCAGGTCATGATCCTGGAGTCCCGGGATCGAGTCCCACATCGGGCTCCCAGCTCCATGGGGAGTCCGCGTCTCACTCTGGCCTTCTCCCTTCTCATGCTCTCTCTCACTCTCTCTCTTTCCTAATTAATAAATAAATAAATAAAATCTTTTAAAAAAAAAAAAGAAAAGAAAGAATGGGCTGAATGGGCGTTGAGATCAACAAACGGAAGACTTTGAACGGCGGGCAGAGATTTGATTTCTTTAGAGATCCCTGAAGGCTTTTGAGCAGAGGCACGACCCAGGGAAATATTGGAAATCTTGTTTGGTGCTGGAACGCACCATGGGTTGGAGGGGGCAGAGAAGCCCAAAGTGTGGCCTGCCATCCCAAGACAGCTGGGTTCTAGAACAGTCCGGTGTGACTACAGGGGAGACAGAGATGTTGGGGCAGGAGGAGAGGCTGGGGCATTGCTGGCAGAGGCCCCAGCAGAACTTGTTGAGAGATGAGCTGTATGCGAGCGCACACGTGCGTGTGTATGCATGGGTGTATGTGTGGGTGGCGGTGGGAGCAGGGGTGGTGGTGGTGGTGTGAATTCCAGAGAATTCCAAGACCACGGCCATGCACTTGGATTACCATGGCGCTTGGTGTCGGCTTTGGGGGTGTGGTGCGGGCCCCTTTGGCCAGGCTGAGGTCGAGGTGCTGAGTGGACTCTCAGCGGGGGAAGCCCAGCACAGGGTTGAAGAGTTGAGCCTGGAACTCAGAGGGGAGGAGGAGCTCTGGAATTAGCTAGCTTCTGGTGTGAATTAATCACCAATTAACCGATTATTCCGTAAACAAAATGCCGCCTCTGTGAATTCCCATACTTTCCAGTCAAACTCCACAGGCCCCATTATGGAATTCCAGCCTGTCATTCCTGAGGTCAGCCCCACCCTTGACTATCAATAATGATAACATGAGTTCATCCATTCTCCACACACTCTACTCCCTACTCTTGGCCAACGCTGGGTGGAAACACACCAAGAGACTCACCTCACAGTTCCCATCTGGCTTGTCTCCTGCGCTCCCCAAAGGCTCCCTGACAACCCCCAGGAAAATTGCACAGCCCACGACTTCTGTGTTCTCAACAACATTTTCGCTCATGTGTCTTGCCCCTCCTAGCGCGCCCACTAGAATACCTGCCCTTCTTTGTGCTTATCTCTGCCTTCCCAGGTGCACAGCCAAGAGTTCTCGTAGGTTGAAGACCACAGGCCTGGGTGAAGCCTGCCCACTCTCTAAGGCCCATCCCGGTCTCACGTCTTCCAGAAGCTCTCCCGTGACTAAGCCTCAGCCAGCTCCCCCTGCACGGCCAGCGAAGCGTTGACTCCGTCCTGCGGACGGTTTGGATTGCAGATGGCGTTCACCCAGCGAGCTGGAACTTGGTCCTCTCCTGCCTGATTTTGTGGCTCCCTGTTCATTTCTCGAAGGCTGGCCATGCCAGGCAAGGGAGGCCGAGGTCTGCGGCAGCGATCGCTCCACTCTGAAACCCCGGTGGCTTTGCATGGTGCGAGTTGATTTCTTGCTCGGGCTACGTGTCCTCTTCCGGGTGCGGGGAGGCCCTGCTCCTTTCTCGCTTCGGGACCTAGGCCGACGGTGGCCCGACAGCTTGTAGCTTCTCCGTGTGGAACGGTGCTGTCCCATAGAACATTCGGCAGTGATGGAATGTCTCATGTGGGCTTTCCAGTACAACCTCCATGACTGGAGTGACTGAGAAGCAGCATTTTGAACTGTAATGACTTTCACTCGGAGAGTGTGTGGAGAAACTTGCCTGCTTTTCGGCGCTCAGTCGAGAAGGCATCGCTGGTCAGAGCCGGTCAGCAGGCCGGCTGCAAGACCTAACTGCAAGGCAGCTGGAAAGTGTGGGGAACCCGCGGGTATCCAGAGAGTGAGAAATAGCTTTGCCCCAGAGTTCTCCTTGTACCTTCCTGGGGCTGAGATGAATGGGACTTGGGAGTCAGAAGGTCTAAATAGAGCAGGGAGATGGTAGCTTCGAGATGCCGAGGCAGGCCCAGAGAGGGGGAAGAGTATAATTACCACCACCCAGACAGGCTGGGCCTAGAGTCCTGAGGTCCTGGCTCAGAGAAGAGAGAATGGGCAAGGCAGGATGCTCTAGCTCTCCTCAGGGAGCAACAGTCCTGGCTGGGACACATCTAGCCTTTCATGCTGGGTCCTTGGGAAGGGAAGAGCTTAGGAGCTGCCAGAGGCCTGTTCTCGGAGCCCTTGGAAGGGAAGGGCCCCACAGGGCTTTCAGTTTTCAAATGGCTTTGGCTCACCCGCCCTGAGGTGAGTCACTGAGCTGCCTGCAAGGGATGAACTCCAGGGCAAGAACCCAGCATGAGGTCATCTGGGCCACACTTCCCGCCTGACCCCAGCCATGGGGCCAAGTTCAGGGAGTTTCCCAAGGCCAGTGAGAAAGGGGGTCATGCCCCGACTCTGCAGAGACATGGCCATTGTGAAGGGGGTGGCGGTGGGTGGGTGGGGTTGGGGTTGGAGCCCAAGTGCTGAGGAAGGGACCTCCAAAGTGACACAGAAAAATGGCCCAAAGCGAGGCACCAAGCACCCTCAGGGAGTTAGCCGCTGGACCCGAGCCTCAACGGTGCCTGGGCTCCTGCATAAGGCCCTCTCCCCTCCCTCCTGAAGGGCTCCCGGAGGCAGCACTGTCCCCATTCAGCCTCGCCGTCTCCAGGTTGGTGCGCGCTCCAGCTGTTTTTATTTTCCCTAGAGACCCGCATAACTCAGGCTCTATCCACTTCTGATTTAAATCCTTGCTGCTATTGGAACCCATTTCTTTTCCTTTCACCCCCCAGGACAGACGACAAAGCTCCAGATGGCAAAGCGGGACCAGTGTGAACAAAGGAAAGGTTTTATTTGAGTTCTGGAGCCTGGGAAGGGAGCCTCTGCTTCCTCCAACCAGGTCAACAGGAGTCTGTGGGTTTAAAAAACAACAACAACAACAATAACAAAAACCCGGAGTGGGAGAAATTCTTCACTTTACCAACTATTCTTCATTTTAGAGAAAATTTTACCATAGGATTCCACTAAGACAAGGCGTTCCCTGGTGTATTTCATATAGAATTTGATTCACAAAAACTTCTAATTTCAACAAAATGTTATTAACAGTTACCATCTGTAAGGCACCAAAGGTCTTTAAAATATGGCATACCATCAAAGTTGGGCTCGCCTGTAGGTTCCTCAAGCGTCAGGGAACCCGAAATCAGTTTGGACTATGCCAGCCTCCAATCTGCCTGGGCCAGGAGAATTTCACCCCATTTTATGAAGGAAAAATTGATGCCGCAGTAAGGAATGAGAGCCAAGACTTGGAAGCTGTCCGCCCTCTCTACTGTGCCGGGTAGGATGTATCTGTTGTAGGACATCTTCAACCCTGAAGCCCCCCCAGCTACCCCCATGCTCGGGACTGTTGAGCTAAGTGACGAGCTCCCACTCTGCCAGATGCCCGTGTGCATTCCAGAAGCATAGTCTTTTCTCCTCTTTCTGAGGCTATTCAGAGATGGACTCCTTACCACAGTGCAAACTGACCTGCACTCTGCTGGTATCTGTGGCAGATGGTATTTTCCAGAGATTTCCAAATATCTGCAATCCGTGCATTCTACTCTCCCATGGGCGGGTAGAATCTTCGTCCCCTCCCCTTGTTTCTCGGTGGCCACTGATTGCTTGAACAATGGAGCGCCGTAGAAGTGATATGGTATGACTTCTGAGCCCGGGTCCTAGAAGGTGAGGCAGTTTCTGCCTTTCCCCTGTAACAGTTGTGCTTATGTAAGAAGCCCAGATACCTTGAGACCGCCATGTTGTCAGGAAGCCCAGGCACATGGACAGGCCACATGTAGCTCTTCCGGCCATCCATCTTGGCCCAAGTGCCAAATGTGTGAACGGGAAGCCTCCCGATGACTCTAGTTCCCAGCCGTCAAGCCACTCCTAGCCCTCAGATCCTCCCAGCGGAAGCTCAGACCACACAGAACAGAGACAAGCCTCCCTACCATGCCCTTTCCAATTCCTGACCCGCAAATTCTGCAAGCATAGCAAATGGCTGTTTCATGTGGTGATGTCGTGGGATTGTTTACGCCATGGCCGTGGCCGTAGTAACCAGAATAGATGCCCTGAGGCCTCAGGCACTTAAGCATTCTCCTCCATAGAACTCATTCCAGTGGTAATTAATAAACTAACTATTCAGGAAATTCCTTCATTAATGACGGTCTTTTCCATTCAACTCTAAGTTCCAGGAAGGCAAGGAATACAGTCCGGCTGTCACTATATTCTCAGGGAGTCACCCAGGGAGATGTTCGGTGAATATTTAATGAATGACTTATTTAGCACTGTCCTCAGATTGACCCCTAAACTTGACCTCAGAAGGACTCTGGCCCTGGCCACAGACCAACCCCGAATTCTGGCATCAGAGGTCTAACCTTGGCCACAGTCTGAGCGCAGCCTCTCCTGCTAGCGCCTGAGCACTCAGCCCTGCTTCAGACCGGCCCTTAAACTTGACCTCAGAATGACGCCGGACCCTGACTTCCGGCTGAGTCCTGGCCTCCCCGTGGCCTGCATGACCTATTCCCTGGCTACCTCCCCTGAATCATCTTCTGCTTTCCCCCTCCGCACCTCCATGTTCCCACCACGTTGCTTGTCTTTCAGTTGCTTCAAGGAGTAAAGATCTTTCCAGCATCAGCATGGCCGGCTCCCGGCTCCCGGCTCCCGGCTCCCGGCTCCCGGTCAGGCAAGCACTTGCCAACCCCGGCCAGGAACCCTCTTTCTCTACCAACTCCCGCTCTTTCTTTCAATCTTGCTTAAATGTCACTTCCTTAAAGATCAGCTCTTTCCAGCGAGCCCCCCTCTATCCTTGCTGTCAGCATTTTCACGCTTTATAACTATACATACGTACATGTGTGTGTGTGTGTGTGTGTGTGTGTGTGCGCGCGTGTGTGTGTGTTTGCTGTTATCTGTTTGATGTCTTTCTCTTCCTAGAGACTGGAAGCTCCTTCTCTGAGTGCGGGGACCACGTTTGTTGTATTTGCCACTGTCGACACCGTGCACACCGTGCGGGGCCTGGCACCTGCAAGGGGGCCTGATAAGCAATGCAGGATGACGGAATGAACCGACAACGGGGCCTGGAAGCTTCCAGGGAGCCTTCGCGGTGCCCCCCACTGCCCCGCGGAGCTCCGGGTGGCCCCCTTCCCCCGTCCTCCAGCGGGGCCCTGTGAGCTGCCGGGTGGGCACCCTTGGGCCCCATCAGGTGATCTGGGGGCCTGCGTGCTCCCACGATCCGCGAGCGCGCGCTTCCTCCAGCCCCGGCACGCACAGGCCCGGGCAGCTCCGTCAGCGGGCTTGAACTGTTGAACCGAACCAGCTCCTCTCTCTCTCTCCAGCCTCCTCTCTGGCCTCAGCGCTCAGGCTGATTCATGTGAGGGGCCACGAGGAGCAGTGCTCCAAACAGAGGAGGAGAAGAAACAAACGAAGAAGCCGAGAAACCGGCAGGAGGAGACAGGCAGAGACATCCATCTCCTCATGCCCTCTGTCCTCATCACCATCCCCCTGAGGGTTGCAGGCAGTCAAAAGTTCAGGCTCCACGTTTTCTGGAAGAGGGAGGGAAATCTGTGTGGGGGGGATAAAAAAAAAGTCCCCAAACTCAAATCACGCACACAGAACAACAAGCCATAAAACGGAACACCATTGGGAGAAGATGGGGTCACATGGTGGGGATCTGGGTTGCAGGGGGGGCGGGCGGCACTTGAGAAAACGCAGCCTTCTCAATGGGAACCAGATGGGCTACGTGCTCTTAAATAGAATCCCAGACTCGCAGCCCTGGGCGGGAGCCGGCCCAGAGTGCTCTCCCCTTGGCCCCTTCCTGGGCACGGGGACATGGAGGCAGAGGGGGGCGGTGGCAGGCCCCGGGGCTGCGACAGAGCAGCTTCTAGACCCCAGGCTCCTGGCTCCCGGTCCAGGTTCCGCTGAGCCTGCCACGCCGTCTCCCAGCCCTTTGCCAGAATCTCCAAATTAGAAGCATATCGAGAAGCAGTCCTATCATCCCCCCTTTCCGTTCTTTCTTCTAATTCTTTCTCTCTGCAGTATGATTTTGCAGGCGCCAGGAAGGACTCCCTTTTTCCAAGTCTCTCTCCCCCCGTCCCCATCCACATCCCTGGCCCTGGCCCCATGGAGAGAACCCACGACCCACCTGTGACAGGCACGTTGCCTGGCGCTTTAGGTCTGCTTGCTTACGCAACTGTCCCAACGCCCCGGCAGGGAGGCTCGGGTTCCCCTAGGAGGGGATGGAGGACTGCTGGAGGTGAGGCTGGGGAGACGGGGGTCGGAGATCGACACTTTGCTTCTACTGACCATGCAGGATTTCATATCTTATCCAAAGATCCTGTAACCACAAAAGTAGGACCTAAAGTGGACCTACAGGGGACTGGGGGGACCACTTGAGCTACT
>CM052811.1:45214013-45237536 GCA_028533885.1 Nasua narica
CCAACCCATGTCTTGTCTTTGAATTTTCTTAAATGTCTTTTGAAGAGCAGAATTTTTTAATTTGATGATGTCCAATATTTATCATTTTTTTTCTTTTGTGGATTGTGGTTTGTTTTTTTTAAAAGATTTTATTTATTTATTTGATAGAGAGAGAGAGAGATCACAAGCAGGCAGAGAGGCAGGCAGAGAGAGAGGCTGAAGCAGGCTCCCCGCTGAGCAGAGAGACCAATGAGGGCCTCGATCCCAGGACCCTGAGATCATGACCCGAGTTGAAGGCAGAGGCTTAAACCACCGAGCCACCCAGGCACCCCTGGGTTGTGTTTTTTAACTCAGAGTTTCACAATTTTGTCCAATTCAGTCACAAAGATTTTCTCCAGAGTTTTTTTCTAGAAGTGTTACAGTTCTAGGATTTACATTTAGATCTATGATACATTTGAGTTAATTGTTATATGGAGGAAGATATGGATTGAAGTTAGGGGTTTTTTTTTAATGTAGATGTTGAGGTGTTTATTGAAAGATTATTCTTTTTCTAATGAATTATTTTTGGTCCTTTATCAAAAATCAATTAACCATATTCACGAGGGTCTATTTTTGGACCATATTCTGTTTTATTAATATCTGTGTCTTTTTACCAATACCACCATCTTGATTATTATAATTTTATATTAAGTCTTGAAATCAGATAGTATGAGACTTTCAACTCTCTTTTCCAAAATTATTTTGAGTATTCCAGTTCCTTTGATTTTTCATATACAGCTTAAGGGTAGTTTGTCAATTTCTATTAAAAAATCTCACTGGGATTTTTATTGAGATTTCATTGAAACCATAAATTGATACAGGGAATATTTTTGGGTTTGACTAGTGTGTTTAAATTTTCGTTTCTTTTTAATATTTGTTTTTCCTCTGAGTTTCTCGGATCTGTGATTTGTTGTCCTTCAGTAATTTTGGAAAACTTATTAGCCACTGTCTCTTCAAATATTTCCTCCTCCCAGTTTTTTCTCTCTTATTCTGGGACTCCAATTTGATATTGCTCTACAGCTTTTGGGTCTTCTGGATTTTTAATCTTTTTTTCTCTTTGTGCCTTAGTTAAAAAAATGTCTATTAAGCTCCCTTTAAATTCAGTGATTGTTTTCTCTTCTGCATCTAGTCTATGGAAAACCTGCCCAAGGAATTCTTCTCAATCTCTGATACTGCATCCCCCACCTGTATTTCTATTTGACTTTCCAATAATTTTAACTTCAGTGTTGAAATCCCCCACCTTTTAAGCATGTTGTCCACTTTTCCCATTAGATCCTTTAAAATATTAATCACAGCTATTTTAAGGTTCCTATATGATCATTTCAATATCTAGGTCATTTCTGGGTCTAGTTTTATTGACTGCCTTATCTCTTGACAATTTTTTCTTTTTTTTTTCTTTTTTGTGTTTCTTATAATTTTTTGTTGAATATTGGACATGTTATTAGAAAATAGCAGAGACTGAGATAAATAGTACTTTTGCTTTGAGGTGGGCATGAGTCTTTTTCTGTGAGGCCATTAATCTGTGTGGGTTTGTGTATGGTTGTTGAGTTGCTCTAGTTGATGTTTGAACTGGGCTTGGGTATTGTTGTTGCCATAGTTATTTTCACATTATCATGTCTTACAAATTCCTCCAGCAGTGGGCTACTACTACCCACTACTTACTATCCTTTCTTCTGTGCTTTGCTAAAGTGAAACAGTTTGAGTGGTCCACCTCGCCTCAAATGGACAATTCACTCTGAAATCTAGTTCATCTGGGACCTTTGTGACAACAGCTCTCTGGTAGGTTCAGGGAAACTCATAACTTTGTAGATCATCTGGCTTAAAACAAAACAAAACAAAACAAAACATGGTTATGTGGGGAAGCAACGTTGCCTTGTGATTTTCTACATCCTAAGAGAAAGTAGATTTTTCTTGCCTTTTCACACCTGCCATAGGATTTTTCTCCTTTGACCTAAAGATGTATTAAATTATTTTAATAGTTTTTCTATTAAACTGTTTATATAATGCCCATTGCCTCATGTTGTATTATTCTTTTATTGTAGAGCTATTTTGACTTTCTAGCATTGATAGGCAGCTTTGTTTCATTACTATAGTTCTCATGTTTTGGTATCATGATTGATCTAGGTTTATAAAATCAACTGGATCTTTTATACCTTTCTATTCTCTGTGAATGTTTATGTATCATGGAAATCCTCAATTTCATGAACATGTAAGTGATAAAACAGTCATTGCACCATTTTTGAGGTAGTTCTGTATTAACCTTTTCAATTTCTTCCCTAATTATTGGGCTTTGAAAGCATTATATTTAATGAATTCCTTATGGTGATTTGTATTTTCCAAGAAAATTATTTATTTTATTGAGTTCCTTAAAGTTTAGACTTGACTAGATTTGTAACCCTTGGGACAGCATGAGAAAGAAGGTCTTAGGTCAAGCCTAAGCACCAATATTCAAGAGCACCAATATTCAAGAGCAGAGAAGGACGAAGTATTACACAAGAGTGTGAGAAGGAGAATCCTGAGAAGTGTAGAAAACTAGGAGTCTGTGAGAGTCTGGAACTGCAGGAAAAGAGATTTTTCAAGATGGGAAGTAATCAAGCTAGGCCCATATTTCTTTGTCACATTAGGTAACTGAAGAAACTAGAAATTTATCCAGAATTTTGAAGGAAAAAAATGAGATTTGAGAATTCTCTGTGTAAGGTTAAGGTGTCATTTGTATATTAAGACAATAGAAAACATTTTATTTATATATCTATTCAGGAAAAATACCACATACCTATCTTTATGAAAAAAACCTTTAAGAATACAATCCAATTAACAAGTAGATAAAACAAGAAAGTTTACAAATGGGAGAGTCATGTTACAAAAGAAACTGGTAACATTAAAGTAATATGGACACAGAACTAAGTCTAAATTATTGCAATTATTGTGAATCTGACTGCTTTATTAGAAACATTTAAAAATATAAAAATAATAATGATAAAACTAAAGCAAAAATGTCAAAAATGTCAAATCATTTTCGCAAAAATTGAGAAGAGGAGTCTAGGAGAAGTATAATGTAAACATATACCGGTTCTTTATCTTTCACAGGGATATCCTAATAATGCTCTCTTGAAAGATACATTTTATCGAGGTATAATTTGTAATAAAATGCACACATTTTAAGTGTATGGGCCAATGAGTTTTGACAAATGTATACAATCTCATAACCATCACTACAGACAAGATACAGAACATTTTAATTGCCTTAGACGTTTCAGTCGTGCCCCTACTCAGTTAATCTCTGTCTTCCACTCCTGCCCCTGACCTCAGAAAACCATTAATTTGTTTTCTCTTTCTCTACATTAGCTTTTCTAGACTTTAATATAAACAGAATCATTTAATATGTACTCTTTTGGATAAATGGGTTTTTGGAGCAGGGAGATGGAATAGGAGCTTGCTCAGTCCACCCTGTGCATCGACCTGGTATTGCAGTACTTCTAGGAATGGTGCATCCCTCACGTTATTAAAAAAATAAATAAATAAAATAAAAATTAAAGTAAAGGTGAAAAATAATAACGAAAAACATTCAATCCATAAGGAAAAACACTTGACATAATACAACTGTCTATGTACTCTTTTGTATCTGCTTTCTTTTCTTCAGTGTAGTATAATAAGCCTTAACATCAATAGAGAACGTATCAGATATTAAGCTGATAAGAACAGATGCTGCACTTGATCCTGGCCAAAAGCTGAGAAGTGATCACCTTTGTTTTTAACATGGTGAGATGTATTGATTGGATTTTTGAGTGTTAAACCAATCTTGCGTTCTTGGGAAACCCTTCACTTCGTCATGATTTATAAATGTATTACTGGTTTCAATTTGCTAGTATTTTGTTAAGGATTTTTTAATATTCATGAAGGATATTGGTCTACTGTTTTCTCTTCTTCCAATGTTTTTATATAGTTCAATATTATGATAAAACTGACTTCCTCCTCATTTTATGAAAGAGTTTATATCAGATTAGTATTATTTCTTTTTAAAAAGAAAAAGAAATAATAGAAATAGAAATAAATAGAATTTAAGAGTGAAGTCATATGAGTCTTCAGTTTTATTTGTGATACTATTTTTAACTACAAATTCAAATTTTGAAATTTTTTTCATTGTGTAAATAAATTTAGGCATTTTCTGTAATTTATCAATCTTACCATCATAAACTAATTCCTAATATTATTTTATTACCTTTTGGCATAAATAGAATCTAATTGACTCCCTGTCTTTTATTCTTAATATTGGTCATTTTCATCTTCCTTTTTTCCTTGATAAATTTAGCTAGAGATTTCTAATTAAACAACATTCTTTTTAAAGAACCAACTTCTGTTTTTGTTAATTTTCTCTCGTGTGTTTGTTTCCTATATCATTTTTTACTACTCTTGCCTTTCTTTTTTTGTTTTTTTCCTACTGACTTCAGGCTTATATTTCTCTTCTTTTTGTAACGTCTTAGGTTGGTTAATTATGTTATTAACTTTGGGCCTTTCTTCTTTTCTAACATAGTTAGTTAGTGATATGAATTTACCTCTAAGTACTGCTATACTTATATCCCACAATTTTGATAAACCATTGATAAGTCTTTTTCATTTTCCTCAACATACTTTCTAATTTTATGTGTTATTTCTTCTTTGATCTATTTGTTATTTAGAAATGTCTTGTTTAATTTCAGAACACTTGGGAACTACCCAAATACCTTTCTTTTATTGATTTTCAGTTTAACTATTTTCAGATAACATAATCTGTAAGATTTCAGTGTTTTTCCAATTTTTTGAGATTTGAAAAAAATGGCTCTATTTGTACCATTTATTCAATATTTTCTCCTTTGAATTATTTTTTATTTTGTTTTGCCTCCACTATTGTTTTATTAGCTTCTTCTAATCTTTTAGAGATTGATCTAATATTTTTTATATGTCTCCTTAAGTAATCTCAGTCTACCTTCAAATGACCTTGTACTGCTTTATGGATTATGTATGATATATATACATATATGTGTGTGTGTGTGTATGTGTGTGTGTGTATATATATATATAAAGTATATACTTTATATATATATATAAAGTGTATATATATATAAAGTTTTCTTTACATTATTGAACATATTCACAATAGCTATTTAAGTAGTAACTATTTAAGCATTAAGGTGACAATTCCTTCACCTATACCATCTAGGTCTCTTTCTATTGAATAGGCTTTTTTTCCTGATTATGGGTCATATTTTTCTGTTTCTAGTCATCTCTAGAAAATTTAGATTAGAGGTTGGAAGTTATAAGTAATACATTCTTGAAATTCAAGATTTTGTTCTCTTTTTTTAAAGAGCATTGGGCTTTGTTGTGATAGGCAGCAAAGTTACCAGTGATTTAGTTTGATCCCTTCAAGGTCATTTTATTTTTTTATTTAGAGCAGAATAAAATATGTTCTTTTTTTTAAATTTTATTTTACAAAGCCTTTTTAAAACTATTTTTCTGGTGGGCTTTTAATCAATGATTTAGTCCTACTGTTAGTTAATGTGTGATTCTTCTTTGGATCTCTACTTAATGTACTACATGGTCAGTAAGTACTCTTCCAGCCCTGTTTGAGATCTTAGAATTATTCACCTCTAACTCACTGATTATTCTTTTCCATTCTCATGGAGCTTTATTCTACACACAGCCATTTTGGTATTCATCAAAGACTCCTAAAAAGATTCCTATGCATATTTCTTTTTCTTTTTCTAAATAGTTTATTCCACCTGGGAATACTTCCCCTCAATACTTTAGCTGTCTCAGAATCCCTGCACTCTAATCTCTGTTTCTTCAACTCAGTGCGATCGCCCTACATGCTTGGGATTCTCTCCCTGTTCTGTGGTCCAGAAGGTGCCTACAGGCAGAAAGCCAATGCAATCCCTCATTTGTCTGTTTGTTTGTATTTCCTGAGCTACCTATTGTCCAATATCTGGAAGCAGTTATTTCATGTATTTATCTAATTTTTAGTTGTTTAAGGTGGAAAAATAAGCCCCATCCCCATTAATCCACTATCACTGGAATTAGAAGAGTAAGTACTCTTTTGCTTCTTGACCTGGACGATTATAAAAATACAGACTTAAATAAGTTGCAGAAATTAGCTTTGTTGATTTTCCTCATGTTTACTGAAAAGATTACCAAAGTACAGAGTTTATGACAAAAGAAAATAACCACTGTTAAGATTTTGTCATATGTCTTTACAACTTTTGTCTATACCTTACAGGTATGGGTTCATAACTTCAACTTTGTAGTGGATGATGAAGCCTTGGTAAGTGGACAAACAAACAAAAGTAAGTAGTATAAATCTTGGAATGGAGTTAGTAATTTTATGATTATTTACAGATAATATGATTACCTATTTAGAAGACCCAAGAAGATAAACTAAAATGACTGAAAATAGTAATATTTTTCAAAATGAAAATTTTTATATGCCAATATTAACTACAACTGATTCTTGAATAACATGAGGTTTAGGGGCACTAACCCCCTTGCAGTAGAAAATCTACATATAACTTTTGACTTCCCCAAAACTTACCTACTTATAGCCTACTATTGACCGGAAGTCTTAATGATAACATAATCATCAATTAACACATATTTTGTATTTTACGTTTTATATGCTATATTCTTACAACAAAATAAACTAGAGAATAGAAAATGTTATTAGGAAAATCATAAGGAAGAGAAAATATACTTATAGTACTGTATCCAAAAAGTCCAGACTAGTGTGGTTCAAATCTATGTTGTTCAAGGATCAACTGTAATTAGAAAGTATAATGGGAAAAAATATCTTTATTACAATAGCAACAAATAGGTGCAATGGCACATATATATGTAATTAGGTTTATGGAAATATATGGAAAAAATTTATATGAAAAAAATTACAAAGCTCACTTGAATTCTTTAAATAACTAGTAAGAATATTGTGTTCTCATTCAGGAATATTAAATACTAGAAAGTTGTCCATTTCCCACATATTTAACTATAATCTGTAAGCCTCATCAAAATCCATATGGGATTTTTTAAAACTAAGCAGAATGTTTCTAAAAATCATTGAAAGAATAAAGTTTGATAAGATGCAGGGAATTTTGAAAAAAGGAAACTAATGAAATGGGAGTGTCCCTACCAGATATTAAAATTTATAATAAAGTTACAATAATCACAATCGTATGGAACTAGAGCAGGAATAGACAAAACAGATCAGTGGAGCAAAAAGACAAAGCCCAGAACAAGTCCAAAAATATTCAAGAATGTATTGCAGAATAAGAGTGGCATTTTAAGTCAGTGGGGAACGGGTGAATTTCTTCAATAAATACATTTGCAGTTGGGGGCAGGGGATGTATGAGGAGTTAAAACATAATTTGTGTCAGAAAAAATCCAGGTAGGTTAAAAGCTTAAATGTAAAATATGAAGCTTATTCAAATGGTGGGAAACAGACACTCTTATATATTCTTGGTGCACAGTAATTTGTATAATCCTTTGGAGGACAATTTGGCAATATCTTATATCAATATTTTAATAATAAAGAGGTGTCAATATACTTTGGCCCCACAATTCCTTTTCTGTTCATTCATCTGGTAATTTATGTAGATACACCTGTCCAAGTACACAAATAAATACCCTGGGACAAGAATATTAATGGCAGTATTATTTATGATAGTGTAACAAAACATTAGAATGGAACTCTTCTTGGCTCAGGAAACCAAAGTGAATGTGCCATAGACCCTTTCTGCAACTTGACGGAGGGATTTGGCCAAGAATCTGTCTAATGGTTCTTGAACTGTCAGCCACATCAAGGATGAAAACAAAAGTGGGGTTTTGGGGAGAGGATTCTTTAGAGAGCTATTGCCTTTCTGGGTCTTCACCCCAAATCTGGGAGGAGGGCAGTGGAGAAGACTGCTATCAAGACTAGGAAGGAAAATTTCAAGCAACTTCTTGGGGAGCTTCAAGAGACTTTTCCAGCAGTGGGCAAAAAGGAAGACTGGTTCCTGCCCCAGGGATGGGGGGTACCAAAGTGGCTTGGGGTCAGGGGCTGACTGTCCCCAGAAAGTCAGTTAAGACAAGGGATATATGAGTGTTTTTGAAGTCAGATATGTGCCGAGAACCAGCATAGGGTGTCCTTGGGTCTGGTTCAGTAGGGCTGCCCCAAGGGCCAAGGAGAACTTGGTAGAACAAGGCTGGTCATGCCATGAAAGGAGTCCTAAACAACAATCAGGAAGAGGTCAGGAGAACTGCAGGGAAGAGCAGCTTTCTAAAGAACCTCCCACAACCACATAAAGCTCCCTAAGAGAAAGAGGAAGCATGAGCCTTCAGCCAGGGGCAGAGAACTCAGAATCACCCAACCAAAGATAAATCACCACTTTACCTTTCCTTGCTCATATTACCCTTCCCCCATCCTGACTCTCATGGGAAGTGAAATCACAACTAGCACAGGGATGATGTAAGGAAGAGAGGTAGACAGACCCCATTTCCCCACGGCAGTCTTCCTCCTGGTAGCTGGCCAGAGCTGGGGCAAGAAGATATGACACTAAGTCAAGTTCAGGGGTTTGGTCTATTACATGGGAACAAAGATGATAATTTCTGAATTGAGGCTGTGTTTTTAACTGAAAATGAAAACCCATGAGAATTGCTAGTGTTTTCAAACAAAGGCAAGAAGTGTTATCTTTAGGATAACTTAAGGATTTCTTTAGGAAATACTTTTAAATGGATAACGGAAGAAAAAGTTTTATTTTGATTTTATCATTAGGCGTGCTTGTTTAACATACCAATTACAGCAGTAAAACACTGGGAAACATAAAGACTCACAAAAAAAATAGACTAGATAAATACTCTGGTTCGTTTGTACAGTAAATATTATGCTGGTGTTAAAATAACCAGGGAGATCTTCATGCACAGATAAGGAATGATCTCCAGATAATATGTTCAGTAGGGTTAGAGGTAAGGAATGGCCCACTTTATGTAGTATGCTACTCTATATGGCGATAAAGCATGGGGGGATGTAAAGTATATATGTGGTTTATGCTTGAGTATCTCTAGATTCCTAAGAAACTGGTCATACAATTTGCCTCTGAAAAGACAAATTAGAGACTAAGGAATAGGTAGGGAAGGGACATCTACTTTCTATTATGTGCATTTGTTACTAAAGTAAATTGTAGGGGCGCCTGGGTGGCTCAGTGGTTTAAAGCCTCTGCCTTTGGCTCAGGTCATGATCTCAGGGTCCTGGGATCGAGCCCCAGCAGGGTGCCTGCTTCCCCCCTCTCTCTGCCTGCCTCTCAGCCTACTTGTATCTCTCTCTGTGTGTCAAATAAATAAATAAAATCTTAAAAAAATAAATTGTAGAGTTATGAAAGTACTAGCAAAAAGCACGTTATTACTCATTTACCGAAATAAAATTTAAGTAGTTCCATAGTCTACTCTTACCACAGAATTGTCATTAAACTGAAACCATACAGAAAAATAGAACTGAAAGGAGTTTAAATCTTTACTCTCTTGAGTAAACACCCATGGGCCATAGTGACAGTGTGTGTGTGTGTGTGTGTGTGTGTGAGAGAGAGAGAGAGAGAGAGAGAAAGAGAGAGAGACAGGGAGAAAAGTACATTTTTAATGAATGACAAAACATTAAAAAAACTCTCTCCCCATCTCTGCCATTCTCTATGACCTCCACATGTACAATCGCTGGTGGCTACAAAATTTGGTATTTATTCCACTCTTAAATTCCCAGTCAAAATTCATTCAGAAAACGAGAATGTATGGTTCAACTTTTCCACTCCTCTTCTGTGGCTATGCATTTTGTCTATGTAAGATATATAGGTACCCCTTTTTTAATCTTTCTGTTTCTGCAACTTCCTGCACCAAGTGTTTTAAAATATAACAGAAAATCAGGGATCTAAGCAAATAGATACAAATATTCTTTGGCATGGAGGAGGGTGGAGAAGCTATCAAATATTAATACATTCTCACTCTGACCTATAATGTTGGGTGGGGTGCACCCCTCTAACATAAAACTAAGTAGGAAGGGGATAATGATATATTTAACAACATTAAAAAAACAACTTTTGGAAAAAACCTGATACAGGGACTTTCTTGGCCATGTATCACAACATTTCCAAGGTTATTATAATTATTATAATGTGTTGTTGGTAGAGGGACTAACAAGGACACCAGTGGAACAAAACAAAAAACCCAGAAACTGACTCACTCATAGATGAGAGTTGATCTGACGGAAAAGGCAGTAACAGACCAGTGGCAAAAGGATGGACTAGTTGATAAATGGTCCTAGGATAGCCAGTTATCCGTATGGAAAAGAATTTAGATCTTTTACCTCACACCGTATACAAAATAAACTCCAGGTTGATTAAAGAACTTAATATAAAATCAAAAGTTTTTACCTTTTAGAAGAAAATATAGGAGACTATCTTTATGATCTTTGTATAGGAAAAGACAGATTCAAAACACACACACACACACACACACACACACACAGCCCAAACCTGAAAAAAAAAAGCCTCCATTAGAGTTTAAGATATCTCTCAACAAAACACCACACAAATTCCTAAACTAATCATAAACTATGAAACAATCCCTAACATGTATAACTATGAAGGATTACCACAGTTAGTTAAGAAAAATAAACAGAAGAATGGGCAAAGTACATAAAGATTTACGGAAGAGGGAACCCCAGTGGCCAAGAAACATGTGAAAAGACAACCAAACTGACCTGTCCCAGGAAAATATAAAAGTAAAAGAGTGAGGGTTTTTTTACCCATAACATTGACAAAAATTAAAAGTTTGGTACTACTATGAGTTGGAATAGAGAAAAATATCTGAGAGAGAGTGAAATGATATCACTGATTACAAGAGCTGTTTAGTACCATCTAGGCAATCTGAAATTGTGCACACCAGTGACCTAGACAGCACCCCATTTCGTCAGGTGCCTGGAGAGATTCCTGTACATGCCCAGACAGATCATGTACAGTAATAGCCATTTAAATGTTCTTACACCGAAAGTTTAGAAAAATAAAAACCCTAAGTGCCCAACAAAAGGAAAATGGATAAATTGCCATGTATTTATAAAATAGAATAGTACGCTTCCATTAAAATGAATGAATTATAGCCCTTTATTTCCATATGAATATATTTCCAAACATAATATTGAGCAAAAGCCAATTATAGAATACCTACAGTATGATTCAATTCATGTAAAGTTTCAAAACCTAATGTGCAAAACAGAAGCATATACCTCATGTATGGACACACACATAGTGTTGCTATTAAAACATGCATGGGAATAATAATATCCCCCTAGAAGTGGGATAGTGATTAGATTTAGGGAGAGAGGAAGTAGAATGCAATTACGGAGAGAAACACGAAGTACATCAGTTATAATGAAATGTTTTGTTTCTTTTAAAAAAAATCGAAGGCAGGGCCCCTGGGTGGCGCAGTTGGTTGAGTGACTGCCTTCGGCTCAGGTCATGGTCCCGGAGTCCCGGGATCGAGTCCCACATCGGGCTCCCAGCTCCATGGGGAGTCCGCTTCTCACTCTGACCTGCTCTCTCTCACTCTCTCGCTTTCCTAATAAATAAATAAATAAAATCTTAAAAAAAAAAAAATCGAAGGCAAATTGACAAATTGATACTTCATGTGAAAAAATATATGGCTATTATAGTTCACAATGTAAACTGTGAAAAATGTTTGCAAAAAACATATGATGAAGGTGGTTAATATTGTTTTTACATATGGAATATTGACATTCAATAACAAAATTACACCATCACGCCTCTCAAAATACAAATCTAGGTAAACTACCTAGGTAGGCAGTCTCAAAAGAAGAATACGATTTCCAGTTGTATCCAACCTCCATACTAATCAAAGAAAGTCATACTGAAATGCAACACATCTTTTTTCTTTTTATTTTCAGAGTGGTAAAGACGAAAAGGAGTGACAAAATCATCATTGGAGAGAGTGGAGACAGGCATGCTCCAATGAAAGGAACACGATTAAAATCCCCCTATTATAACCATTGGTAGGACAATACTGAATAAATCAAAGACGTTTTAAGAACACGTATCATTCAACTCACCAGTTCTATTTCCAGGAATTTACACCAGGTGCAGCTGGGGCAGGAATCAGACTATTCTAAAAAGGATTTATTACAAGACAATTGAAAATATCAAAAACCGGAGACAATTTGAATGTCCTAAATTAGAAGCTTGAGTGAGTAGATTATGATACAACATAAAGTGATATAAAATTATGACATATTTTTCTAAAAATACTTTCATACTATAGGAAGTTTAAGATTCACATTACAAATAGTGTTCCTTTTTATAATATTTATAAATTCACATATGGTTTTACATATATGGACACATATGTGCACACATGCGTATATATTTCCACAAAAACAATCTAAAAAGGAAATACACAGATAAGCTAAGTAGCAAACAGTTGTGTTATTTCAGATGTGTGATTTTTAAAAAGTAATTTTCTAATACTTGTACTGTGCTCAAATATTATTCATGTATGGAAAAGAAACAAAGCTAGCACAAGGCAGGAATGTGCTCTTCCTCTGAATCTTGAAGGTCAAGATTGGAGAGGAAAAGAAAATTATTATTTGAAGATATAATTGTTTGCCTAAGAAAACCTAAGCAAATCAGTTAGAAAAGTATTAGAAACAGTAAGAGTGAACAGTGGCTTATTAAAAAATAGGTACACAGATTTCATCGGTTTTCATAAATAACTAACTAGGAAACATAATAAAAAATATCGCCAACAGCAACAAAATGCGTTACATGTGAAGGAATAGGTTTTCTTTTTTTTCTTTTTTTTTTTTTTTAGGAATAGGTTTTCTAAGCCCAGTGGGGGCTACATGGAAACACACACCCCCTCCCCATACTCATACAGATACATATATTTCCCCACATGTATCCTCTATGCATATAGCCATACCCAGAAAGAACTTTAAATGAGATTTTAATAGAAAGATAGACATATTATATTCTTTTTAAAAAATATTTTGTTTATTTGAGAAAAAGAGAGAGACCGCTGGCATAAGTTGGGGGAGAGGGAGAAAGAGGCTCCGCACTGAGCAGGAAGCCCGACGTGGGGCTCGATTCCAGACCTTGGGATCATGACTTGAGCCAAAGGCAGATGCTTAACCGATGGAGCCACCCAGATTCCCCAGCATATTATATTCTTAAATGGGAAGTTTAATGTTGTAAAGATATTTTGGGAGAACTGATATCAAAACACCTAGCACATTCCCTCCTTGTGCCTCAGTTTCTACATTGGTAACGTGGGCTAATAATAGCAATACCTATCTCAGGGAGCTCTTATGAGGATTCGTCCCGGCTAGTTCATTTGAAGGATTTAAAACAGTTACTGGCACGAAGTCCCCAAAGATGTTAACTAATATTTGAAATTCTATTTTCATTTAAAAGCTGTTTCTGAAAAAGACGCAAAGCACCACTGCTGTCCCCAGCAATCCTTCTCCCGGAGCTCAGCTCTCCATGGAAGAGCTGCACCCTGTTCAGCCCCCCTGGGCCTCTGGCTTCTGTCATTTCCTTTTCTCAGAGAAGAGGCCAATTTCATCTGAGACACACCAGCTGTGCTTTAGCCAGTGACTGACAGGGATGGCCCGGGGAGGTCATGGAGCCTCTGTTCTGGGGGGTCCGGCTCCCCTTCCACGTCCACGGGGCCGGCTTCGTGGCCGGAAATGTGAAGAGGCTGGCTCCCTGGGAGCCGGGGTGGGCACAGGTTAGGCCCAGAGGCAGCTCTGGGGCAGGGGGGTAGAGGGAGCGGGGGTGGGGCTGGGGAGCTCCTTCAGCCAGAGCAGGGCGGGGTGGGCTTGGGGGTAGTTTCCTCCCCTAGCCGAGCAAGGCATCCCAGGGCTCCCAGCGGCCTCCTCACGCCCTGAGTCGGTGACCACGTTCTGCCTGGACCAGCGCGGGGTGCTCCCCGCAGGAGTCGATCGACCTGGGGCGTGTGGGCATTCAGAGCTTGTTTCCTCACAGCTGATATGAAGGTAACCCCTGCACGTCCAAACAGGGCACACGATCCGTCAAAACTCGCCTCGCAGCGCCTGCTAGCAGGTTGTGGTGAACACCGTCGGTGTCTCTCCTGTTCACCACCGTCTGGGCTGCGGCCTCCATCTCAGAGACAAAACTCCCTCCTTTGGGTCGTCCAAACGGTTTCCCCCCAGATGCTGCCCACCTCGCAACCCCTGGTCTTGGTTTAATATCTCTTTGATGTTCTCCTTGTAGGTTTTCCCCCCGATATAGCACCTGGGAACAGGATAAGCCCTTTCAAACCCTTCATTTTTCTGGGGCAGGAGATCTGAGGCCCAGAGAGGAAAATGGCCCGCCCAAGACCGCCCGACAGAGCCCCGACCAGAAGCGAGGCGTGGGCTCTCCCGGGCCAGAGCTCCCTCTCCTAGGGATCTGGGGGCCGTTCCCCATTGTGTCTCCTCCATGCTTTACTCCTTGTGGGCACTGGCTTTCAACGTTCCCTGAGCTTGCCCGGGAGAAGAGATTCTTGAACACGGCCCACAGGCATAAGCACAGTGAGCATGAAATGAAGTGGGGAGCCAGTGTGGGGTCACTCACGAGGAGGTCAAGGTCAGTCCCTGAGCCAGGTGCTGGGGCAGGGAGGTGGCCAGCAGCTGGCCTCAAACGGCGAGCCTGCAAGATGCTTTCGTGGTCAGAGGCCAGCCCTCTGGGCTCGGAGGGGCTGAGGCTTATGGGTGCAGGGCCGTAGCAAGGGTGGTGTGGGGCCTTGGAACATCCTGCCTGGCTCCAGGCCCTCATCTGCCTGTGCTCCCCATCCCAGGTCCGGCCTCATCTGTACCCTCACCCTGACCAGGGGCCGGGAGACAGACATGACAGCAGAACTCCGAATTTAGGGCTCAGCCAGATACTTGAAACCTTCAGTTCCCACCTTTCTTGGAGCCCATTCTTCTCTTTTCCCTCTTTCTCCATTCCCTACCTCTGCCCTCCGAGAGCTCATCCTGACAAAGCGGTCAATGGCCCTTTTGTTACTGTTACCCACAATTCCTTCCCTTGGAGCCATTGTTCCTCTGGTTGGCGCCTGGATGAGAAAAGGAAGGGATTGTGGACTGGGACAGTCAGGGAAGGCTTTCTGGAGGAGGGGAGTAAGTTGGGCCTTGAACCAGTTGCCAGGTTGGATGTATGGATGGAACTTTTTCTTCCCCCAGATTTCTATAAAGCAAACCTTAGAAAAACCACCCCTCATTGTGTGACCCTGTCCTTGTCCCCCATGGGCCTTTCTGCATCTCCCAAAAGTTCCGGCTGTGCTTGGGTGGAAAGAGGAACTCGGAGGAGGCCGTGCTTCTGACTAGGCCCCAGTCTTGTGTTTCAGACCTTGGAGGTGAGTGGGACACGGCTTGGGACAGGGCGGTGGCGGCCTCTGGGGGAAGCCACTGCACAGTGCGGAGCCAAGGGGGCAGGGAGGCAAGTCGACATTTCCAGAACAGAAGGTGTCTTTCTTGCTTCTCATTCACCCTGGGAAGGCTTCCTCCGGCGGGGCAGGCACCGCGAGCGGGGCTTGGGATGGTGTGCTGTTCTTTGGCCTCCGAGGCGGGGCAGGGAGTGTGACAATAGGCATAGTGTTTCCCACATGCTGGGGGCCAGGGCCTCCCGTCGACAACGCCCAGTGTTCGTGGCCACAGGACGCTAGGCCGAAGCTCTTCTGTGATGGGGCTGTATGCGGGAGGCTGGCCCGTGAGAGCAAGACCCCCCTTTCCCTCCATTTCTGGGGCAGCACGGCAGCAGGCTTCCCACAGCACCCCCTCCCCCCGATTCATGGGGGCTGTGTGAGCGTGTCCCAGGAGTCCCCAAAGGTGCAGCGGAACCGCACGTGTACCCGGCCCCCCGAATCCAGACGGACCCCGACCTGTGTGCAGGCTGGGAAAGGAGGCAGGCCAGGGGGTGGGGCTTGTGTATTTAAATGGGCACAACAGTTCCGCAAGGCCCAGTGCGCGGAAGAATCTGCGTCGCATTGCACAGGGAGCAGGCGGCAGAGGTGAGGCGGGAGCTCGGGTGGTCTGCCCCCCACCTCCCGAAGCTGGGGCTCACCTGCTATGGTGGGCCCCGCCCTGCGGCTGCGGAGGGAGAGGAGGGCAGCATCCCGATCTCTGGGCCTCGCAGGACCCCATGCTGCCCCCGGAACATGGGGGACAGCAGCTGTTGGCAGCCCATTCTAGACGTGTCCTGGACGGCTGTCTTGATGTCCTGCTTCCCCAAGCCTGGCCCTTGCCCAACCGTCCATGCACGCGTTCAGCACGACTGTGTGTGCCCAGCTCTGTGCTGGGGGCGGGTGGGGGGGGGCTCAGTCTGAGGGAGCAACAGTGAGACCTGTCCGCTCTCTATTATCTATAATCTATCATCTATGTATCTGACGCGGTGAAGACAGCAGAGCATCTGGGCAGGGGGAGTAGTCTGGGAAAGCTTCCTGGGAGAAGGGGTACCTTCGCTCAGTCTTGAAGGAGACAGGGAGCTAGCTGGGTGCGGGCTCAGGGCCATGGGCCACGCATGGACAGACCCCGCGCCGAGGAAGCAGAACAGGAGTCGCTCTGGGGTTGCCATCTGCAGAGCTAAGTGGGGCTAGCCTCGGAGAACCTTCTGGAATAGGCTTCCCCTCCTCAGGATTTCTTGAGAGAGTCCCTGGGGGGCTTTCAGAGGGCGTCCTTGGAGCCTCTGCTGACCGAGGAGCTCCATCAGCAGCCTGCTGGGGTCCACCAACAGCGGTCCCTGCTGAGGGTCCTGGGGGCCACACCTCGACTCCATGGGTCACTCGGGTGCCAAAGGCGGTTTTCCCAGGAGACTGGAAGGCTACCTGTGAGTCCTGAGGGTCAGAGCATTTGGGCAGGAAGGTGCCAGGCTGCTGGGTGGCCCGCCTGTCTCCTGGAAAAGGGCCCTTCGGGCTAAGCCACAGCTGGCAGCATCTATTTGCTGCGGGCTGAACCTCCGGGCTCCTCGCCAAATCCCGGTGCCATGATGGCAACCCATGGCCCAGCCAGCTAGGAGGGCCTGACCATCCAGGGAGGAGCCAGCGGCCCTGAGTCCTCAGGTCCTCTGCTGGGAGGGACGCTTCCTCCCAGCAGAGCGTGTTGTCCTTAGGAGTAGCTAAGGGGCCAGAGAAGGACACAGAAGTAATCCTTTTATGCACCATTTTCCACTCCCAAGGAGCGGCCTCTGAATGTTAAGAAGTGCTGTCTTTATAAAAATTAACATTCTTCATAGGAGATTCTGTTGATGCTTCCTTGAAACTCCAGAGAAGGAGGCTTTTGAGAAGAGAGACAAGGAGGAGAGGAGGGAGGGTGAGGAGAGGAGGGGCTGAGGAGGGGGGCAGGACTCTCGGGGTACCAGACAGTCTTATTTTTGTAGGTTTCACCCCAGAGTATATAAAAGAATTAAAATGCACCCACATCCCACATTAAATAGAATTATTTTGCTATAAAATACTTGGAAAGAATTTTTATAATTTTGCTTTTGAAATTATTTGGCTGAAGTTTACTCATTTAGTTTACAATGGGCTCCAACTTCCCAGCCATCATCGCGTGTATGCAGAAATCCATACAAGGCGAGAAAATAAAAGGTACAAATTGTTTTCAAATGGAAGGAAATTTTCATGAGTATCAAATTGAACAATTAATGATGTTTGAATGTATTCATTAAACTTTTATTATTTCCAATTTTGCTCTTTTGTGTTTTGGAGCAACTTCGTTTTTCCCAGGTTGCAATGTTTGATGAGCAGAGCTCGTGGGTTGCAAATATTTTACTTTATAGGGTTGACTTTCCTGTGCAAGGTTTACAGTAAAACAGTCCTGGAAGGGGTGAAGGAGACGGAGCTCACAGGCAGGACCTCCTCGTCTCACCTGCCAGACGGGCCACTTTCTTCTGGATGGTCCTTCCTCGAACTGGGCTGGAGCCCACCTCCCCCCGCCCCAGACCAGGCAAGGGCCAGGGCTCGGGGGAGGAGGGAGGGGCCCCTGCCCAGGAGTCTGGGAGAGGTACCTCCGAAAACCTGTGGGTCAACCTGTCACACCCCACTGTGGGCCTGGGGTTAGGAGAAGCTCATCCCAGGCAGGGTGACTTCGGAGGCCACCTGGGGCCCGGCCAGGGGGCGCCTGCACTTTGTAACCTGGATTCCTGGTAACTGGCCCTGGGGAGCGCAGAGGAGGGGAACAGAAGGCCACCTGATGGACTCCTGCTTTCAGTCACTACAGAGGTTTTATGATCTGAGAGGTGAACTGGGGAGCAGCCACAGACTATTTAATCTTGATACTAACGCACTGAACGAAAATGCAGACAAACCGTTTGCGGTTGGGTTTTTTGTATTTACGTTTTCAAACAAAAAAGAAATAAAACTCAGAGCTGACTTCACGTAGTGGCGCTGGGATTTGTGCAGTCTTCCAGGCGGAGCTCGAGTGCTCCCTGCTCACCCTCCCCCCCCCCCCCCACCGCCGACACCCCCTCCCAAAGCTTCCTGGAGGAAATCTTGCTGCTCAGCGGGCGGTGACCCCACCACAGACAGGAGCCCTTGGGGTCTTAACCCCGGGACCTGGAACTGAGGTCCGGAAGCCCTGCTGCGGGTCTGCGGGGGTGCAGACTGCTGTCCCTGACTCTCCCCAGCCACCGCAGGCCGGCTGGCTTTCCCGGAGCGCCGCTGGGGGAAGGCACATTAGCAAATGAGGTGTTGTAATGGATGGGGTCTCCTCTGGACGTCAGGATGATGAATGCAGTGCAGGAGTGGGCCTGACCACAGGACGGGGGGCCGGGCCGAGACCACACCCGGCAGAGCCCCGCCGCGCAGGGACTGTGCTAACGTGTGGGAGAGACACACTGCCTGTCGAATGAATGGTCCGTTGATGGAAACTTTGGTATAAAGTCGCCACTGTGTGGGGGAGGCCGGGGAAGGCTGGATGCTGTCGACTGGTCCCTAGGCACGAGAATGTGGCGAGGGAGACCCTGATTCTGTAGTCCCTTGCGTTTCTCTGAAGCATTCTGCCATTTTTCCAAGTTCTCATCACAGGTGCCACTGACTGGGTGTTTAGCCAAGGTCAGGCTAGGCGCCATCATCGGTTAACCCCGAAATGTCCGTGGCAGCACTCAACGGTGGCTTGTTGCTCCTTTACGTGGCAGAGTCCAATGCGAGTGCTCCTGGTTAGCCTGTGACTTTTCTCCAGGTGGTGATTCAGGACCCAGCTTCTTCCATCTTGTGGTTCCATCGTCCCACGGGGCCTCGAGGCCTTCCTGTACGTCCAGTGGATGGTCATGTATGGAAAAGACCTGCTCCCTTTTGAAACCCCTTAGCTGGAACATGACCATTCCCATACACCGTCGGTGAGAATTAGTCACATAGCACAGAGGACACCTGGAAGAAAGGGGGGCCAGGGACAGTACCTCACTGGGCAGCTGATTCTCAGAAAAACAAAAATCTTTGTTGTACTGGGAGGGACTTTACTCCCAGTCTACTCCTCAGAGGTTTATCCTTGCCAGTCTCCTCATTATCTAAAGCTAACACACACACACACACACACACACACACACACACACAACCTGCACCTACACCCACACACAGTGCCATTGCTCTCGCTGGTTTGCATTTTTTAAATCATGTAATTCTCACCAATGCTCTATTTCACGGGTTCCAAGACGAATAATTTTTTTTCACACTAAGCCTCTGAAATCAAGATATAATCAATGGCATCTTGCGATCCCTGTCAGGCCATCATCATCGTGGCTATGCGTGGAAAACCTTCCTCTGACACTTTCTGGAAAGATCAAGAGAGTCCCAGCAGCTACAGATTTGGAAACTGATGCCCAGAGAGGTTTAGTAACTTGCCCAAAGTCGCACAGCCAATGAGTGATGGAGTTGAGGTTTGAGGCCTGGCATTCCCTTCTCCTCTGCTTCCAACGGATCGCAAGACTCGCTCCAAGAATCCAGCCACATTTACCAACAAGCGTCTCCCAGACAACTTCCTTGGTGGCTGGGAGGATTCTTGTCCCTCTGTGGAGAGTGAGGAGTATTTCTCCACGTCCAAGATCAGAGTCCCCAGATCGGCAGAAGCCAGGTCTTCGTTGACAGGACTCCAGTTACAAGGACATCCGCCGAAGCCAGGGACGCCTGCTACATTCTTGCTTGCCTGATAATTTAATCTCTGAAAAAGCAACACACAGAACTGGCCAGATACAGCAAATTCTGATCAACCAAGAGGCATGTGGTGGCAAAACAAGAGGATAGGGACCTGGGAAGGAAAGGACTTTATCATCCTGGCATTCCCAGTGTCACAGGAAGGGAGCGGTGGGCAAAAGCCATTGTGGAGGGTGGACCTCCAGATAGTTTCAAATGGAGGAAACACAGTGGCCTGGAAAAAATGACTCAAAAGATCAATGTGGCCCCATGAAAAACTCAAAACCAAGAAGAAAAACAAAAACTATCACCCACAACAAACAAGGAATAAGATGGTGGGAAAACAATTTACCACGCCTCACCCCCACCCCCGTCACCCACCCCCCCCCGGCAAAAAAATTTCCTCAGATCAGATGATGCAAAGCGTGTCAGGGCCCTACAGAATGTGTCAGAGCTTAAAAGGGATGTTGATGAGAGAGACGGCTGAACCCTGGCCTCTTGAAAACACTCCCACCGTCCTGGGGGAGCGAGCCTCCCTGGGCCCCACAGGCACGTGGGGGCAGCACCCCGATGCCGGACGGGTGTGCACGGATGTGAGGTGCCGGAGGGTGCGCATGGCTGACAGGTCCGGGGGAGCTGGGTTCCAGGAGAAATCACCCGCGTCTCCCCTGGATGAGGGGAGGCAAGATGAAAATCAGGAGTGGATAAAGGCTCTCCTGGTCATCAGGATAGAATTTGCCAGACAGTGAAGCCAGTGTCTGGCATTAGAGAGCACGGAGCAGGCTTTTGTAGGTGCAACCAGGAGCCGAGCTGGGCCAGACCCATCCCGTGTGGCACACCAGATTCTGTGCGCCCCTGCCCCCTGCCCGCCCCCCAGCCTTACCCTCCAAGCTCTAGATCTGGGTCACCAGCCAACTCACTGTGGGCACCGCTGCATGGCCCACAGCCCAGCAGGAGCTCCCCAGGAACCTTCTAGGTGCCCTCACATACAAGCCGGGGGTGTGGGAGAGTTAGCATCCCAGGGCATGAAGCTGGAGTTGATGAGTGCTCCCCACTTGCCCTCACAGACCAGCAGCCCAGGGGTGCACTTCGCAGTGCTCGTTGGGTGGGCCTGTGGAGCCCAGGGGCCCTCTGTACTAAAGGCCAACCCCCCCCCACTTCACTGTCCCCCCTTCCTGCGCCCTGGGCATGGTCCTCAGTAAAATGCCTTCACTTGACCTTTGTCTCAGAAGCTGTTTCCAACGGGGTTACTGAAAGTTTGGAAAATAGAATAAATCACCCTTAGTCCTGTCTCCTTCACCCAACTTCTGCAATATTTGGGTGCCCCTCGTGCACGCACATGATTTAACATATTTACCCTCATGGGATGCTCATTATTTTATAGCTTGGTTTTTCGACTTCACATTATATCTAAGTTCCCCCCTGCCCCCTGTTGTTTTGTTTTTGTTTTTGTTTTGTTTTTAAATAATTACTGTTTTAATAGTGCCCATTTGGTTCCATGGAGAGTTTGTGCCACAATCAACTTTGCCATTTCCTTGCATCTAGACCTTTAGATCACACCAGTTAGCATCCTGGTGAGGTTATCAGGTCTATAGATTTGAACATCTTTTTTTTTTTTTTTAAGATTATTTATTTATTTATTTGACAGAGAGAGAGAGAGGCACAAGTAGGCAGAGGGAGAGGGAGAAGCAGACTCCCTGCTGAGCAAGGAGACCGATGCGGGGCTCAATCCCAGGACCCCGGGATTATGACCTGAGCCGAAGGCAGAGGCTTAACCAACTGAGCCACCCACATGCCCCTAGAGATTTGAACATCTTGATACGTACTGGTAAAATACATACTTTAACAGCCTATAAGAGAAAGCAAAGATGCCTAGGAGCAGCGTCACTGTGAAGAGTAACACCTGCCTGATCCCATTCTTCCATTCAGCCTGGGTACCAGAGACGGGGGAGGGGGGAGTTCTCTTTACTCCATTGTCTCAGCCCAAAACCGTCTCTGGTCCTATTTTGTGTTTTTGTATTTTGTCACAATCACCGATGAAGCAACTCTAAGAGGGATGAATAATGCCCCGGGTTAAAAGACTTAAGACTTGTATAGGTCTTGAGAAGCTAGAAGGATAGGCTACAACTCCGTGGGACGAAATGTTACATAAGGCGTTCGGTTCCAAAAATCAACTGCATATGGACAGGATGGGGAAGCCCTGCCTTACTTAATCGTCGCTCATGTGAAACAGACCCAGAGACTATAGTTGACCTCAAGCTCAATGTGAATCATCTGTGTGGTGTGGCTGCCAAGGAGACTAATAGCATCTTGGGCCACGTTAAGAGAAGTCTAATATTAAGACCAGAGGAGGGGGCGTTCCCGCCAGGCTCTGATTAATCAGACCACACTGGGAACATCCAGTCAAGTCCTCTAAGTCAGTTTCTCGGTGGAACACTGACGAATCCACTCCTTCACCAAGCATTTATTGAACGCCTACTAACTGCCCATCACAGTGGGCAGTGGTGCTGGGGGCAAAGCGCACACGGACGAAGCAGTCATGCTCCCTGTACGTCCAGAGCTCACGGGCTCATGCCATCCTGTGTTGTGTGGTATTTCACATCATAATTTATAAGGCAATACTTATAAAGCAAAAATATATGCAGTCAGCTGGGCTTCGGGTCTTTGAAATAAATATCACACACGCACTACATTCTGATACCAGAGTCGTCTTCATTTGAGGTGGAAAGTTAATATGGACTCCCATCTCTTCCAACTGCCCTCCCACGCCAAGCCCATCGCACATGATTTTGTACACTCATTCCCTTCATTTCGCCTTGTTTGGCCCCATTATCAGGTTATAGGTTCTTCTCACCTGGCTTCGAGCTGAAGTGCCCTTAGAACTCCAGTGCATGTTTGCTCTGGTGGGTACAGTGAACTGGGTCTCAGAGGCCATCCTTCGAGAATGCCTTCCTGTGTCGTAGAGCCTGGATAGCTAAAAATGACATTTCCTAGATTCCCCTAGAGCCATGATTCTGGATGTAATTAGGTTTGACCAACCTGCCATGGAATTTGGAAGGCACAATTGCGATAAGGGGCCATCTTCCCACTACCTCAGCTCTTGCTTTGGGCAAGCGTGATCAGAGTCGGCAATGTTCCAGCCTTCAGTGGCCCCAACCAGCCTGGCCCCCATGGTGCCCACTACCAAACAATCTCCACACCACGCGGCTGGGGGTCTTAATCCCTGCTTCTCCCATTTGGAAACTGGCAAAGAAACGGTATAGTTTTCTACTATGAGGGACCTATGAAGTTGAGGGGACAGGTATCTGCAGCTCCTTGTTGACTGAG
>CM052811.1:45243157-45258705 GCA_028533885.1 Nasua narica
ATCCATCCATCCATCCACCCACCCATCCATCTATGCATCCATCCACCCACTCATCCATGTGTGCATCCATACATACACCCATCCATCCATCCATCCACCCACCCATCCATCCATCCATCCACCTATCCATCTATGCATCCACCCACCCACTCATCCATGCATGCATCCATACATCCAGCCATCCATCCATCCATCCACCCACCCATCCATCTATGCATCCATCCACCCACTCATCCATGCGTGCATCCATACATCCACCCACCCATCCATCCATCCACCCACCCATCCACCCACTCATCCATCCATCCATCCACCCACCCATCCACCCATGCATGCATCCACCCACTCATCCATGTGTGCATCCATACATCCACCCATGGATCCATCCAGCCATCTACCCACCCACCCATCTGACATCCTGTTTCTCCTTTTCCCTACTCTGGCTCCCACCACATTGAACATCCTTAGTATCTCCTGTTATGTGAAGATTCTAGACCATAGCTGTTTCCTACACTTGGGGCATGCCTCCCCCACCCAAGCCCTCTTTGCCTGGTGAGCCCCTACTTGCCCATCCAGTCCCAACTCAGACCTGACTTCTAGGAAGGCTTCATGGGCTGTCTGACGGTGACGTTCCTCCCTGCTTCTACAATCCACCCTCCCCCATTCCCCTACCTGTTTTCTCATATTGTAACATTTATCATGCTGGGCTGCTATCGCTGAGATGAACAAACAAACGATTTATTTCGTGCCCATTGCACTGTGAGCCCTACACTGGGTGCTAGGGACAGAGGTGTCCCATCCATCCCCACAGCTTACAGGGAGAGACAAGGACCTAAACCACTTAACAAAGTGGCCTCACTCACATCTGCAGTGGTGCTTGTTGGCAACTTTGGCTGCAGCTTTATCGTCACCATCGCGCTCACCCCGCACCCCACCTCCCTCCCCTGCCACTTCTTCAAGCATTTTATGGAGGTGTAAGTAACGTGGAATAAACAGACTATTTAACCCGTGGGGTCAGATCTTAGTTCTGATATTCACATCCACCAGCAAGAGAATGAACGTTTCTGTCACTCCAGAAGTTTCCTCCTGCCTCCTGTAATCCCTCCTCCTGCCCCTCCCAGCCACTCCCTGCCCCCAGGCAGCCTCAACTCTGCTTTCTGTTGGTATAGATTAGTTTGCATTTCCCAGTTTGCTATCAATGGAACCATAGAGTGCGTACTCTTTTTTGGCCTGGCTCCCTTCCCTCCGCACAATTACCTTGAGATTCATCTGAGTGGTTACAGTAATTCATTCCTTTTTATTGCTGACTAGTGTTCCACTGGATGGATGTACAAGCAGTAACCTTCCCACTTCATTCCTGTCGCCCCCAGGGACTGGCAGGGCCAGCCCCGGTGGGACCGGCTGACAGCCCTCAGCAAGGGCTGCCCCCCCACCCCCACCCCACTGGTTTAGCCATGCACCTGTTGGTGGGTGTTCGGTTGTCTCCAGTTTCGGGCGACTCTGGATAAAGCCACCTGGCATCTGTGTCTGCGGCTTTGCACAACCTTTCTATGGATGTAAGCTTCCATCTCCTACCTCCTCCATGCACGGCCTCCTCCCCTCCAGGGACGGGGCCTGGTTAGGACATCCTGAGAGGGGGGCAGGCGAGGAGCAAGGAGGAGTGAACACAAGCCTGATGGGCCAAGGCCTTGCCTCAGGTCCCCAGGGGCAGTGAGAAGGTGGGTCTGCCGGCCTGGCAGGTGCCAGCCTTCACCAGGGGCCCCAGACTCGCCATTAGCTGTCTCGGGACGCCGCCGATTATAGACAAAGCAGCATAGGCTTCTTCACGCATGCTCTGTTTAGAATGGAGAAGCTGCTACCAGCACATTCTACTCCTGGTGGGACGGGGACAGGAAATCTTCCCTTCTCACAACTGACGCCTCTCTTTCCCAAGAGCACGTACGTACGTGTACACACGCGTGCGCGCACACACACACACACGCGCACACACACTCCTCTGCAGCTCCTGGGGAAGCAGAGAAGCTAGGGGCTGTGGGGCTGAGGGCCTGGAAAGTAAGAGCTCCCTTGGCCCCCAGAGGTGGGTTTCCTGACAGGGGAATGGAGCTCATGCTCGTATCTCCTCACCCGGGAGCAGCTGCTCTGGCCTGGCCTCAGGTGACCGTGGGGCCACAGGGGGGGAGCTGAGATATTGGGGAGTTTGAAAAGCCCCCTTGGTAGGTGAGCTGCCTCTAATCCTGCAGCTCACTCCCCATTGCCCCTGGACCTCAGCCAGGCAATCCTTTCGTCCCTCAACCTCCCACTCCAGTCCTCCTTGCATTCCCCTGTGCCCCCTCTACATCCGGCCCCTGCCCCCAGCCCCCACCCCGCCCCGCCAACCCTGGTTGGGGGTCACCACTTAGACAAACCAGTCTTTAAAACCCTCCCGTCCCTCCCTCTAGTCTGTCTGAGGGCCACCCCCTTCTTTTACCTCAGGGCCTCCCTGTCTTCAAAGCAAGTCATTCCTGTCCTTGGGCCTTGCTCCCAAGGCCTTTCTCACTTTCCCCTTCAAGAAGATTCCTTTGATCAGCTCAAGTCACTCCCTCAACCTGATTTGCCAACCCTTAGTCCTTTTTCAAAGGCCTATGACCTGAAGTGACCCCCCCCCTTGCAGAAGATCAAGGAGAGAGACAGGATTGTTCGCATCTCAGAAGCTGCCTCAGTTTCCACTTCTCTGCTTGCAGTCTAAACGGTGCTGGGCCCCTGGTGGAGGGATTCATCTTTCTGCTGCTGATAGGCTCAGGCTGTCACATTAGAACAAGGGACACGGAATCCCCAGGGCTTGACGAAGAGAGGGAAAACGTGGGAAGGAGCTGTTTCCCATGTCTTTGCCACTGGAGTGGGATCCCAGAAGCTGGGAAAGGGGCGGACTGGGGCTAGAACCCAAGGGCCCTGACTTCCCACTGGGGGCTCATCCCACCCTCAAATCAAGTCCACACATTGTAATAAATGCTCAACATGGGACACTGGTGGCCGAGGACCAAGTCAGTTAGGTGGAGGGAGGAGGGGAAGACAGCTGTGAGGGGGAAAAAAAATAACACAGAACCCCCCTCAAAATCACTCAGAAAGGGTGAAATACAAGACCTAGGTGTGTCTAATCCCCAAGACAAAGAACACACTCTGAGAGCCTAGCAAAGGAAGAAGGTCCGGCAGTGTCCGGGGCCCGGGAGGGCATCCTGGACCAGCCGGTGGGAGCTGGCCCAGAAGCAGGGCAGGCTGGACCTGACTAGCAGTGCAGAGGGCAGGGCCGGCAACGGGCTCCCTCAGGGGGATGGCTCCCTCAGGGGATGGCCCTCAGAGGGCCTGCTCCCTCTCAGCACCTTGTCAGCCTCAGCCTTCTTTTTCTTCCTTCAGCTCTGATCCTCTGGGAGCTCCCACGTCCTTCCCCCAACCTCCTCCACGACCCCCACATCTCTAGGACTCCTGGGGCCTGGGCATGGAGTCCTGGCTGCCACCAACACTTCCTGTCCCTCTTTGAGGCTGGCAGCTCTCTTTATTGGGAAATGTCAGTCCCCTGTCCCTGCTGCTGCCTGCCTCCACCTGCCCGCCTCCCCCCACCCCCTCCTACCATCCAGTCAGCGTGCCTTCGGGATGCTGTGGGTGGGCCTGTGAGGTGGTGATGATACGGAAATGTTATGGCCTTTGGCTATAAATACGCCCTCAGGCCCAGTGGCAGAGGTGGGGGGTGGGGGTGCTGAATATAGTATCTGGTCAAGTATCTTGAGTGTGTGTATGTGTGTGTGTTTGTATTATCACCTTGGGAGCTTAGTAAAAATACACATGCCAGGACCCACCCCGGAAACTGAGTCAGATTCCCCGGGACATGTTGAAAGGAGGTATGTTTATATTTTTCACATACGCCAGCTGATTGTGGCCTCCTTTCCCCAACCCACTCCCCCCATGAGTTGAAAACAAAGAGGCTGAGGGATCGGAGAAGTCCACAGATCGGGTGGTCAGTTCTCCCTCACCCAGACAGCCCTGGACACTGTGGCCTCCTCTGGACCCTCTGAAGGCATGGAGGCCTCTGGGTTTCACCTTCCAGACCCCCTGGCTAGGGGCTCCATCCACGTGGGCCTTCTCCTGTCTCAGGTTCACGGTTTTGGGCCTATGGGCTTCCTCACTCACATCCTGCAGTGCTTGGGAAACCCACAACTTCGAACTCTAATTGGCAGCCCTGCTTCAGATTTCACCTGAACCGCTTTTGAATACGGCTCCTGTTGCCCTTTTTAGTTATGGTTGAGATTCTCCTTCTAGCTCTTCTGGATCTTTTCTCCCCTTTCTGTGCACCCATGGCCCCAGGACCCTTCCCTCTTAGGACAGTGGTGGTGGGTTTGCAGACTCCATCCCCTCTGCCACCAATGCCCCCCGTCCCTGCAGTCACCCCCACTGCAACCTCCCCAGCAGTATCTTGTCCTTAGCTTTCATGGCCCCCACCATCTCTGCTGCTTCCCCCATCATTAGAAGTGCTGATATCAACACCACCATCGGTAGGACCACCACCGCCTTCACACCAACACGGGCCCCACCTGGTATCACTGCCCCTTAATCACCAATACCACAAGCATATTATGTCCGCCATCATTTCCTTGACAAAATCTGCATGGACATGGACCACCATCTCATCTCAATCTTCACTCGAGCCTGACTTGGGTTCTCAGTTGGTACTTCCACCTCGCTGTGACTGCTCTAGAACCGGGACTCACAGGGGGTGCCCAGTCTGCTAAGAGTGATGGCATCCCCTCAGGGACCCAGACTACTGGGGGAGTCATATTCTCCCAGACTCTGCAATGGAGAGGGTCCCTCATTAATTAACCATAATGATGAATCCCCTAGACTGATGGGAGAAGAGTCTCCAGACTGATAGGGGAAGAATTTCCTCAGGGGTTCCCAGATGTCTGAGGAAGGCATTTCCTGAGGTAGTCCCCTCCTCATAATGATGAAAGAGCCTTTTCAGAGGGCCATGTTCTAACTGAGGTGGACCCTCTATAGGGAAGGCTTTGACTAACAGGGAAGGCTCTCCCTCATAGAAGTCAAAGACTGCTGACAGGCTCAAGAGTCCCCTGTGGAAGGAAGCAGGGAGAAAAGAGAGATACTTTACCGAGGCTATCATTTGAGAAAAGAGCTAAGATGCATATCAGAATCTTTACTACAGCGCCGGGTAACGCAACAGAATCTCACACCTGTTAACTTGGGGTGGTCACGACGGTAAGGCCTCCCGAGGAAGGTGGCTCTGGGATGAGTGAGCACCTTCCTCAGGAGCTGCTGTCCCAAGGCTCTGGCTTCCCCAGGGATGACCCGGCCTATCTCCAGCCTGGGAGTGGCCAGTGGTGTGTGCCAGACTCGCATTGTTTCCACAGCCGCTCCCTGTTTCCAGGTTGTGTCTACCCAGCCCGGCGCCAGCCCCTGCCCTAGCAGCCCCAAGTGCAGACACGAGGCCCAGGGGCACAGGAGCCAGGAATGTGTGGAGAAGTGCCCTTGGCCAAAGCCAGTTGAGAGTTCTCTCCCCCCAAGGGGAAGAATAGGGTGTTCAGGGATCTGACGATGAGCTGGGACCTGATCAAGACACCCTTTGGGAAATTTAACATTATATTCAATTGTGTCAGGCCATTCTTCCTAGTCCCTTAAGGTTTCACTTTGTCTTGTCAGGTTTCTTCTTCAGTCTCACCAGAAGTTTTGTCCCTCCAGGAAATCATCCCTGTTTTTTTTTTCCTTAGCAAGCAGAGCTCAAAATGTTGTGAGTTCATTTCTTATGTGAGCTTATAGTCGTTTTGTTTCCCACTATAACTCCCAACTCCAATCTTAATCAGAGCTTTGATCTTGACCTCCTACTGATCCTAACACTGACTGCGAACTGAATCTAACCCTAACCAAAGGTAGATCTTAACCCTACATTCAAACTCAACCCCCAACTCTAATCCGCTGGCCTTCAGAGAAAAGCCATTGGCTGCTAAGGAAAACCAGGCAAGAAATAATGGCGGCCAGCCTCAGCCCCTCTGCAGAGGTTACGGTTTTCACACACAATAACTGCTTCTATGAAAAAGTAAGAGCATGTGTGTGTGTGTGTGCGTGTGTGTGTGCGTTTCCTTTATTCTATTTAGAATTCTTTTCATCACAATTCCATCCCACCTTCTCCCGGGAACAGAGGAAATAGGAAATGGATCTCCAGTTACATGGGGAGGAATTCTCTGCTAAGCCTGGAGTTCAAAGGAGGCCCAAAGCCGCCTAGTGGGGCCCGGATGTCACTGCATCAGTGGTATCTCCGCCAGAGCTCAGGGATGAGCTGGGAATCTGAGTGGATGTCAGTGGAAAGGAGCCACTAAGACATGTCAGACCACTGGAGTTTGTTTGTCACCTCCAACAGTGACCAGAAAGAGTGAAACTCTCCTCAATGGATGCCCTGTCCAGTTCAGCCCCTCGTTTCCACGACCATGTGCCCTGTGCTGGGGCCTCCTCCTGCCTCCTTCCATCCCACAACATCCCACGCATTCTCCATCCCTCTGCCTTTTGTTCCCCTCTCTATCTCACTCCCCCACTTCTCTCATATTTTCAGCCTTTCTCTTGTTTTTCACATCATCTCTCTTTCCCATACAATTTCTTTACGTCCATCTTCTGGTTCTTTCCCCTTTCTTTTCTCAGCAAAATATTAAACATCTTGTACTTATTTGCAAAATTTAGTATCACCTGCAATTTTAGGGCTTCTCAAGCTGATGCAAGTGTAAGTCTTGCCTCTTTAACCAGAAATCTGAGCTGTACTTTCTCTTGTCTCTTCCTTGGCAGAATTTGGCTCACTGAAAAATCCAAAAATATCACAGTGAGGGCAGTCTTGGGAATTCAATGCTCTCATTTAACAAAGGAGGAAAGTTGAGACCCTATAAAAGGAAGCCATACTCTCTGGGAAGCCCAGTTTATTAATGATGAAACTAGAAGCCTGACCACTACCCAAAGCCCATTAAGACTGCCTTTTCCTCTTTAAGAAAATGTCTCTGGTCCATCCACACCTACTGGATTCAACTGATTTTTACTTAGTTCCTCTGGGCTGGCCAATGACATAGAAATATAGTATCAGATGATATTATATTCATGAAAACATGTGTAGAACAAAGAGGTCAAGTTCTCAATATGGGAAAGGGAGGATGAAACTAAGAGACCTGAGTCAGAAGGAAATAGCAGGGTGATGAGGCTTGGTCCAAATTTAACTGCTGGATAGTTAACTAGATAGATGGAGAGATGGACAGGCCAACTGAGTTCTGAGTAAGATAATGGTGTGAGCAGAGGTGTTCTATCCTCCTTCCCACCCACTCACGTTACCCAAGATTCTCATGAAAACATCCAAAATATGAGAAATGTGGAAATGAGGAATGTGCAGAATCACTGCTAACATGGAAGAGTATGATTCATATCCAGAAAACCAAGGGGGCTCTGAGCAAGGGCAGATTGAAGAACAGCAGCTGAGCCAATCTGCAGTGGCCTTACCAGAGGAGCAGCACCCCACTAGGAAAATGAAGAGAAGAGAGACTGTAGACCCTACCTCCACTTCCTAGTTTGAGGGTTGAGGATTAGAGGACAGACAGGACTAAGAACAGATGATGAACACAGCCTGTGAACTCCCTCCATACCAAAGAGCAGCCGCCTGTGTAAGAGGCCCCGGGAGGCTCCAGATCTTGAGTAGCAGCAACTTCTCATAGCAAGTCTGCAAGGAAGTGGAGTTGCCCCCGGTGGAGTGGGCAATGGTGCTCCCAGGAGGAGGCTGGGTCCAGCTGTGGTTTATACCTGGTATGAAGGCCAAGTCTAATAGGGAAGTGGAAGTAGAAAATAACTTCTCCCAACACTGAGTCAAACTCCCAGACACACAGTCCCCTGGTCGGACTGTCCACAGCTCTACCCTCCTTGTACTCTGAATTGATTGTGTTAATTACTGTATTGTAGCCTAAGACCTGGCAGCAGGATTTATACAGCAACCAAAAAGACATCAGAGGAACTAAGAACAAGCCATTCAATGATTGAAGTGGCTGGGCAAACTCTAGGTCTTACTGATTTGCCTTTGGGAGGAAGCCAAAGAAGCCAGCATGGACCAAAAAGATTCTGCAAAATAAAGTACCACAATCAAGATGCAGATAACAAATATGCTTTTGCCCATTATTTAGTTAGAGGAAATAAGAAGAAATGTTAGGAAATAGCTACTCTGTGTTCTCAAATAATTCAAGAAAATGTGAACTCTATGAAAAAAAATGTAACAGATGAGATGATGGAATTTTAGACTGAGATGGAAAGGGATAAGGCTCAGAGTTTAAGAGAAAAGGGAGTTTGATGATGGGGAAAAGAGAGGAAGGAAACTGAAAATACCATTGAAGGGTCAAAATCTTCATTAGAACAGAAAGAGGGATTTGACACTGAAGAAAATAAAGTCAATGATAAAAAAGTTATTTGAGAATTTTTCCCGGAATGCCAGGGGGAAGAACAACAACAAAAAAATAGAATGATTTTAAAAGGTAATGGATCTGCATAGATAGGAAGACTCAGTATTGTCAAGATGTCAGTTCTGTCCATGTTATTCTATAGTTTCAAGGCAATCCCAATCAAAATTGAAGCAAGTCATTTTGTGGATACTGACAAACTGATTCTAAAGTTTACAAACTTTAGAGAGGCAAAAGACCCCAGAGAGCCAACAGGACACTGAAGGAGAAGAACAAAGTTGGAGGACTGGCACTACCTCATGTCAAGACTTACTATAAAGCGACAGTAATCAAGGTGGCGAGGTATTGGGGAAAAAATAGACATAGAAATCACTAAAATAGAACAGAGAGCCCAGAAACAGACCTCCATCAAGACAGTCAATTAATCTTTGATAAAGGAGCCGAGGCAGTTCGATAGCACAAAGACAGCCTTTTCAATAAATGGGGCTGAACAACTGGACATCCACACAAACAAACAAAAAATGAATCTAGATACAAATTTTTAACCTTTACGAATATGAGCTCCAAATGGGAATCATGGACCTGAATGTAAAATGCAGAACTAGAAAACTTCTGGAAGATAACACAGGAGTGAACTTATTAGATGACTTCAGGTTGGCAATGACCTTTTAGAAAGAACACCAAGAGGCAATCTGTCAGCAAAATAATTGATAAGCTGGACTACATTGAAATAAAACTTTCTGCTCCATGAAAGACACTGTAAAGGAATGAAAAGACAAGCCACAGACTGGAAGAAAATGTTTGCAAAAGACATTTGATAAAGCACTGTTATCCAAAATATATAAAGAAATCTTAAAATTAAAAAAAAAATGAGCAACTTGATTAAAATATGGCCAAAAGACCTGAATAGACACCCCACCAAAGGAGACATGCAGGTGGCAAATAAGCAGATCACAAGATGCTCCACATCCTACGTCATCAGGGAAATGCAAATTAAAACAACTACACACACCCATTAGAAAGGCCAAATTCCAGAACGCTGAAAACGGCTAACGGGAATGTGGAGCAACAGGAACTCTCATTTGTTGCCAGTGGGAATGTAAAATGGTGCAGCCACTCTGGAAAACAGCTTAGCAGTTTCTTACAAAACTAAACATAGTCTCATCCTGTGACCCAGAAATTATACTCCTTGGTATTTACCCAAATGAGCTGAAAACATATGTCCACACAAAAATCTGCATGTGAATGTTTAGAGCAGCTTTATTCATAACTGCCAAAACTTGGAAGCAACCAAGACGTCTTTCAGTAGATGAGTGGATATACAACTGTGGTCCATCTAGACCATGGAATACTATTCAGTGCTACAAAGAAATGAGCCATCAAGCCATAAAGAGACATGGAGGAAACTCAAATGCATATCACTAAGTAAAAGAAGCCAATCTGAATACACTACGCACTGTAGGATTCTGACCATATGACATTCTAGAAAAGGCAAAACTATGGGAGGAAGAAAGAGGCAGAACATAGAGGATTTTTAGGGCAGTCAAACTGTTCTGTGATATATAATAGAATCTTACTACAACGGTGGATATACGTCATTACACATTTGTCAAAACCCCTGAAATGTACAACACCAAGAGTAAACCCTAACGTAAACCTTGGGTGATAATAAGGTGTCAGTGTAGGTTCCTCTATTGACATAACAACAGAAATGGAAGTTTCCTGAGTTGAGCAAAGACCTGAAAAGGAATCAACCCATCATCAGCTATACCTCTAGTGAAATATCCAAAACTCAAAGATGAAGAGCATCATGATGAAAAAGAACATAGGTTACTTATAATAGAAGGCACCGGAATAGGGTCTATGGAGGAGCTTCGAGAAAATCTGGGATTAAAAACACAAACCAACCAAGTTGCCATCTATGTGGGAAGGCCATGTCAGATAAGGAAGGGCTCAGAGTATCACACCTATATACTCTTCCTGGAAGAAATAGATATGTTTATAACATTTATATATTATGTATTTATTTCAAGTACAACATAATCCACTTGAAGAGGTAATTCAGCCAATAAGGAACTCAAGAAAGGCAAGGGCAAAGCATGGGCTGACAGCTAAGTACAGACTTTGTGGTTAAGAGACTTTAAAGAAAAATGAGGGCTCCCATCCAAAATTGGAGAGGAGATACCCGGCACCTAACTGGCCTTCCCTATGTGACGCTTCTTTTCTGGATGTGTTACTTCTTTGACCACAAGGAATTCCCTAGCCCATTAATGTGCTGCTTTGATGTAAGTGATGTTCACGCAGGTAGACAAAATGAAAGACTCCCCCCAAATTCACTTATATCAAAAGCACTGGAACTCCAACCCCTGAGAAGAAATACCATTAACTGGGTACCCTTTTGCTGTCCCCATGACATCTTTGGGCATATTGGAAAACGCTTTCCACTTTCCCAAGATCCTTTCCTTTCATCTCTTAAAAATTGTGGTAATAAATAACACACGTTTTACGGCTATGATTCAATCATAATAGCTTTGGCTATGGGGAGCTTGTGCAGTCCACAACCTGCCCAAACTCTGGTTTCGCCTGAGCTGTGCTGCCTGCCTCTACCCCTTCTACCACAGCCTCTGCCCCCACCTACCTAGAGCGAGGGCCCATCAGAACAGGCCACATGCTGTGTGCTCCTGGGTTGTTTTCTTGCCTCCTTGGCCAAGTTCATCAACATGGATTCATTCCTTATTTCCAAACTCCATTTCTGGGGTAAAATGGTAGATTTCTCTGCACAAGGAAAGTTTGTCTTAGGATGTGTCATAAGTTCACCTTAAGATGCCCTGCCAGAAATGAACAAATGACCTGAAGCTCTTACAACTGCTCAAAAATCCCTTGTCTTTTCCTAAATCAACCTGGGCCCATAGACTGGGAGGGGGTGAACTGAGAGTTGGTCACTCTGTCCCTTTTATGACTAAATACCCTAACAGGAGACAAATGAATGAGTAGTCTCCAGAAGGTCCCGGGCTTCCTTTGGCAGCCTGCTGACTTACTCCTCCAGGCTCTCCAGGTCTGCCTCCATGCCACCCACTCCCCACCTTTCTGTTGAGTCTGTCCCCCACCCCCTCTTCCTCTCTCTGAATTAATGATACTGACTACAAGAATCTGAGGACACCGTTGTTCTCACAAGCTTGTAGTGTTCATGTCCCTTGATGCGTCTAAAGCCCCATAATTCTCTTGGTAGAATTAATTAATTTCACAGAATAAATAGGAGTAACAAAATGTAATAGCTTTCTATCCAAGAAAAAAAAAAAAGTAATAGCTTTCTATTATAAAGAGATCAGTGGCACTAGAAATTTTGTGTGCCTTTCCCTAAAGGTGAATTTCACAAGTTGTAACAAGTACATGTTGATATGACTGACAAAATTCTCGTGAGAAATGACTCTTCCCCAAATCATGTCCGTTTGTTAGAGGTTGCTACTACAGGGCACAGGGAAACTTCCCCATTATCCTCAAACGAGATAGTAGGGTTTTAATTGATGCTCACAATGGCCAATAACTTCAGCCCCAAGAGAAGTAAGTTATAAAGCGTTCAGTGCACCTCCCTGCTTTGAAGCAAATGGTTAATTGTGTGCAAAACCATCTGTATCCATCCGGTCCCACAGATGCTGCGGGGTCTGAAAGATCTGCTTAGACCTTATTTGAAAGAGGGAAAGAAAGGGAAGGAGGAAGGAAGGGAGGAAGACTTGCCGGGGTAATATCTAAGTGTTAAGGCACATTCAGGGTAACCCATGACCCATCTTGGCTCCTTGGTGTCCTAAAATGTACTCCTTATTGTCTATCTAGAAACAGTGGTTTTCAGACAGGGCTGAGTTTGCTGGCAGGAACATCTGGCAAAGTCCAGAGGCACCTTTGGTTGTCACGACCTGGGGAGGGGAGTCGCTGCTGGTCTCTGGGGAGGCTGAGGCTGGGGGTGCTTCTTTACCAGCCCATAGTACACAGCACGGTGCCCTCTCCCCGGGTTACCCAGCCGTGCTGAGGTTGAGAGTCTGTTTGAAAAGAACCATCATTAAGCCTCACTCAGGGAATGGTGTCCTCTGATGCAGACCAGAATCTAGGCTTCCCGGGACTCTCTCTGGCAGAAGCTTATTCCAGGGGGAGGGTCGAATTATGGAGTATTGCCCCCTTAGCCCCTGACCGTGGCTCCAAACAAAACCTCTCCTTCCCAGCAATGGCATGGAGGCCTTTCCTCCTGCTTGTTGGTGGTGGCTAGCGAATTCCAGCACCTTCCCACACTGCCACATGCCCATTCAAGGGCTGGCAGGCCTTGTGCCTGTCACAGATGGAGAGACATTGGTGGCTTTGAGACCACATATGCTCCTACTGTCTGGCTGACCTGTCAAACTTCCTCTCAGTCTGAGCTTTCTGGCTCTAAAGCAAACCCCCTGAGGTTCTGAGCACCATCTGAGGTCCTTGCCCTCATCCCTCTGGGTTAGCTGCTCCCCACACATGGTTCTGGTTTCTCTGCAGGGCCCATTTATCCCATTTATTAGGCATGAGGGCTCACAGTAATTTTAGGGGCACATGAGAATGTGTTCATCTTACCCACTTTTAAAATCATAAGAAAAAAAGGAACATAATAATAATGACCTAAAATAATAGAACCTCTTTACACTAGCAGAGTTGTAAAATGTAATTTTACATGTGTGTATTTTATGGAGGAGGAGGCCCACAAAGGCAATGATGCCTAGGGTCCATGGAAGTCACAGTGGGACCCTAGATTTCTGGAAGCACACACCCTTCAAAACAGCCCCAGGGTCAGGGAAGCATGTCAGCAGGTGAATCAGGGTCGTGGAAGCAAAAAGGAATCTGGCAGGAATCTCCCTTCCCCTTCCAGGAAAGACTCTAATTTTTAAAGAAATTGTTTATCTATCAAGGCCTGCTGTTTTCACCAGGGACTCTGTTAGACTTACTTTAGTGAGTTGACATAACCCCGCATGACCTCAGCTCTCTGTCTGAGGCATCCAGTATCGAGCGAGCTGCCCCCACAGGTTGTAAATCAAGTTCAGAGAGCTTTCCGGCTTCCCTCCAACTTTGATGTGGATTCTAGGGCCCCCGGCAGCTCACAGGAGCTAGTCCCTCATCCAGGCACCAAGAGTATTGGTATTGAGGACACACTCTTGGATGACAATGTAATTTGTGCCATGTCTAGGTACTACCCCGAAGGATAAAAATCCTGGGCAAAACCTGCAGAGTGTGCCCCAGATATGAGCTGTCGTCCCCAGATGGCTTCTCTTCTCTTTCCACACAAATTTGACACCAATTGGGGTGAAAAGTTAGGCAATGTAGTGCATATAGCAACGAAAGCTATAAAGAGTGTGAAACAGAGCCCCACGTAGATCCGTAAACAACATGAATGAAGTATGATGACCTATGATAACAAAAATATGATAATAAATATTATATGCCAATCACAAAAGACACACCTATGCCAAAGTGGCACAGAGATTCAGAAATAAAAGGAGGCCTGAGAAATAAGGAAAAAGGAACAGATAGATAGCAGGAGGCATGAAAATACCAAAAAAACGATGTGCCAAAGGGCCACTTGACAAATGCCAGAGGATATGTGTGCCTCGGTACTCATAAACCTGTACGCACCTGTTAACACACTGCTGAACTTCAAATACGTAAGGAGAAACTGAAAGGAGTATGGCATTATGGGAGATTTAACATGCTCATGTCACCGTTTAATTACAAAAATAACTACAAAAGCAAGAATACAGACCATCTGGATGATGTAGTTAATAAAGCAGCATTAGTATGTTTATGAGACTCACGTCCTACAAATAGGATATACCTCCCTTTCAAGACCAGGCATAACGCTACACATAAAAGTCCGTCTCCCTCCATACCACTCCCCTGCACCCAGGTCCTAGTTTTCTCCAAGTAAAGCTGGGGAACCATGAGGGGTTGATGTGCCAGCTCAGTCCTTCTGGGACTCTAAGAAGAGAAAGAGGAGGCAACATCACCCTTAGTTTATTTCCCTTGTAGCTGGGAAGGTAAGGCTTGCAACCCGGAGAATGCAGCAATTATTCCACCTGGAAGGGAACTTGAATTGCATGGGCTGGAGAATGAAAGCTTCCATCCAGACATTCTTGGGCACTGGACCTGCACAGGCGGACATTAGGGACACATACAGCAAAAGACCATCTGCTCTCCGAGAGCTCTTAGAGAGGAGCTGGCACAGCTTCCAAGCAACTTAGTAAGAGACATACGGTGGCGAGAGCCATGTGGAGCCTTGGAGGGTTGCAGACAACAGAACAAAAGCTGGCCTTGGAAGGATAGGTTGGTCCTCAGCAGGGATGGTGCCCCAGCTGAATGAGGGACATGAGCCAAGCTTGGGACCTGAGATGAACACAATGCTGACGGTTCACAGCCCCAAGGAGAGCTGAGGTTGCCAGCTTTCATCTTGCTGGGAAGGTCAGACATTTGGATTCACTTATTTCAGGGCATGGCCATGCGTTTGCCATGATGGGGTCTCCGCTCACCACCTGCTCCAGTGCTCAAAGACACCTGTGAGGGGTGGATTGTCTCACATGCCCACGTTCTGATCTTCTTCCAAGAATCTTCACCACCCTTCACATCACATAGTGCTTTAGATGTTGTGAGTGTTCAAGGCACACTCAAAAAGTGAAATTTTTGGTGACGCACTCGATGGGATTAGAAGATTCCAAACATCTGTGACCATGTTGGTGGCTAAGAGTGGGGCCGTGTGGGTGTCTCTGGCCCTGAGCCCAGCATCTTGGGGCCATCGTTTGGCCAGGACCTCAGACCTCAGAGGGGGCCTCTCTTGCCCTTTATATCTTCTTGGCTGCTTTTGAGGGAGCAAGAGAGGCCCCTGCCTTCCTCATCAGGTGGTGGTGCCTTGAGGACGGTGACTATGACACCATCATCTGGGGCCCCTCCAAGGAGGTATCTGGCCTGTTCTCTCCCACGCTCTTTGGCATGGTTTCATCCAGAGCTCTCTGACATTTGGGAGAAAAGGACTTAGCATTGCAGCTTGCGGACCAGGAAGGCTAGAACATGAGCTTTGTGGAATCTTAGAGACCCTCT
>CM052811.1:45259205-45281391 GCA_028533885.1 Nasua narica
TTAAACGATCACCATGATGCATTTTGGAAAGCAGTTAGTGGGTTGACAAAGGTGTGAAACAACAGGGTGCTGTGAAATCTAAAGGATGGGATGCTCTTTTCAAGGCAGGGGGAAAGCAGTGGAGTGGGAAAGGCCCTGGACAAGGGTGCTGGGAGTCAGGAGTCAGAAAATGAGAAAGAGGGGCAGGAAGGTATACGCTGAGCCCACTGAGACATTGCAGGGTCGGGGGCTGCTGTCCCAAAGCTCCTGCAGTGGGACCAGCCAACCCAGACACTTCCCCTGCTTCCTTGGGGCTCTCAGATGCCCCTTGCTACTTTCGGTCACTCTGGTGGACAGTAATGCCTACTTAAGAAGAGGCAGGGCAGAAGGCTTACCAAGGCCAAGCCAAGACAAGATCCATCTCTAGACATTGTCACAGGAAAGTGTGGGCCAGGATCCCTTTGAGAATGACCGGACAAGACCCACAGCCGTGGCCCCAAAGTAGCCCCAACCAAGCAAGCCAACTCTTACCTCTTTCTTCCTTCAGTTCTCTCTCCTTCCAGGACTTGGTTCCATCTCATTTTCTTTTTTTCTGCTATCCCTTGCCCCCACCCCTGCTCTCATTTCCTCTTTCCACAGTGCAAGGGAATTTCGGCTGGAACAGCCCATAGCGTGTGGTGGGCCTGGGGAGGCATCCAGAGGTCGCTGGGGCTGGGAGGGCCCCAGACGGGGACTGAGCAATGTGTCACTGCCAGGGCTTGGCAGGGGCTGCTGCCCTGGGGGGTTGGGAACAAGGGAGGTAGGAGGTAGAGGGCAGCCGGGAGGCCTGAAGCCTGCCAGAAGAGAGGACCTGAGGTGGGGTGAGAAGGCCATTTGAGCTTGGAAGGCAGATCCTTGCTGGCTACTTCCTGTCCAAGCTACTAGGGTCTTCTGTGGGGTCTCCTGGCTTGAGAGGTACCACCATAGCCAAGAACTCTCCTTTCTTTCTTTTTTTTTCTTTCACTAAATTAAATAATGGAGGGACTGTGTCTATCTCTATTTCCATATAGCCAAGTCTGAGCCTCGGCTGATCCTGGAAGCCAACCAGGTATGTGGAAAGAGGAAAAAGCAACAGCCAAAGAAAATGAAGCGGTGCCTTGAAGGCCAGATGGAGGCTGTGGGCAGGATCTGCAGGAGGCCCTGGACCAGGGGGCCAAGGAGGGGGGGATTCTGTCTGGCCTCTGAGCAGAAGGTGAAGGAAAGTCAGGAGTGGGTCTCCCCACAGTGGGCTGTTGGGAGATTGTCATCAGGAGGTTAGAGCCAGAACATGAGCAGCTAGAATATGAGTGATCCTTCCTGGCTGGAGATGTCCAAGGCTCTTTGAGGGGCCCACAGGCGGCAGGAGGTCTCCAGGTTTGATGGCAGGCAGGAGGGAGAAGGTGGTCGGCCGGTCATTCAGTGCTTGCACCTGCTCCCATCTTGTGTCTCTGATCATTATAGCCTCGAGCTCACATTGGCCCATGGCTCCCTTCTCCTACCTCCCCTCACTCCCACTTCCCCATGCGGGCAGAATCTTTGCCTGAAGAACACCAGGCCTAGTCTCAAAAAGGAAACCGTGATGGTAGTAGTGACTACCAGGGGGAAGTCTAACAGGGGGAAGCAGCGACTCTGCCCTACTGACTTTTCCTGGAGAGGAGAAAACACACATCCTTAGTTTCTTTGCTTTAACTGTTGCTCCTCACATCAGTCACCTTCTCCCCATGCCTGCTGCTCGCTGTCTATACTCTAGGCCCTCTTAGAGCCATGCTCCAGATCACAACCAAGTCATCTACCTCTCCTCAGATACTGACCCCTGTCTTGCCTTAAAACCCATCAATGTTTTTCCTCAGCTTTCATCATAGAGGTCAAGTTCCCAAGTCTGTCCCCAAAGATCCTACCTGACCGGGCACCCTCCTGTCGCTCTAGCACCATATCCTGACACCCCACCTTGCCTGTGTTCTTGTACCCACTTCATACCATTCGTAATTCCATGAGTGTTCTGCACTCTCCCTGTGCCCACATAGGCTGCCCTCTCTGCCAGGACAATACCCTCTACCATGCACCTGGTTAAGGCCTCTTGTCCCAGCACCAAGGACAGCGCCTGGCACCAAGCAGGTGCCAATAAACAACGATGAACAAATGAATGTTTCAGACTCTGCCCTCCCTCCCTTCCCTCAAGCCAGGTCAGGCACCACTAGCTGGGTTAGGCTTCCCTAGCTTTTTCTTCAGGTTATAGTGAATAGCCTGACTATTTATGCAGATGATAGGATTTTGGCATCTTTATTGTTGTGCTTTTTCATTTCAGTATTTATTTTCATCCCATGGCTTTCTCCCATTCAACTTAGATTGTAAAGCATGCATGCTTCCAGGAAAGGCTGTTTCAGTAGAAAGGCAGAAATAGACTTTGGATATTCCAAGCATAGACCCTGAGAGAACGGAATAAGAGATGAGTCTAGACAGGATGCCCCCGATTAAGACAAAGGGAGAGAAAGGGACATGTGAAGAGAGGAGTGGGCCCAGACAGGAAGGAAGGTACAGCACCCAGAGAACCCAGGGCTGGGATCAGCATCTGGAAATGCCTGGTCTCTCTTTGGTAGGTATCGTTCACTACCAATAGCAGGCAGCCATGCGGAAGCCAAGTTGGTACAATCCTAAACTCCCTGATCTCCACTTGAATGGCTCCCCTAGGGTGTCCTCCCTGATAGCACTTGCGATGGGCAGCAGGCATAGCAATTGCTTACTGACTATCCAGAGATAAGGAAGCTTCTCTCTATGCTTCATGTCCACTCAATCCCCATCCAACGCATCCAGAGGGGAGCTCCACCAACTTTTCAATATCCTAGGGATGTGGAGCTCTGAAGAGAAAGAGGGGGTGGGATGCTGGGGAAAGAAGAACTCCTCACACCCATTTCACATGTGACAGAACAGAGCTCACTCAAGATGTTGCTGAATACAGGACAGTAGAGAAGAATGCACCTCCCTGTCATCTCTTTTCCACACTAGGCCAGGAGCCCTGGGCCAGGTACATCTCCAGCTCTTCCTTTTTTTTTTTTGAAGGTTTCATCCATTTATCTGACAGAGAGAGGGACAGAGAGAGATCACAAGTAGGCAGAGAGGCAGGCAGAGAGGTGGGGGAAGCAGGCTCCCTGCCAAGCAGAGAGCCCGAGTGCATCTCCAGCTCTTGCACACTCCCTGGCACATTGTAAGTTCTCAATAAATCAGAAGCAGATATTGTCCTCCCCCCTTATTAACAGAAGCTCAAATCCATTCAGGGAAGCAATGCAATTCATTAAAAGTACTCAGCTTCCTAGAAATGCTTGAGGCTAGGGTGGCATTAAAACAGTGTTCTAGATAATAAAATAAAAGTGGAATAATATTATATAATGTAATAGAATATAATATATAAAATATGTAGTGGGTAGGGCTTCTGGGAAAATTTGTTACAAGGGCACACTCAAGTAACACATTCTTTTTCAGCTTTTGTTCTTCACCCTTCATCCCTCGCCTTCCATCTTTCTTATGACCTAGAACATGGACATGATATTTAGAGGTACAGGAAGCAGCTTGCAGCAACGAGGAATCAGCTTACATCTAGTATAGCAAAGCAGAATGGTAGAAAAAGCATGGGTCTGTAATAGCAATAATAGAAGCCAGACTCTGTCATCCCTGGATTATCTGTCTTTGGACTTCTTGGTAGTGAGTGTGTCAGTTAGCAACAGCCTCGACAGCGCTGCATAACAAATCATCCCCAAAGTCAACAATTGTTTACTCTTACTCTTGCATCTGAGAATCAACTGGTCTGGGCTTCATGCTGTAGGCTGGGTCAGCTCCATGAGTCTTTCTCTTAGGTCAAGCACCTGCCCAGAGCGTGTTCTTGCAACAATGACAGGAGGATGACAAGAGTGCAAGATCAACTGGGCAAACACATGTCAAGTCTCTGTTTGCATCACATCTGCAAACACCCCATGAGCCCAAGCAAGTCTCATAGAGGAGCCCACACAGTCGAGGGCTGGCCAAGTACACTCTACCTCTGACGAGGAACCACAAATTCACACGGCAAAGGGTGTAAACATGAGTGAAGAATCGGAATCAATAATCAGAAAATACTTGCTAAATGAATGAATGCTGGGAGCCTCTTCTGTGTCAGATACCACCCCAGGTGCTTTGTGTTCATTAGTCTTCTCATTTCACCTTTGCAACGGCTGATATGAAACAGATCTCATTAAACCTACTTTGCACATTGACAAAACCTATTGGTCAAAGAGCTTAAGTCATATATCACCTGTGAAAGGGAAGGGCAGGATCCCAACCCTGGTTCGGGCTGGACTGAAGTCGCTTTGCAGGCATTGCATCGTGTGGCCTTACTTTTTCCTAGAGGCTTCCGGGAAAGAACAAGTGTCTGACTTGGGAAACCAGCGCTGGACAGAATGTCAGCTCGGCATTGTGTCACAGCGTATCTGACTGCAGCCCACGTAGGCTCCAAGGTATGTGTGGAAGGGCAGCAAAGAGAGGCTCTGAGAATCCAGATCGTCAGATGCAAGAAATAGAAACTTAGTCTGGTTGGTTTAAGCAGAGAAAGCTCTTCAGTATTTCCCAGAATTACGCTGAGGATGAAAAGATAGGCTCAGAAGACAGATGGGCACAGGGAAGGCTGAAAAGCCAGAACACACCCCCAAGCAGGGGGTCCTCATGCCTGTCAGCCCTGCTGTAGCCACAGCCAGCACCGGAATAATTCTTCCTTGTCCTGGGTTTAAAGTCCATCTAGGGCACCTGCAACTGGCCCAGGCTGGGTCAGATGCCCATGTCCCATCTACAGAGGAAGTATCTGATTTCCACATCTCTAGTGAGAGGTGGGATCCGCCTTCTCTAGGACTCGTTCAGGTAGGGATTTCTCCAAGCACAGTAAAAAGGTTCAGAGGCTAAGGACAAAGAGAAAACAAAACAAAAAACAACAACCAAACCAAACCGAAGAGAACAACTAGGTTCAGCCAGCACCCAGCAGCTAGTGTGGTCAAGGCGTGGGTGAAGGAAAGGAGGAAGGGGAGCCTATCCGCCTGCCCCCTGGCTTCCCACCCCTGCTCGTGCCCTCTGGGGGGAGGACCAGTGGGAAGGCAGTGGGGCACAGAGCTAGAGCCTGGGCGGCCTGGCCTCTGGTGCTCACCCCTGCCGCAGGGGTCCACTGATATTCAACAGGAGGCTGATGCTCTTTCTGCCATCAGGGGCTTCAGGGCCAGGGAGGGAAAATGCTCACCTGCAGGAAACTCCTGGAGAACAGCACAAGACAAAGGGTGGCTCTCAGATTTTAGGAGCTGTTAAGACTTTGGAGAAGAGGTGGGAATGTCAGGGAGGGCTGTGCGCCGAGCCAGGCCTCAGAAGAAGGTAGGCGTTTCAGAATAGGGGTATAAGGGAGGGTATTTTGCGGTGAGGGGGGTCTGTGAGCAAGAGGAGCGCCCTGTGCCTTCCCCCATCTCCTGCTGAGATGAGCCGGGGCATCCTGGGGCTGGCCAGCTTCCTCCAGGGGAGGGTGGAAGTGGGCGTCGCCCAAACCGAGCCCAGCTAACCATAAGGCCATAGCTAGACAAACTCCAGCTTTGGGAAAGAGGATGAACTTCAGATCTGGCCCTGCCTCTTTTCACTTAAATCAGGTTACTCTGTATCTCTGAGCCTCCATGTCCCCATCTCGAAGGTGAGTCTCAGAGTAGAGCCTCTGTCTTAGGTCTGCTGGGAGGATGGCAATGAGGTACCAGAGGTAAAGTGCTGAGAACACTGTTTGCACAGAAAAGCACAATGTCAGGGTTAGTCATGGTACCACTGACAACGCCGGTGCAGGGAAGAACCTAGCATGTTGGCCAAGTACAGAGCAGCCACCCTAGAAACCTCCCCTCTTTCCCTGATGTCAGTGCCCCGCCTCCCCAGGTGCCCAGCGAATGTGGGGCTGCCTCTCCCCAGACTCAGGTCATGACCATCCCTCAGATCTCTGAGCATGTGGAGAGAGCGGGTGGAGGCTGTGTCCCCTTAGCCTCGCCTGCCTTAAGTCCTGCAAAACCCAACAGAGGCCCACCCGGCCCACTGGCCTTCCCTGGAAACAGGCCAGTGCTCCGTGGGTGGGGCTGAGGTCTAATCCCTCTTGGCGAGTCTATTCTTCACAGACTGGGAGCTCCCCAGGAAGGGGGATGTGCCTGCTACCTGGCTGGGCCTGGGGCCAAGGGTGGTCAATCCTCAGAACAGTGGCGGGCACTGACTCAGTTTACCAAACATGGTCTTACTTCCCCACATGGCTCCTCTCCTCCATGAAGCCCCAGGGGAGAAGGGGACAGGGAACTGTGTCTCATCCTTCCATAGAGGCTTAGAGGGGTTTGGGGAGCCCCTGTCCTCCAAAAGCACCAGCGCTCGGTTGGCTCAACAACCCCCAGCCAGCCTGGCAGAAGGTCCTTCCTGCTCTGACACCCTCCAGGGAGGCATAGGTCCTACCCTGAGTTCCTGGGGTCAGGGTCAGAATGCTTTGCACCCTCCACCACTGCCGATCCAGGCCCTGGGCTGCCCCATCTCCTCTCCCTAGCCTAGGAGACCGAGCAGCCCGCGAGAGCCACGGCCGCCTCCTTGCTCCCCTCCCTACCTCCCCATCCCCAGCACAGAAGCCCTGTCAGGGATCACTGCAAAGCACCACGTGGAGATCTAATCTGGGGCGGGGGCGCAGAGCTGAGGCGGGGTGGAAGGGGTCGACGAGAGGAGGAAATTAATGATTAAATAATGGGTTCCAAATGTAGCGGCTCCAAGTGAAATCCCCAGCCGCAAGCCGGCGGGCTGCACACTCTCGGCCCTGCTCCAGGAACCCTGAGGAGGCACGAGTAAGCAGCACAGAGGCTGGTGGCGGCCTGCGGCTCCCCCCAGCCCCAGTCAAATGGTCTTGGCCCGGATGTGGGGTCAGTGGGGTGCTTGTGGGGCCCCGGTGATTCCTGATGACAGGTGGGAGCCTTGCCACTTGGAGCTCCTGGGCCAAGCAGAGCAGGGGCCCTTGCCGGGAGGGGGGCAGGGCGGGCACTGCACAGAGGCCTGGCCAGGCAAGAGGAAGTCTGGAGGGGCAGCCTGGCCGGGAATGCAGCCTCTCTTGGCCTCTATGCCTGGCACCCCCACTTCCATTTCATCCCCACCCCTCATCGTCCTGGCGACCCTGAACCTTGGCTCTTCTCAGAGAAAGCCCCTACAATAGATCCAGGGAGAGGGGAAGGCGCACCCCCCCCCCCAACCAGACCATCCCTCCCACTCTAAACCTTCCCCTATGATTGCACCTTTCTCCTTATGTCCTACTAGGGTGCTTGCCCCTTACGTGGGGGAGATGGTTCCCATGCTGAAACTCTGGTCTTGTCTAGAGCAAATTTAATATCACCACGCCTCAGTTTCCCTCTGAATACTGGGGCTGGTATTCCTCTCTAGCACCATCCTGGGAACTAGGACCCTCTTATACATTTCTGACCAGTGCGAGCCCCTCATGGGCAGCAGAAGGCCTGAGCCAGCACCCCCAGCCTCCCCGGCTTCCTGCCAAAGACTCCTGCCCTGTGCCCTCACCGCCCCTCCTGCCTGTCGGGGGACAGCCCAGGTCTGGGAAGCCCGGGACAAGTATCTTGGCCCCCAGGCTCCTTTCCCCCTCCTCTGAAACCCTGCTTGGAGCCTGAAATTTTCCACACTGAGCCTTTGGCTGCAGACGCTGGAACTTTTGCAATTTCCTGACTCAAAAACTGCTCCCCCACTCCTACGCCCTCTACCGCATCCCCCCAGGTCTTGTGGGGTGGTCACCCCAGCAGGGGCTCGGAGCCCAGACTGTTGGGAGCACAAGTCTGGGTCTTCAACCATGACATTGGAAAGTGCACTCCGGGGCTGGGAGGTCCCAGGTCCTGGTCTGCCATCGTCTGCCCTGCTCACTGAGGGCCTCCGGGGAGAACGATAGGCTTCAAAGCCCAGCAGAGTGGAGAGCAGCGGGGCACGAAGGAAATCAATCTCCAGGTAAATGGGCTAGAATGATGGGAATCATTTCTGTGCATAACTCCAGCCATACAGAGCAGTCTTCCTCTGGAGTTTGGGGCCAGTGCTGGGCTCCAGGACCAGAGGGGGGAATGCTGAAAAATGTCTGGGCCCAGTAAGGTGATCCGTGAGGCCCTGAGGAGCACCGTGACCAGGTCACACCTGAGCAGAACCGGAAGCCAGGAGCCCGGCCCCGCTCCCAGCAGGCTTACACTGCTGATGTTGTCCCAGGCAGCCCTCGCCTGCTCCGGAGTGCAGCTTGTGGCCTAGCTCACGGTCCCCCTGTGGGAGCCTGCATGTAGGAGCCGAGACGAGGCCGAGCGGTTCTTAGGAGCTCTGCCCCACCGTTCGTTCGGGGCCCTGTTCTCCTCCTGCCCCCGCAGCTCTCCAGAGCGTTTCCTGTGCCGTCTGGGGGCTGGCAGCCCAGAGCCAGGCTGAGGCCTGCCTCGGCCTCTGGGTCACACCCCCCGCCCTCGGAGGCACCAGTCTCGGGTCGCTTTTATGGACTTCCATTCTTGACTACTCTGGAAAGGCAGGCCAAATAAACACCAAGCCTAATAAGCCTGAGGCCTTCCTCTCCCCGGGTCCCCCACACCACCTCATCCAAGATCCACACACCATCCGGGATTGCGCGTGCAGAAGAATTTTAATAAAAACAAGCAATTCAGAAGGTCTGGCGGGGCGGGCAGGCTGGCCGTGTAGACTCGGCGCTATTCCTGGCCTGGGAGGCCAGGAGGCTCTCCTAGGAACGGGAGCTCCCAAGAAAAATACAGGGCAACAAGCAGGCTTTGTCTTCTCCCTTTGAAGATGGAGTGTCCAGGCTGGGCCCTGGCCACACAGGAGGAGAGGGGACGGCCTGGGGGAGAGGGGGTCCAAGCTGGGGGTAGTCAGGCTTTGGGGGCTTTGGGGGAAGCTCCCCAAGGATGGGCGTTTAAGAGTAGGTATATGTAAGCTTAAGAGGAAGACATTTCCCTTGGCTTTCGGTCTGGCCTCGTGCTGTCACCTTACTGCGCAGCCCCTCCTCCACGTACACATACGCACGGCTCGGTCAGGTGCCTGCTGTCCCCAACAGGAAAATCAGTCCCTCAGGGCCCCAAGCCATGGCACAGATGGGGTGAAAACAAACATCAAAAAACAAAACTGAAAACTTTTAATCCCTTGGTTCTGTGGAGATGGATTTTTTCCAAAGGAATTTAATTAAAGACAGAAAAAGACCAACAGAAACCCGAAAAAATCACACACACATGTGAAAAGTGGCATGCCGGCCCTGGAGTCCTGGCCTGAGAGGTGGGAAGTCTGGGCACAGAGTTCTGGGGCTCCCAGAAGTGGAGCCTGTGGAGGCCAACCTTGTCTGTAGCAGGTTCAGAAGGCCCCAGGGGCCCTCACCCCTTCCTAGGCTATGAGCCAGGCAGTCTAGGGCCCCAGTCAGCAAAGCTCACCTCTTGGAGGCTGCCCCCAAGCTGGCCAGCCCCAGTGTCTGGAAGCCAGACTCACACCTTGGGACACGGCCACTCCCTGACCACCTCGGGGCAGTGAGGGCTGATGCTCCCTGGTACCAAGCAAAGCCCACTCTGGAGGAGTAGTTGACCTTCCCCTCAGGCGCAGCTTTCTCTTTCTAGCAAAACCAGGTCTGTTTCTGTGATTTTTTTCCATTTGGCCAAATTTGCATTGTCCAAATCAATCCAACACATTGTGGTGGGAAACTCCCTCTATCCCTCCTATTCCACCAGTCCACTGAGGCTTTCGACATGCTCAGGCTTCTCCCTGAAAAGCCCACAAGCCGCCCTTACTCCCATTTCTGACCTGATCCCGGTCTTCAGATTTGGGCATGGTGGTCTGTCTCCTTCCAAAGCCCTCACCTCACCCCACAACCTGCTGTTCACTCCTGCCTGAAACTGGGGGGCATGGTTCATGGTGCCCCTGGCCTGGGGAGACGCCTGCCCCGGCCCAGGTTTCTGGGGGCCCAAAAGGGAGAATGAAAGGAAGAATACATACATGAAGGGTGAATGGCAAACTCCTCTTCTATCTTCCCACACCAAGGCCTTCCCCACATGCTGAGGCAGATTCCTTCACTGCAGATCTACCCCTTCTTCCTAACTCTTGTCCCATCAAGTTCCATACGGCATTGTGGCATGTTGATTCCCTCCAGGTCTGGCTTGTGGCCGCACCCTCCTAATGCTGGGGACAGTGGCTGGCACACGTGAACACTCAGTTACCATCAGCGGAACTCGTGACTGCGATGGAACTGGGTTTTCTCAACCCGAGCTGCCATCTTCTTTTCCACCTTCTGCATCCCACCGTGTTGCCCACATCTAAGCTTGGGCTCCTTGTCTTCCCTTTCATCCTCATGCTCATTCTAGATACTCCTGGCAGCGGCTCTTAGGGGTCGAGGCCATCCAGGCCTCTGCGCTCTAGGAGCTTCTCGAGGGCAGCAGCCTTCCATTTTCATCTTGGCATCTCTGTCACAGCAGCAGGCCTGGTGCTCTGTAACTGACTGCTGGGTGACTACATGGAGAAAGACTGACTGACTGACTGACTGAATGAATGAATGAATGAACGAATATTTTTCTCAGAGCTTTTGGAAACTCTCTGGCTATAGAACGGTCCCCATTCATCAGAGTTCTTCTGTCTTTTACTTTCCTAATTTCTTCTCACTGATCTGAATTAAATTCAAAAGAGTATTCCATCCCTCTCCCCTACCTGCCCCACTCTTATGTCCTCTCTCCACTTCCCATTCCCCACACAGAAGGGACATTGGTCTCAGCCTGGTATCAGTCAGGATAGGCCAGGTCATGATATAGTCACAAATAACCCTCAAATAGCAGTAATTGAGTCTGGGTGACTCTTTAGGGCAGGGCCTTCCTTCCACGTAATGTTTAAATGTTGCACCTCCACACGAACAGATGCTTCCACAGCCGCCATGTTGGAAGAGGAAGAGGTGCTCAGATGAGCAAGGACAGTTTAATCTTTCCACTGGAAAGGGGTGTGTCCCCCACCCCTGACTCACATTGGATTAGTCAACGCAAGTCACATGACCACTCAATGTCTAGGGAATGGGGAAGTACAATCCCCCAAGTACCTAGAGGACAGGAGACCAGAAATTGGGAAATAGCGGCAATCCTGCCCACAGCAGAGTTGGGATCAAACTCCCGCCAGCTGGGGCTATGAGAGGTTCCGTCTGCGTCTGAGGACAGATGAGAAACAGAACAATGGCAATCACCCCACCCTAGATCTGAACTCGGTCACTCTAATTACCATACCAGTCACTTCCTGTGATGTCTGCCAGGGTTCACCAGGAGCCCTGAGTAACCACAGCCTCACAGTCAGCACCAGGGGAGACTTTGTCAGACTTCTCTCAGGAAAGTGGTTTTCACCTCAGGTTTGTGGGACTGGGGCCCGGGACCTCAGGCCTGAGCTCCTTGCCCTGGGGCCTTTCCTCCAAACCTTGCTCCTGCTGAGGGGATGCTCCAAGAAGGCTGACCAAAAGGAGACAGTTAGCTGGGCTGGGTGACCTAACACAGCTCCGTCCCTGCTGCAGCCCTTTCTGACCTCTGCCTCCCCTCCCTTCACTCCCAGGCCCACTAGCCCTTCATCTAGGGGTACCTCGTCCCCTCTGGCTTTCTCTGCTGGACCTGTGGCCCCAGTTCCTGAGGTGCAGTCTAGCGGCAGGGCCAGAGAGAGATCAGGTCAAGCAAAGTAAACAGGAGGAAGAAGGGGAGGATGGAGTGAGCCAGTAAGTAAGTAATATCATTTCTGAGGGTGATAAGGGGACACAGGGTTGGAGAGGACAAGATTCAGGTCCTCCGATAAAGAGATGAAATCATAGCAGAGACCTATGTGATGGTAGGGAACCACAGTGGCCCGGGGAAGGAACATGGGAGGAAAGACCAGCCTTTCCCAGGAGAAGGGTCTTCTCTGCCTTCAACCCCAGAAATGTGACGGTTGGGTGGCCAACACTGCCTTATTATATTGATTTTCAATAAAGTCCTTTCTTGGTGCTTAGCCTGAATCCATGCAACTCCCACCTGGTTTGAATCTCTAGGACAGAGTTGCCAGGAACAATTCTTTAAAGCCTGACAACCTTCTTTTTTCCACACTGCTCCCTGTTTGTCTCCCTCCGACAGCTGCCCATCACTATAGAGTTTGAAGCCTTCTGCAAAACTTCCATTTTTTTTCCCTGGGCAGGCTGGGAGAGAGCTGCCTGAGGTCCTGTCTCTGAGGCAGGTAGGAAGGCACCCCAGCCAAGTGCTAGCCTTAAGGCATGACCTCCTTGGGCCTTCTGGTCTTGTCCTATCCCCTTGATGAATTCTGACGCGTCCCAAACCTACTCCAGGACCACACCTCTGTGGTTCCAGCTGAGCCGCATGTGGATGAGTTTGGGGTATTTACTGGAAGAAGTGTCCTGATGGCACAGTCCCAGCCCGCAGAAGGGGGAGGGCAGCAATGAAGGCTTGTGGCATTCCCTGTTCAGAACAGTTCCCAGGCTCCCTGGGCTCCCAGGCCTGTCCTGCAGGGACAGAGAGGAAAGGACCAGAGTGAGTCAGGGACAACTCAGAGGTAAAGCCTGGGGTAACAGCAGAGCAGATACATGGGAAATGCCTGACGTAAGGGTCGGGGCACTCTGGAGGCTGGGTCCTGCTATCTAGACCCTGGAGGAGCTCTAGGTCCCCAAGAGAGGCACTGGTTCACTAAGAATAGGTGTTGATGGACAGGCAGGTGTCCAGGGCACAGGGCTCTGGGAGCTAGTGGCCTGGAGAAAGCCCATGAGGCCACAGTAATCAAGTGCGACCCACCCGGGACAGAAAGTGGAATTGTCGTGCCCGATTGGTGGCATATCTTTCAAGCTGCATTGTTTGCTTTTTTTTTTTTTTTTTTTTTAGAGTGAATCTTTCTCTTTTTCTCCACCTATGACCCTCAGCTTCACCTGTCTCAGCTTGGCTTTTTGGAACATCCATCGGTGTTTTCCCAGGCTGGTTTCCACACACAAAGCACTCTACTTCCCCCTGTCTCTCTCTTCTGGGCGTTCTCTTCTTCATAGGGCTTCAGTAGTGACCCTTCTTCTCCCCACCTGTGATGAGAGTCCAGTATCCTCCTTCTGATAGGACACATCATGAGCAGGCTATGGCTTACTCCTCCCTAGTCTCCAAAGCCTCTTCATTAAACTACCATTCCCTCGTTCTTGATGGGCAAAGGCTCAACCAGAGCTGTGGAGAGAGATCAAGCCCAGCCTGGCCCTCTAGGAGCTGAGCGTGCTAGGAGAGACACAGATGATATGCTTCCTAATTAGAGTCCCCCAGAAGCAGACCCTGAAATAAGGACCTGAGCTGAGTAGTTTATTTGGAAGGTGTTTCCAGGAAACACCAACACTGGAGCAGGAACGTGGGACAAGGAATAGAGGGTGGTCAACCAGTGCCCTAACAAGCCAGCAACTAGAATCTAATTCTACTGGAGATTCTCTGGGGGCCAGCATAAGACACCCACTCAGTTATTTTACCCAAGAGAGAGGGAGCTAGGTATTTATTGGTTGAGAACTGTTTTCAGGGAGTGTTAATCCTCCCAGATACGTATACTTCTAGCCTACTACACAGAAAACAAAGCTACTGGTAACCAGATAAGCCCTGCAGGAAAGTAAGGGTGAGTGCGGTTGGTTGGCAGTTGAAGCAGGATGCACTAAAATGGAAAGGGAAAGAAAATGTGGGCACCAACACCATCTGTTATAATGTACTATGGAGTTTGTTTAAAGGAGGCAGAGATCAGGCTCCTATAAGAGTCAAATTTAGGTAGATTTTGAAGGCTGGGTAAGGTTTGAAAGCCAGAAACAAGGAAGAGGCATTCAAGGATAGGGGAAAACAACAATAAATTTGTGGAAGTGAGGTCACAAGAACAGTAGAATCTTAGAAGAGTCATACGTTGAAAGAATTTGCTAGGTGATATACAACCCAATGAAGTTATGGGAAGACCAGAGATCTAGGCATGAATGGAAACTGATGTGGTACTATCTGTGATAGGACCAAGGCAGGATTTAGGTGAAAGACGATGAGTAGAGGTTTGGGTACATTGAATTTGTGTTCTCTGTGAGTCACCCAGGCAGAGATGTCTGGTTGGTAGTCACACGTGTGGGCCTGAGCAGGAGTGAGAAGCCTGAGCTGGAGGTGGAACTCAAGATCACCTGCTTATAGGTGGACGTCAAAGCCATGGAACTGAAAGGTCAGGGAGAATATGAGGAGAAGTGGGAAAATACATACACTTTGAAATGGAAAAAGGGAAGAGATATAAAGCAGAGAAAGAAATGAAGAATCAGCAGAACTTATAATAAGATAAAGAAGGAAGTACTTTAACAAGGAGTTGAGAAACAATAAACAATAAAATATTCTGCCAAAGACAAGGTGGACAAGGCTATAGAGGCAGCATTAGAGACAAAAGTAGAAGTGTTCTTGGGGCACAGTGGGAGGGGAAGTCTGACGGTAAAGACTCCTGAATAAGATTCATGCTCCACCAATCTTCCAAAAACCTCTGTTTTGTGATTAAGTCAAGAATTAGGGCATTAACCAAAGGGAAACACTGATAAAGGCATTTTTTTAAAGATGGAAGGAAGTAGTCTTTTAATATATACTGGATAATATTTAATATTAATAATATAATAAGATTCTAATGTTTATTATAATATCAATACTATATTAATATTATTATATTAATATACCATATATATGTATACAATGAGAGAAAGCCTGGGATGTGGCATTTATTAAATTTAGCATTATGGCCTGTCTATGAAACTTATAGCTGTGTGAATTTGAGAAAATTACTTAACTTCTCCAAGGATTTGTTTTCTTATATGTAAAAATGAAGGTAATACTTGTCTTTGGGAATTAAATGAGATGACGCAGTGTTCAGTAGATACACAGTGTACAAAAACAATTGTTTCTCTTTATTTGTTTATTTTCCCATTATGTGAAAGGTTAGTTGGGTTCCCACCAAGATAAGAGATTATGTTTTGGATGATTTCATATACAACAAAAAAACAAGTAGAACTTCCAGAAATGAAAAATACAATCATCAAAATTAAAAACTCAGTGAATAGGCATATTAAACAGAGCTGAAGAGAGGATCAGTAAACTGGAAGTCATTTCTGAATTGCAGTACCCAAAAATTACAGGACAGAAAGAAACACAAAGGAGCAATATAATGAGAGTTTAAGAAATATGGCAGATAGAATGAGAAAATACAACATGTTTCTAATCAAAGTTTCTGAATTGAAGAACAGAGAATGAAGGAGATATTATATTTGAAGATAATGGCTAAGAACCTTCTAAGTTCTTGATGAAAGATCTAACTCGCATTCAATAAATAACCACTTCAAATGGGAAATAAAAAAATAAATCCATATCTAGACACATCACAGAACCCAAAACATAATGAGGAGATTTTAAAAGTAGCCAGAAGAAAAAAATTACTCACAAAGGATCAACATTTAAACAGTCAGCAGACTTTAATCAGCAACAAAAGAAGTCAATTAAGGAGTGGGGCATCTTGAAAGTAATAAGCCCTGCAACTCATTCAATGTCAACTACAATTCCACACTCAGTTACCATAAAAGTCAAAAATGAAAGCGAAATAATATTTTCATAAAGGTAGAGGGATTATACTACAGAAGGGTGCTTTTCAGGAGGAAAGAAATTGTACCCAGAGGTTAGCAATGGGATGGGTGAAATGATAATGAGCAAAGAAATTATCAGCATGTAGGTGAATCTAAACAAGTATCAAATCTGTAAAACAATAATTATTGTGATGGTTAAATTTGGTGAGATTACATAAAGTGGGAATGAAAAATTGCAAAATAATGTTAATAAACTTTTGGGAGTGCTTGGTCTTCGTACTGCTTAGAAAAAGAGTTTATAGATTGAGTAACTTTAGACTTTGTCACAGAGTAATGTAAAGAAAATGTAAGTCTCATAAAACAGAACTGAATATGGATCTTCCAAATACGATAATTGCACATCTACCAACTTTGGGCTGCCTACCTTTAGGCTTCTCTCATGGGGAAAAGTAAGCAGATTTTTGTTTAAGGCATTTAAGTTGGATTTCTAGTAAGCACTGCCAAACCTAATATTAACTGATAGGATTGTTCAATAATATTTCTTCACCAGTATACCAAAAAGATCCAATTTGGAAGGAACAATTTCTATTTTGTCCCCTCTCATACTCTGAAACTTGGTGCAGTGCTTATGTAAATTGGATTCACACAAAGAAGGTAGGGAAGGTAGAAGGAAGGAAGATAGGGAGGGGAAAAGGAAGGCTATCTATAGACTTAACTAATGAATCAGTTGATGATTTTAGTGCTCAAAATCCTGTCTCCTCAAATGTTTTTTTATCAATAATTTGTATTAGAATAATAACTGAATGCTAACTTGACAGATGCTATATAATAAGATTAACCAATGCATTAGGTGATAGAATCACGACCAAAAATCTTGACTGAACAATGCCCTCCACCAAGAAAAATGTCCAAGTTCTATTCCCAGGAACCCATGAATATGTAAACCTTACATGGGAAAAGGGATTTTGTCAGTGTAATTATATTAAACACCTTGAGAAGGAGAGATTATTCTGGATTATCTGGGTAGGCCCAAGGTAATCAAATAATCCTCTGAAGAGTAGAAGAGGATGTGATGACAGAAGTAGAGTCAAAGAGAGGTTTAAAGATGCCATGTTGCTGGCTTTAAAGTTGGGGTAAAATATTATGTATGATCCAAGGAATGTAGGAAACCTCTAGAAACTAGAAAAGGCAAGGGAACCTGATTTCCTCCTAGAACCTCCAGAATTATGCAACCCTGCCTACACTTTGATTTTAGTCCAATGAAACTTGTTTTAGATTTCTGTTCCCCAGAATCATAAGATAAATAAATTTATGTTATTCTAAGCCACCAAGATTGTGATAATTTGCTATGGCAGCAAGAGAAAACTAATAAATCTGCTGAAAGTATAAGATGGTCTAACAAAGTAAAATATTTAAAGATATAGATTTAATACACAATTTTATATCAAGGTCAAAGAAAACAGCCAAATTCATATTCCCGAGGATATAGGAGACTATTTTACAATTTGTAAAGGTCCTAATTTTAATTGACTACAACCTTAGTAGGAAACAAATAAATGAAAAGACATACACCCAAAAATGCGCTGCTTGGAATGAAGAAATGGAAGTGCCATGTCATCACTGAGAAAAGTCCTGTGGGCTCAACATCATCACTGATGCACTGTGGTCAGTGGTGGGCCCAACACTTAAAAAGAATGTTGGCAAACAGAAAGAACCTCTCAATGGGGAGGGATCTAGAAAGACTGTTTAAAAAGAAAAAAAAAACTATGTGTGAAAATTTTATCAAAATAAGAGAAAATCTGATATATCATTTTCTTAAAGATGGTACTTATTCACTGTCATTCCTAGGGGTAGAACTCAAACCACAGAGCTCCAAGGGGATCTTTTCCAATTCCACATGAAAAAGAAATCTTTCACCCTCTAACCGGTCCTGAGATAGGACAGATTTCTTTGGGATTATTCTGTGATTCCTGCTCCTACATATATCTGAACATAGCCTGGGCATGTTTTTAAGCTCCCTTCCAGCCCTTGGAGACTTGTGTCCCTTGAGTGGGAAGTGAGTTAGGTATGGGGTCATGGAAAGAAGAGAGAGGACTCTACTTTCTCACCCAGCCCTCTAAGGGCTGTGGCTCTATCTAAGCCACAACTGCAGAAAGAAACCTGGATAGTTAGAATTTTGCCTCCATCTTGGAAAACCCCAAATCCTACTGATAAAGAAGACCTACCCTCCCAAAGCACCCCTCACCAAATAACAACACAACTAAACAAAAAGCTTTCAAATTGAGAAAATGTAGTATTTTCTGGGCTCTTGTGCTAGTTCTCAGGAAAAAAAAAAAAAAAAAGAGCACCAAAATGAGCAGCTTACTCATCACAAAGCCTACCTCCTCCTGTTCATGAAGAAGGAAGGTCCCCTTCTCCCCAATCCCTTGAGTATTCTCTATCCATTCCCTAGGGAACCCCAGGACTATGGGGCAGGAATAAGGGAACTCCTTTCCCAAGTGAGACACAGCACTTGACCTCAGGGATGACTCAGGGCTGTCTTCCTCTTGCCAGGTCTCAGCCTTAACATCTGCATGAAGAGGGATCAGATAAGGGGCACAGATTGAAGAAAAGGTGGACAACTCAAGCAGGATCAGGACCTGTTTCAGGTTCCAGAGAACACAGACAGGGGTTCTAGGCAGGGATGAGGGAGGTAGAGCAGAAAACATATCCTTCCTGGAATGGACTTAAAGTCACAGATTAGTAGTTTCAGTCCTACACATGGCATCCCCCACTATTGCCAACTTTAAGGGAATTTCCACCTCCCCTTTGCCCCCTGGTTCACCCTCCACCCCTGCCCAGTCCCTAGGATGGGTGGGAAGGGAACTATGGAAATTCCCTTTTCAGGAACATGGGGGTGACCTAGAGAGCAGAGGCTGGTGGAAACAAAGGGAATACTAAAAACTGAGAAGGACCCCTTGGCTTCCCGCTCTCCCCCCGCCCCCCACATACACACTTTCATCCTTAGCCAGGGAATCCTCTGAAAAGAGAAGGGACTCACCAGACCCATCTGCAGGTGCTAAATTTTCCCGAGGACTCCAGCCCACCCTCTTCCAGTCCCCCAGCCAGCCCATCCCACTGGGGAGTCAGAAAGGCCCGGCCGACAGCTGGGTTGTGCAATCAGCAGCCCAGATGTGGCTGGGACTCTGGCTTGCGGCAGCTGCCTCTGTCATCACCCAGGGCCTATGGCCTTCATTTCACCCTCGAGCTGTATTCTAGCAACATTCCTGTCCCCGTCCCAGACAGGCCGCACCCCAGCCACCATCCTCCTCCAGCAGCTCCAGAGAAGCCCTGGCGGACGAGCATCACAGGCCCAGCTCAGCCGTACCGTACCGTGCTGTGCTACCCGTGGGGGTGGGGGGGGGGGCGCTTACCCTCCCTGGGCCTCAAGAGATGTGTGCTGAAGTTTAAGCCCCAAGTCCTCTATTGAATTTCCGCCTCGTTCCTGAGGACTTTGAGTTTATTGAGGTATTTTTGGCTCCCCACAGGAACTGGATAAAATATAAAACTTCTTTTATTGCCCTTGGGTATTCTAACCAGGGCAAGGTCACATCCCATTCAGCAGCTACCATGACCACTGTTTTCCAGAACCCTTGGGTGTGGGCAATCATCAGGCAATGCCACTGATTCTCTGGCTTCAGAATTGGCAGCCCATCAGACTTATGACAATCTCAGCCTACACTTTGCTTCTCCCAGGACTGCATGTCTCAGAGAAGATGCACTGTAGTTATCTGCTACATGGAAAAATGAAATAAAGATTGACAGGGAGCATTGCCTGAGGTCGTACGGAAAGCCAGTGGCAGACACAGGGTTAAAGCCCAGGTGTTCGGTCCTTAAGCAGAATCCTTTCCCCCACGCCACACTCTCTGACTTCATCCCTGTGAGGACACGTGTGGGTAGGGATGATGACGACAGTGGTAGCGATGGTGGTGATGGCGGCGGCGGTAGGGATGATGGTGGTGATGGCGGCGGTAATCACGGCAATGACGCCTTCGTGTGACCATGAAGACAGATCCCCCTTCTCTCAAGGAATTCTCTTTGGGAATGCCTAGCTCATTCTAATAATTTTGGCTCTACTCTTCAACTTTGGAACGATTCAGTATCTGAGGCCTTACTCGAATATTTCTTCAGCAGCAGAAATCAAGCCTCGAGAGCCAGACGTCCAAACACACTGCTCGGAACTCCCATTTCGATGAGCCTATGGGAAGGCGGCCCAGCTGCTGCCCCGCTAGATCTGTCATGGTGTTTGTGCTGAGGCCGTGCTTCCCAGGGGCAACGGAGCCAATGATGAGACCCAGCAGGGGCACTGAGGCTGGCCCATTCCTGGAGATGGAGGACTTTCAGCTGACTGCAGCCAAGGGATGCCCCATCAGACTCCTCATCCCGACTGAGACTTTGTTGTAACTACACTGCGGTCTCAGACTCCTCCTCCCGGGACCTTGTTCCATTCCTCTGCCCTTCGCCGGGGACAGATCTGCACTGACATGTGAAGGCTCATCTCACCTTCTCGAGCTCCCTTTCCTTTATCAATCACAGGCATCTCTCTCAAGAAAGCTCTCATGTCTACTCATGTCTTGCAAGCTTTGCGGAAGACCCAAACTCATAAACCTGAATGATTTGTACCACTGGGGTACAAACAAAAAATAGAGAAAGCATTTTAACAATGAGACGGGTCTTCCTCTCTGACTTGCAAACTATCTCTGAGGATGTTTCCAGGCTGGACTGTGCTGTGTGCTTTGAGCCACGAAGTAAAGTTCCCCTCTGGAGGACTAAATCTTGGCTAGGAACTTGAAATGGAGTGGTGAGATGGGAGGAAGGTGGGGGAAGCCCAGGACAGAGACCTTGAGATGGGATGAGCTTAATAACGTTCCGGGCTTAGGGAGCAGTCCCCAGCAAGTGGAGTGGAAGAGGGGGGAAGCTAGAGCTGAACAGGAGGAGGGGCCAAGGTGGAGACTGGGAAGCCAAGGAGAGGACTGGAGATTTCGTAAGATGAGAAAAGAGGTGACCCAGAAGACCCTCCGTCGGGCGGGAAGTGGCCGTGTAGAGCAGCGGGGTAGGCACGGCTCACAGGGAAGAGACCATCTGAGGCTGCTGGGCTCATCCAACCAAGCATCGATGGGATCCAGGATCCAAGGGGTGGGTATAGCGTCAACGCAAAAGACACGTTGAGAAAGAATGAATCGGTCTTGCCTTCTCAATGGACAGAAGCATTAGAGAGGAGGCGAGGGGCCTAAGGGGCTTCCAATATGGAGATCAGATATTGGTACCTCTGACAGGAAGAAGATGGCTGAAGGGAGTTAAGCTCCAGAGGAAAGATTATGAGTTGCTTTGGGTCCTGTTTTTGTTTTTGTTTTTTCCAGTAGTTATATCTACCAGAGACTTGAAAATGTGGATCTAGAAGGCAAAGAAGCAAATGAGCTTTCCTCCAAGGGTGACTGGGGGTGTGCTGCAGATGCTTCCATGGGGCCAGTGGAAGTAGCCACGGTGGGGGCAGGGGAGGAAGGAGCTGAGCCAGCGACAGAGAGGGAGCTAAGAAGCGCAGAGTCCCCTATAACCAGGAGAGTAGCGAAAGCTGGTCGGATACCCCAGGTCCCTCCACAGCCTCCCACCCTGTCAGCCCCGAAGGGAAGTGGGTACAGGCCTCTGGGGGTTCCTCACCACCACAGAGGGTCTTGCCAGAACAGAGGGGTTCCATCCTGGCAGAGCCCGGGACTGCTGAGCCTGCCACGGGGGCGGCCTCCCACAGGCTGCTCCTGTGGTCCAGTGGACACGTTGCTCTCCTGGGGTCAGCGCCGGGGCGGCAGCAGCCTCCTTGTGAGGTGGTGGTGCTGGCATCTGCTTCCCTGGAACGGGAACTAGGAAAACAGATGACCTCAGGCTGAAAGCTCTCAGGATCATTGCTTAGAAGAGGGCGGAAAAGACGAGGCTATAAATACATGTAGACCCAAATTCTCTACCTCTCCAGAAAAATTCCAGGCAGAGTGTCCTACAAATGTGTGACGCAGGCCCCTGCCATCGGCTGTTCCCACACCAGCCTTTTCCTCACTCTCTTCTCTGGCTTGCACACCTGCCCTCCACCCAGGCCTGGCTCCTTTCTATCCCGGGTACTGGCTGGGCTCACTCCTGCCTCAGGCCTTCGCCTACATTCTACCCTCCACTTGGGACACCACTCTCCTCCTCCCACCCTTGGAAGAGCACTTACCCCCAACTTGTCCAGGACTCATGTCACAGATCCCCTTGAACCTTCTGCAGGAAGCCTCCAAGTCTGCTTCCCGTTTGGAGTTCCAAGACCAAGAACCTGAACCACACAACTGACCATTGGATGGCCTGTCTTTCCCTCAATTTCTGAAGGTTAGACTGACCCCTTACAGCCATAATAAAATCTTCCTAATGGGGCCAGGGAGAGGAGGACTTCTGTATATTTTCCTTCTATCTCCAAAGGCATCTAGTCTAAAATTAAGCACATAGCGAGTGCCTAATGAATGTCTGTAATCAATCAAATACATAGAAAGAGGTCATCCGTTTTTTAAAAAA
>CM052811.1:45281891-45307314 GCA_028533885.1 Nasua narica
CCTCAAAGGCGAATTCAAGCCACTTCCTTTAGAGAAGCCCAGAAAGATTTGCAAGTTTTTAATGAGTCTTTCCAGCATCCAGGCCATTATCCAGTTTAACTTTTACAATAAACCAGGGAGGGAAAGGGTGCTCATCCCCACTTTAGGAAGGAAGAAACTAGGGTTTGGGGAGCCTAAGTCATCTCTACTCTGGTGAGGTATCGAAGGAGGCAGCCCACAGAGCTGGGTCCCCAGCCTCCAGAGAGGTGCTGGGGGTGCGCCGAGGGAGAGGGGACCCCGGGCTGTGGAAGACACAGGTCAGAAGAGAAGGCCCTGTGGGGCTGCTGCAAGGCAGGGGAGGAGCAGGCGAGTGCCAGACTGTGCCGCCCCTCCCCCTTCCTCTCTTCCTCTTCCACTGAGTTGACCTTTAAATTATGGCATCAGCTGCAGTGCCAGACACGCTGTGATTTCCCCTTACTCCATCTGCCTACCCTTCTCCTGGCGCAGTTTCTCCTCTTGCTGCTTCCCCCTCCCTCCTTCCCACGCACTCCTTCTCTCTCCTCTGACCCGACAGCTGCCTCCTCAGGTGTCCCCATTCACAGCATGCCAGCCTCACAGGAGGCCCCACTGCAGGTGGGCATTGCCGGCCTGACCCTGGCCGCCCCCCCATCCCACCTCCCCCCCCCCCCCACCGCTGGGACTCAGTGGTCCTCAAAACCACCTTTGCCAGGTCCTGCTCTGCTCCTCCCTCCTGGGGCACTGCAAACCTTGCCACCAGCCCCGCCCCGCTGCCCACTGGCCCCACTCGCAGCTACCCCAGCCTCACCCCTCCCAAAAGTCTCAGGCAGGGATATACCCTCCATTTAATGTTCATTTACATTTGGCCTCAGGCCTAAAGAATATTTATTTTTGCCTACCGCTGTAGAATATAGCAGACATTAAATCTTATCAGTTTAATTTTCTCCCAGATAATAGGACAGCCTTTGATTTTTTTTTTCAAACTATGGAAAAAGTGTCAAAGAAAAGTGGAACATTAATCAAGGGACTTTGATGAAAGGAAAGAAAGTGTTTTCCTAAGAGCCCAACATGTGGTGCAGCTGCTGGTGGATATTTAAATGACGTTTTTCATATGTTGCTGTAAAAAAAATCTCTTTGAGTCGATGCTGGAAATATATTCCAATTTGCTACAATGCCAGTGGTTTTAAAATTATTTAGAAATAAAATGTGTTTATGATTTCTGCTCTACTTTGTATATTTGACTGCTGCAGACCTCTTTCCTTTGAGGAGAGCCTCGCCTTGTCTCTCCCAGAAGCTGTGAGGCTCTTCAGGACAGAAACCCTCAGCCCGTGGGCCCTCAAAGATGGGAACCATGTTTTCTTCCTCTGTGGCCTTTGGCCCAGTTCATCACCCTTTCCCAGAGGTTTAACGACAACAGGAGGGATTTAGGTGAGGAAGAAAAAGAAGGTGGTAGGGGACGTCATTATGACTAGGCATGTCTGGGGAAACCTTGATAAAAAGGCTTGATTGCTCCTGCAAATGAGAAAGAAATTAACTCATTCAACTCCCAGGGTGCCTTATAAGCCTGCACACGTGAGTGGAGGAAATCCAGAGGCCGCCGGGCTCTCCTGCATGAGGCTTATCAGAGTGGCGAGGGGAGCCCCGGTGCCCACTTGGGCTGGGGGAGACCTGAGTGTTGGCCTCCCTTTTGGAGCCCACTGGGTTGGGAAGTCCCCTCCCACCCTGCTGGAATCCCTTCCTCAGAAGATCATCTAGAACTTGCCTAACTCTTGCTCTCTGGAGGACCAGCTTCCTAACCCTGCCATCCTTGGGAACTTGCCAGTCCTCCCATCAGGGGAGGGAGAGTGAATTCTGAGATGCCCCCTTTGGAGCCTGCACGCTGAGACCTCTGCCACGGCTTTCTGACCATAAGGGCAAGGCCTGGGCAGCTGCAGTGAGAAATTAGTTTCCAAAGAGACACATGCTCCACCGACCCTCCTCGGCGCCAGGAGGGCAAGTGACCTGGAGGCTCCCGTCCTTCCTCACCCTCCCAGAGGCCAGGCTGCCCCTGGAGGAGATGGCCCTAGGCCTGCACCGGTAGCAGGTCCTGTCCTTGATGACCAGTGGGGGGCACACTCTCCCTAGTTTTCCTCTCTCCACTGGAGTTGGGACCTGAGGGAATGTGCAGGGGTGCTGTTGCCTCTCCCCTGCCAGGGGCTTCCTGCAGGGGGAAGATGTGGGGGAAATGGGTGGAGGCCTGCTCCTTCCCCATCTCTCAGGGCCATCTCCTAGCCACTCCCTTCTGCTGTACTGGCCTGTGGCTTCCCCCAGGTCCTCCCAAGCAGATCATTTATGGGTCTATGTGGTTGGGCGAGGGGAGACCCCTGCCCAGACAGAGGACTGAGATGAGCACTGCTGAATTGCTTTGACTGTGAAGTCAAGTCCAAACTCCAGCCTCCGCTCCTTCTAGAACTGTCTCCCCTCCCCGCAATCTTATGTCCCCCACTTCTTACCTCTCCCTGCTCAGTTCCACACTGTGCCCCGAGTGTCCAGCCCAGGCTTCCCTCTGCTCTGGGCCCCAGAAAAGTGCCTCCTAGCACGTCCAGCCAAGGCCCCACCTTCTCTAATCGGCTTCCTTGTCCTGCTCCAGAGAACACACTGACAGAAGCCGAGGAAGGAACAATCCAGGTCTTACGGGGGCATTTACCTGTGTGTGTTGTTCTTGTCTTACATCTTTGTACAGTGAGCCCCTGGGCAGCGTGGTGCGGGCCCTTCCTTTGTTTCCCCTGTCACTGCTTGGTGCAGGCTGAGACGCAGAGCAGATGCACCTGGGGGGCTTTGCAGCAGTCCCTTTGGACAAAGCGCATAGTCCTCATGGAGCCCGAGTCCCAGGACGTTGCTCTAATGGAGCTGTCACGACAGTCCCATGCTCTTGCCGGTCACTGATGCAAGAATGCTATATGACGGAAGATTGTGGGCTCACAGGAAGTGATTCTCCCCTCCTAAGACAGAGACACAGGAAGACAGGTCCTATGCCTTCCTCTGGGCATATTCATACCCAGCTGGTGTGCCAGGAAGCCCAGCAGCACCTGGAGGTGACGCTGAGACACAGGAGATCAAGTGCATTGCAGAAGCATGGAGCAAGAGCCCTGAGGAACCATCTTAGAATAAGCGATCACTGATTTCCCTCACCGTTTCATCTGGTTAGAGATGGGTGTCATGTTATTCACAGCTATAAGCAGCCACCTGGCAGGGTGAGAGTTGGGGGGCTGCCCAGAGAAACCCCATGGCTGCCACTGAACTGGGACTGCCTGATACCAGAGCCCTCTCTCCCTCCCTCCTTCTTTCCAGAAAGAGAGAAGAGGTCTGAGTTTTGTCTCAGACCACCTGAGACTGAATGGGGCTGGCCAGGCCTGCCTCACTGGCCCACTCTGAGTACTGTCTCAGATATTGCACATACAAAAGGCTCATCAGATGGTCCTTCCCTTCCCCATTCCCCTGCTGTCTTGCCTTCGAAGACTATCTTTGTCTATCTTCCCCGCTGCATGTCGAGAGGGATCATTAGTCTGGAAAAGGGAACTGAGGCCTCAGGTAGAAGAATCCTCATACTTGCCCTCGGTCCTGAGCCAATCAGACTCCAGGGGCTCAACAGGAAGGGGCAGTGCAGAGCCTCACCATGATCAGAGCACTGTATTTTATGATTGAATGTCATTGGGAGATGGACCGTATCTCACCGTGGACCAGAGAAAACAAAGGTCGTCCCTCCAGAGGGGCTGCACGTGTTAGGGAGGGCCCAGCAGCCCATGCCGTGCAGTGTTAGGGTTGGTTCTCAGAATCCCAGGTCATACCCTAGCAGTTGCCCCCTGAGAATACTAGCATCCAGGGACCTGGGCCTGGTGACAACGTGCCCAGTGGGGTAAAGGGCAGAACCCTGCCTTACCTGTCCATTGCTCTTGACTTTCAAGTGTTAAGCACAACTCAATGTTAACCAGACCCCCAAGGAATCCCCTAAGCCTTGTGCCCTAAAAGCCAGAGCCAACCAATGAAGCATAGTGGCAAGGCTCCAAGTTTCACCATGAGCTGGCAGGTAGAAACAAGCTTGAACTGCAGCCAGAAGTGTTTGGGTGAGTCCAAAGGGACATCCTGAAACAATGGATGGACCACTGGTAGAAATGAGCAACCATTTTCTCTGCTTCTCTTTTAGGCTTGGGTGTCTTTAAATGTAGGAGGGCTACTCAGGAGACAGGTGTGGAACTGATGCTCTCTTAAGCCAGATGCTAGAATGAAGTGATGTCCTTCCCCTCCTGCCCCTCTCCAGACCCAGAGAGGGATGACTGCCCTCAGTCTCAGTTCTGAAACATCAAGGCTGAAGGGTTGTATGGCCTGTCTCTTGTTTCCTGGGACTTTCAGGAAACCCAAATGCAAAGCAATTGGAGTGGGGGCTTTAAATTGCTCCAAAATGAAAATGCTTTCCGATTGGGTAAATTCCTTTATGGGCTCATTTGCTAGCATTTTTCTATTCCTCGGTTGTGTTAGAAATTTGGTCATTAAGTTTCATGGACATACACAGAAGGACAGAGGGAGCTACAGTTCCGTGTATGCGCCTCAATTTCTGGCAGGGAAGGTTGAGAGGAAGACAATGGTGAGCTCTCTACTGAGAGCTGGACTCTGGGAAGGAGAGCACAGCTGGGGGAAGGACCTCGTGGACGTCTAGACATTCAGATGGGAGAGAAGCAGACAGAGCTCATCTCAGCACTACGGCTGGGGCTGTGTTCTCATGACCCACCTAAATCAGCTCTGGGGAATTGTCTGGGGAGCAACATATTTCCTGCCCTTGGGAAACCCTAGCCTGACAAGGGAGTCATCAAGGAGCTTCCAGGTGATCCCCGGACTCAGGGGGTTTCATGTTCATTGGCTCAGATACAAAGCAGAGACACGAGTGTAAGATAATAGTTCTAATACTTGCACAACTAGAAGTCTTTGGATCTGTGTCTGAGTACTGTGACAGGGTGAAGGGGGGGAAAAAAAAAGAGGTTCTTTACCCAGAGAGCTGGAACAGCAGGAAATTCCTAGACCCTCATCTTTAAGCCCTGGCGTGCTAGAAATGGGTTACTGGGTTTTGGGGAGGGCAGGAATGTTCCACCAGCTCTACTCTCAGTAACACCACAAATCTCTGTTTATTTAAGAGCCTTCTTTTGCTAAAAAGCGTAGCCCCTGATGTCCTTGGCTTCCTTCTAAGACATCCCTGGCAGTGACCTCCTTTTGGGTGAGATCTTTGTTTGGATTCCCTAGAAAATAGAGCTGGGGGCAAGGCTTATATGCTAATGCTTTATTTGGGAGATGCAGATCCAGAGCAGCAAAGGTAAAGCAACGTAAAAGCAGAACAGTAAAGGGAACAAGTAGGGAACAAGGCAAGGTGATACATTATTGCACCGGTCATTGCTTCTTAACAAATTGCAAAAAGACACAGCTTATCAAGATGCAGATGCTTGTCATCATCCAGGCAAGACATCTCTGGACAAGTTATACAGAAGAGGCGTACCTCCCAACAGTGCATCTGAATGGGAATGAGGGGATAATTTTATCTGAAGTCCTCTTCCATATTCTGTCTTTCAAAATCCATCTCATGTGGAGACGACTGACCTGAACTTCCTGACTGTATCACTTGGGCTCACTCGGGAGCTACTTACAAAGTCAGATCCTGCATTGTGCATATTGATGCTTCTGCGAAGTCCGAGAGCCCAATAGGAGCAGGGCAGCTGGTCAACCTTGGATGGTAGGGCCGAGCAGGCATGTCAACACTCAGCTGACTCTGGTGGCAGCTGAGCAGGAGAAAGTGGCTGAGGATCCGAGAAGATTCACAACGTGTGTCCAGTGGCAAGGGAGAGAGTCCTTAAAGAGGAGGATGGGAAGGGGTTCCTGCAGAAAGCCAGGGGCCTTAGGGATCAGGGAAAGTCAGAGCAGAAGGACATCTGGGGTAGAAAAGACAAAGGTAGCATGTTGAAGATTTCATGGACGTTGAAATAGGGCAAGTAGAAGGACTCGGTGACTCGGGGTGTAAAGTTACTCCGGTCCTGGAAGCTACTCCAAGGGCATTCCTCTGGATACAAAAGCACATTACTTTAGAGTTCTCCTGGCCAGTGTTTGCTGTTGGTTTTAAAGAAAAGTCTTCTCTTTTTTTTTTTTTAATGCTCACCCATGTGGTAAATTGTAAAAAGGCCATAAATTCTTCTGCTCCCCAAGGCCCTTGCAATGTGACATTGTTGATCTTCCCATCAGGAGGCAAAGTCTGTTTCCCCATCTCTTGAATCTGTGCTGACCCGGTAACTTACTTGAGACCTTGAGACGTTAGCAAACTTGATCCAAGTAGAGGCTTGGCAAGCCCCCAGGCTCAGGGGTGCTAAGGTCAGGGAAGCGACCTGCGACCTCTGTGTGACTGAGCCTCAGCTAGCCTGCTGGAGGATGAGGGGCCACTTGAGGGAGGACCGAGGTGCCCCATCAGATACGAGTGCGGCCATCCTTGTTCATCTAGTTGCTAGCGACCTATCAGCCGACTACAGGCACGCAGGGAAGCCTAGTGAAGATCAGCTGAGGCAGCTACACCACAATAACTTCCCACCTCATCTAAGAATCACGTGCGAAATAACTAATGTTTATTGTTTCAAGCCCCTCCTGTTGGGGCTTGATCGTCACGCAGTGAAAGCCAACTCATTCAACCTCAACAATTCACTGTGTGTTGAACTCATAGACTGTGTTCAGTCAAGGTCTTGCAAACAGAGCTGAATTTTGTAGACTCCACTGTGGAGGAGATCACCCGGATGAAGGGGATAAGTGACTCTGGGCGGTGGTCATGGGTATTGACGCTAGTGATGGCATCGATGGTGGGGAGATTGTTGGGGACAGCAGTGGCGGGGGCAAGGCTGGCCGTGTGCAGTGATGTTTGTGAGAGTGAGCGTGTGGTCGTTGTGGTTTGGATGAGAGCACCAGCTCTGAGGGCGGTGGTACAGAAGCCGGTGTCTGTGGAAGTGATTATGATGGCGGCAAGGCTTGTGGTGCAGTTGTACAGCGGTGAGAACTGGGGATCAGTGTGGGGGGGGCGGCGGTCGTGACTGTCGGCGATGGTGACAATCATGGTGAAAACAATGGAGAAGGTGACAAAGATGCGGATGATGATGGCAGCTGGTGTTTCCTAGATGGTGGCAATGGTGATCATTGTGACCACTGTGATTGTGATGAAGATGACAGTCTGAACGGCAGTAAGCTACAAATGTGCCCTTTATGCTGAGCAAGCCCTGTGGCCTGGATTTCTCTTTCCCATTATAACACCAAAACCTAGTTCCCAAGGGAGGGGGGGGGGGTTCTGAGAAAAATCATCCTGTGAGCTGAGAAGATTGGAACCCTAGGCTTCACTTCCTTTTTTGACAAGAACTGTTGAACTAAAGCCTGGATCGAAGTGGCAAAGGACTGGGGCATCTCAGCTATCAGCACTGGCTGCCTCTTTGAGGCAGAATGAGAGAAAAGCCATGCAGGGCACAAGAAAGCCTGGGCTGGTGGAGGGAGGAGAAGACAGATCTCCTATCACCTCGGGCTGGAAGCCACAGATCTGGGTCTCCCAGAGCTCCAAGAGCATGCTCCTTGGCCCTGGAAAGAGCCCAGCAGCTAGAGAGAGAGCGGCATGGACAAGGAGAATGCGGCCAGAGTGGATCCCTGTGGCCATGTGTGGGGAAGGCCTCGAGAGGCCAAAGGCTCAGTCCCGACGGGGCTTGGTGTGCTTATCCTGTGCCACCTGGGCTGGGAGGAGCCCACCCGTGACTTCGCTCTGCCCCACCCACGCTGGAGTAGCCGTGGAGTGCAGCCACATGAGCCAGAGGATGGGGAGAGAGTGAAATTGGAGGCTGACGACAGACTGCTGGCTTGGTGGGCAGTGTGATCCTCAGGGCCATGCGGAGGTCAGACGTGGGGAGGACAGGGTGGGCCGGAGCTGTCCCAGCTGCAGTGCAGCTGCTCCCTGACCGGTCATCCAGACCTTACTGAGGACTGGGAAGGCTGCGGAGGTTTTATCCCTGAACGTGGGCCCTCCTCCTGCTGGTCTGCTGAATGCAGTTCTGGCTTCTCTGCTGGTTCCCAGGATCCCGCTCCACGAACGTGCACTCCTGTTTCCCTCTGGCCAAAGGGGACCCGCCTTCCCGCTATTAAACAGAGAGGCATGGACGGGAACCCAGGGGAGTATGCTGGGCTGGGGATACCTTGTCCCCATGGCAGAGCACCCTCCTCGAACATGATCCCGAACAGGCCCAAGACAGGTGTCAGCGGAAGTCGGGAGAGAGTAGGGGAGGGTGAATAATTGATCCGGAGGGCTTAAGGGAGGGGAAGTGCCCAGAACTTGTGCAAGACCCTGAGATGTCTGCAGAGCTAGACAAGGAAATAAAACTCAGAGATGTTTCAGAGGCCCTGTGGGGAGAAGAAAGACACAACTTCTTGAGCCCCAGCTGGCTCTCGAGAAAGCTGCAGAGTCTCAGAACATGGGTTAGTGTCTTTAGCTAGCTTGAAAATTAGCTCACTTCTGTACCTGGGTCTTAGTGAAGGCATATCTTGTAAAAAGGTCCTTGCCCAGGGGGTGAGCTGGGGCAGAAACGCATCCCGGCCAGGCTCTGCTCATCGAGGCCCGTGCCCTGCTATTGGGCTGCGCCCTCCCAGAAGAAGGAACACCTTTTCCTGATCCCACAGAGGCATGGTGCAGTCTAGCTGGAACTCTGGTTGAAATGTGCTTAGACCATCAGCTCCAGCTGAGGGACCTCCAAGGTAGGGCCAGCCAGCTGAGGTTGCTTCCATCCCCGCTGCTCCAGTAGAGCGTGCGGCCCTCAGCCGGTCAGTGAGAAGGAGGAACGGGCAGTGTCTTTTGAGCTCTTTCCTGCGAAGGCCTGGAGTGAGCTGAGTCAGCCCAGCATCTTGAGCCAGCACGGACGGGGCCTCCTTCAAGGGACTTACTAGAGTCAAGGGAAAGAGACCACGATTACCTAAATGACTATGGACGTACCGTGACGTTCAGGGTAATGGTAAGAGCATATGGTAGGGAATTTCCTTTACCCGAAGGCCAGGTAAGCGATCCCTTTCTGAGGAAGAGACACTTCTGTAGAAATGCGAATAATGGGTACAAGTTGGCAAAAAGAAGAGAGTGGGATGGGGAGGGTGGGGACAAGTGTGACGGACAGGGGAAGAGCACGCGTGAAGGTGTGAGGAAGTTGGCACGAGGTGTGACTGTAGTCACACCAAGTGAGGGGACACCCGGTCTCTGCGATCAGAAGGGAGTCAGAGGCCAGTGCACAGAAATCCGGAGGGTATTGATCTGATCTGCATTCTGAAAAATCTCCCCCGCTGCCAAGTGGAAGTGGCCTGGGGCAGGGAGGTGACAGGCTGCTGGGTGGTGGCTTCATCAGCAAGCCCGCAGCGCTGGAGAGGCGCGTGCCTGCTGGAATTTTTACTCCAAAGGGGTCCTGGGAATCTAGTCTCCAGTCTTCCATACCCCAGACCTGGGAGAGACCAGCTTTATCCCTGTGCAGACTTCGTCTTGGGCTGGGATCCCTGACCCTACTTTAGAAGCATATTTTTCAAATGGAGAGAGGCGACAGAAACCGGAAGAGCCCGGCACTTTGTACCTGCAGGGTCTCGCTCTGTATTTGGCAAATGAAGGGACGGTAGAGGGACACAAGGCGGGGTCAGGGAAAAACAGCAGTGCGGATGCCCCATCTTTGTGCAGTTTAATGAAGCTCTGTACAGGCTAGGAGGTTAGAGATGTAAGGTCAATATGGAGACTGGAAAGAAGAGTCTCAACTTTGCAGAGGAGAGTGCATTGAAAAAAATTATTATTGGGGAGCCTGGGGGGCTCAGTCAGTTAAGTGGCCAACTCTAAATTGAGGCTCAGGTTATGATTTTGGGGTCGTGAGATCGAGCCCTGTGTCAGGCTCCATGCTCAGCCTGGAGCTTGCTTGGGAATTTCTCTCTCTCCCTCTCTCTCTCTGCCCCCCACCTCCCACTAGCACGCGTGCACTCTCTCTGTCTCTTTTTCTCAAAAAAAAAAAATTATTATTCGAACAAATCCATAAAAGGTACATTTTGGGGTCGTTGGGCAAAGGGGAAGGAAAAAGTAGGGGTAAAGAAGTGAGGTGGTTGGGACTCTGGCTACCTCTGGGCCCACCATCCCCAGTGTTCCTGCCACAGGAGCCTCGGGTTCTCCCTCTGTGCCCTCCACCCCCCAGGAGCTCCAGGGTTTTCTCTCTTCGCATGCAGGGGAGCTGGGGAGTGGAGGACATCCAGGGCAGTGCTGGCTGTTCTGGGGCCCACATCTGCCTGGGACCCCTCTTTCAGCCCGTTGAGGCCACTCTTTGGACCTGTCCCACCAGAAACCCAGATACATCCAGGCAGACAGGTCAAGACTTGGCACATGGAATTTCAGGAGCCACACGGGCCTCGGGGATGAGATAGTGTGTAAGAAGTGTCCTCCACACTCAGAATCAGAGTGCCACTGGGGACCCAGGTGAGGGTCAGGGGAGAGACCCAGAGCCTTTTTGTTTTCCTCCGATGTGGGTAAAGTTCACTTTAATTGCAAAGCCTTCATTTAAAGCACATTCCATAAGGAACACACAGGAGAGCTGTGACTCTTGAACATAGACATACATAAAAGTCCCTTGAAAATCAGGTAATCAAGATGAGGGCATTCCACAAGGAAAGCACCCCTCATTTTTCTGAAGACTGACTTGGAATTTCAAAGTGGTAGGATGGACCTTGAAGCCCAGAGAATAAAACCCTTTTTTTTTTTTCTTTTCATATTATTAGGCGAATACATATCAGCAACTCCGCTTGATAAAGTGAGATGGACACCCTCTTTGGATCAGGCGAGGGCAGGACACTGAATGAAAGTTGCGCTGAGTGTGGATGGGAAAGCAGGGGAAAAGGAACGCCAGATACCAGATACCGGGCTGGGGGCCCTGACAGGGAGGGAGAGGGTGACGAGGCCTTGCAGGAGGTTGGGGGAGGGGTTGTGGAGATCAGAGGCCAAGATTCCTGCAGGCGACTTAGAGCCAGAAAGCTTGAGAGGTGACCAGAGGGCAGAGTGGGGTGGGTGGGGAAGGAGGCAGGCCGTTCCTGGGAGCCCACACCACCTTGGTGGCCTCTCTGTCACTCCCTCTGGAACACAGTGGAAGAAAACAGAGTCCTGGCCTATTCCTGGGGTCTGGAGTCTGGGGTTAGGAGATAGCAGCCTCCCTGTGCTCTGGGTGCTGGCAGCAGGAAGTGGCCTTGGGTGCGACCCCTGGGGAAGAGGGTGCTGAGGACAGGGAGAAAGAGGCAAGGCAGTGGAGCTGGGGAGGCACACTCGAGGGAGGCTAGGGAAACTCAGTCTCTCTACAACAGTCATTAGGTTTTCCGAGCTGGATCAGGCTAAGGACTCCTCGCCCCTGAGGACCTCCAGGATAGGGCCAAGCTCTGAGAACCCACACTCCAGTCTGGGAGGGTGGAGCCACCTGATGGAGCCTGATGAGAGCCATGTGGCTGTGGAGGCTGTGGCCTGAAGGATCAGGGGACTGTCCCTAAGGCTGTGGTGACACTGGGCACCCAGGAGGAGATGAAGGGCTGCGGAGCCAACCAGGCAATGGAGAGCTGCAGGACTTGGGTTGGTGGAGGGAGGTGGCCCTCCGGGTGATGGTCTGAGTCATTTCAGAGATGGGGCAAACTCTGGTGAGGGACAGGGGAGGTGAGCCAGCAGGTGTCCATAGCACAGTCCCTTTCCTTGTGTTTCCCATCCTGCCACGGGCTTTACTTTCTCACCGATCCTTTTATAGTGGGTTCAGGCCTTTGCACAGGTATTGGCCATCTCCCTTGTGCCAGCACTGCTTAAGGGACTCAGGACACATCAGTGAACAAGAGACACCAAGATCCCCACTCACACGGGGTTCACATTCTGGTGAGAGCCCAGGCAGTCTGGAGGAGCAGTAGGGGGGAGGTGTGGGGAGTCTGGGAGCAGGGAGGGGGCTCTGGCCTCCAGAAGGAGATGTTAGAGCAAGACCCAGGCTTGGGCTTCAAAACAGTGCTGAGAGGATCTCAATGTGAAGATTCAGACTTGGCGGATGGGTTTGGGCGGATCCTGAGTCTCGGGTACAAGGTGCTTATGAGACTGCAGGTACAAGGTCAAGGCTACAGATGAGCCTGTTCTCCGGGTGCTCCTCCTCCCTCTGGCCCCCCCTGAGGGTGGGTGCTGAGCCGCTGGCTGTCCTTGGAGCACAGACTGTCCTTTCTTCTGTGTGGTCCTCCGTCTTCCTACCCGCACATGGAGAAGTTGGACCAGGTAGCTCTGATAGCCTGAGACCAGGCTGTGGCAGAGTCAGCACTTTCCACAGAAGATCCCCCAAAAGAGGCCTTTCTCCTGGAGTGCCTCAGATGCCTTAGCTGGTGTCCTGGGTGCTCTGGCGACTAGGGTTTTGTGTCAACCCCCGGCTGCCAGTGAGGTGAGGGGTTGGGATTCATCTCCGTTTTGCATATGGTTCTATTGAGTCCCTGGCCACTCGTGGTGAGCTTCTGGGAGAATTGGCCTGGCTGCTTTGCTCACAAAGGTGGGACCCCGAGCAGGAGCCCAGAGTGGAACGTACCTTAGGCCCCCCAGATGTAGAGGGAAAAGGAGGGTTGGTGGGACCCAAGCCCTGAAGTCCCAAGGTTGTGCCTGTGCTGTGAGGGACCCTAAATGTACACTTTGAAGGAGGAAGTAGAATGCATCAGGAAATCCCCTGTCTTCCTCTCACTCCCCTTCCCCAGGTTCCTAGGGGCTGGGCTGAGCTGAGAATGGAGACCGAGGACCAGGGCTCCCTGTAGCCTGCCCCATGGTGGAGGTAAGGGTGAGACATGCCATGGAAGTCCTGGTCAAGGTTCCTGAAAGAACAGCGGTGGGTACACGGGTCCAGCTTTGGCCCATCAGAAGCCTTCTGGTGTGTCAGAGCTTTTGGGCAAGCCCAGCATAACCTTGACCCTTGGCCACTTGTCTCTCCATTCTGCTTCTCAGCCTGAGGCTGGTCCCCCTCCCTGGGACTTTGTCTCCTCCCTGGGACCATTTTTTCTGGCTCTGTATTTGCTTCTGACCCTTTTTCTTTCTAATCATGACCCCCCCCGGCCAATCAGTGGTCGATCTGTGTGATCATTGCTGCATCTGTGCCACAAAACCAGTCTCTGGAGAATATTGGCTGGATTCCTCTAGAAGACCCTAAGTGGCTCCACTGAGATGTGCCATCTTTCTGTGTCAAGGAGTCCTCCGAGCCCGGGGGTGTGGCTCTCTCTGGTGGGTCTTTGCCCTTCTCTGGAGATAACGGTGCCATTGGACGCCCCCAGCTCTGGCCCCTTTTCCCGCTTTTTGCCTACGATCCTCAGCCCAGGCTGCCTGCATCCCTCCCTCTGCAGGCAGCCTCCTGGCTGACTTCGCTCCCTGTCACATTCCTGGCTGTGAAAGGGACCTCTTCCAGGGCCCTGGGGAGATGACATGAGTTTGTTTGTTTTTCTCCTGTCTCCACTTCAAGGGCTCCACTGGCAAAAACAACACCCTGATGACTTCCAGCTCTTCCCCTCCTTTGTCCTGAACATGGGAACGACAGCCTCCACTCTCACATGTGTCAGCTGAGGAAAGAGGAGCACAGGGGCTGGCTTTAGGAGGGTCACTTGCTCCCACTGCCTTTCTGAGGAGCAGTGGTAGAATCACATGTCATCCACAAAGACCCCCCTCGGGTCCAGCCCCAGGAGCCCCTCAGGGCAGACAGGAATCCTATTGTTTGAGAAGAGAGGCTAGAGAAAAGCAAGCCTCAACCCAAAGGAATAAATCTTATGGGAAAATATAGATTTAAAGATCAGAACACTATCCCAATACCTCACACAAAACTGTGCATGAACAAACCTCCTCATAACAAAAATGTGTGTTCCTGGAGTGTGCTAAATCTCTAAAATCATGAGGATAAGAACCCTCCCTCTAACGGGAGGGCTGTCACACAGAATCAGTGAGAAGGGATTGGGCATGAGGCACAGTGTATGTCTACCCTCTAGGAGCCAAAGATGAACTTGCTGAGAACCAGACTCTCTTTTACAGGACAGAGAATAGTCATGATTCTCTTTAAGGGACAGTATTTGGTTCAAAGAAGCTAATGTTGAGAGCCTAGTGGAAGGACAAAGTGAATGAATACAGACATTCTAAATACTACATCACCCTCCACTACTTTGGCATTGATGGGGCTGTCATCTGGGGCCTCAGGCTATTGTTGAGAGTGGCTTAGGTTCTGGGGTGAGGAAGATATTGAACTATCTCCAAGGATAGAGCAGAGCTTTACTACCACTTTCCTTGTGCACCAGCTTGAGACAAGCCCAGGGGCCACAGAGAAATGGGTCCAGGGCCAGAGAGCCCTTTCTGATGGCAAGTGTGTTTCTGTGAAGCAGTAAATACAGGGATAACTCTAAGGTCAATTAGGAGCCCTTAAGGAGCCAAGCCAAAACCACAGAATTATCTAATTCATCTCCCATGGATTCTCAGAGAACAAAGGAAGACTATGGGGCTCAAGGTGCTGAAATAGGAGCTGATAGAGGAAAACACAAATCAGCGGAAGAGGAGAGGTTCAGCTTCTTTAAGTCCTCAAAGTTCAGACCTGTGTCCCTCATTTCGCCCAGGGCCCAGCCACTTGGCCCAAGGAGAAACTGTGGTATAAAATTCACTTGAGATTGTAGAAGAGAAGCAGTGTCATCTTGGGCTCCCTTAAGTACCTGCTTTGTGTCTGCTCTAGTGGACAAGATTCTGGATTAATTGTTCCCGTAAGACTAGATCTCGTGGTCCTTCTCTATAAGTCCTTTGCCTGATGAGAAAACAAGCAAGAGGCTTTAGGGAGTCCCTATATCTCCTGATCATTAAAATACAGTTCTTGTCCCTGGAAAGCCCAGGTCTGACACCCCTGGGGACCTGTTGGTCAGCTCGAAAAAGAGCACCCATGGATATGAGGCCTATGCACGGGAACACAAAATGGATGATGACCACAGCTGCCAAATGGAGCTCCTTGAAACTGTACTTGGGGTGCGGGGCCGGCTGTGGAGAGTGGGACAAGAGGAGAGCCTTCCGGGTGGTTTGCAAGGATAGTAGGGCTCATGGATTTGTAGATAGGGGAAAAGAGGTGTTGCAGAGGGGAGGCTGGTAGGAACAAGCAGTCCTTTTCAGCTATGCATAATGAAGCTACTGAAGGGCGTTAGTGTTCTGGTGTCTCAGGACATGGAAAGACCCTCCTGCCCACGCTGAATTATCTTCTCTCTTTCCCCTACATATATTCTCCTGATCCCTGTTTTAAAACATACCACATATAGGCCACCTATATTCCTCTTGACATGTGGCGTCCAGAACTTATTCTCTCCTCTACTCACTCAATCCATAATATTTAGCATCATCTATGTTCTAGATACTGTGCAGGGGCACAAAGATTGGTAAGACCTAGTTTGGTTCTAAGGGAGCCCTTAGCACTGCTCAATAGAATGCAACACAGTTCAGTAGAACTTTCTGTGATGATGAAAATGCTGTGATGTCTCATGGGAGTCACTGGTCACTTATGGCTGGCTATTGAGCACCTAAAATGTGGCTAGGGTAGCTGAAGAACTGAATTTTTATTCTATTTAATTGTAATTAATTTAAATTGAATAGCCACATGTGACCAAGGTGAACCATATTAGACAGCACATACATCACTGAAAAGAGAGACAAGTAATCACACTGTTACACTCTTAGGATAGTGCAATCAGGCCTGCCATTGTGGTCTGGTCAAGGAGGTAGGGGAGAGGGAGTGACTATATTTGCCTGGGAGTTAGGAAGTCTTCCCAGATGAGATGAACTTTGAGCTAAGTCAGGGATGATGAACAGGACATACGCATTGATGGGGAGGGGGCATGTGTGGGCAACAGGCTCAAACTAGTGATTCCTGCATTTTTGCTAGACTTCCCAGCTGGGCTCGTCCATAGATTAACCAACAGAGCTGGACTTTAACAAGGAGATACAGATGTGCTCTGCCTGCTGGCCTGGCTCTCTGCCCTCCTCAGTTCCCAGGGAGGTGGGTGATGACAGATGGACTCATGACTCTCCCTAGATTGAGGGATCCAAAGGGCTGAACTGACCCTAGGAATGATGATTGTACCCAGGGGAGAGGGTGCGGGGTATCTGGAGACCATATGGGAAGCTGGGAAGCATTTAGGGGAAGAGGATTGACGCAGGGGGAGGAGGTTGCTGGGAGCCAGTTTCCCAGTAGAGGCCAAGAGTCACTCCCAGGGTCAGTTCGAGCTCCTGTCCAGATGGAGAAATGGGGGAGGGGTACTGGGACCCTATGAGGCTTCTGGAGAACTGGGTTCAGTTCATTGTGGGGCTGGGGCAAACAGTGGATGATGAGATCTTCCAGGGCCCTCCTGTGTTTGAGTCCTTGGTGGTTGGCTGGTAGTGGCCCACACCACTCCCAACAGACTAGGGTCTGCCAGGGGTAAGACCCAGTGTGTGGTCCAAGACAAAAGAGATTTTGAGATGTAGATATTTAACTTCTACTTTCCTGAATTAGTGCTTTTGATTTACCTTTTCAAGACTCACCCCTTCCTAGACTTTCCGATCTTAAGATGGTATCACCATCCAATAAAGTTGCTCCATCTAGAAACCTGGTAGTATTTATGGATTCTCCACACTCCTTTATTTTACCTTGTCTTCATCATCAAGTTCTCTTGATTCTCCCTCCAACATACAGCTCTAGTCCACTTTCTTTTCTCCATTTCCGCTGACACCATTCTGGCCCAAGTTTCTATAATTTCTCATCTGGAAATCTCCTTTAACTAGTTTCCCTATTTCCTTTGCTGCCCTTTCCTACCCTGCCCTTTCATTTTACACAGAATTTAGAGCAAATTAAAACAAAAGGGAATTGGATTACTTTATTTACCTGCCTAGTGCATTTCACATCTTACTTGGAAGAAAACCCATACTCCTTAATATGGTCAAAGAGGATCTGCATGATTTGGCCTTGATACTGGCTCAGTGTCATCTCACGGGAATCTACCCCAGCACATGGTGCTCCTACTGCACCTGTCTTCCAGATCCTTGAACAAGCGAAGCCCTATCTTACTGCCAAGAACTTCACCCACGTTGTGGCCCCCTTCCTCTTCATTAAGGTGGCTTTTTCTCACCCTTGACACCCCCATGTGTGTACCTGCTCTACTCCTCTTCATAGTACACTCTTTTTGCTTATGGTAGAATTTGAAACTTATTTTCTTGTTGACTGTCTCTTTCATTAGACTCTCAACTCTGTCAAAGCCAGGCCATGTCTACCGTGTTCACTGGCAGTTAGTGGGCTGCTTTCCACACAGGAGGAACTAGGTAGGTATTTATGAAAAACATGAATGAATGGTATTTCTCCTTATGCAGGCCTATGAAATCACCCCTGTTAGGAAGAGCTGGCTAGCCCCAACGTTGTCTTCAGCTGTTACTGAGGTTTGTCCTACATTTTTCCATTCTCCCTTCACCATATCTAATAAGTCAGACTTTTCAAGAGCTACCACAGCCCCGTGGGTTTCCAAGGATTCTATTCATTTTGACGTCCAGTGTAGTGTTTCTAAACATAAGCACTGTTAGTTGCATGAACATTGTGATGGGGTCAATCTTTTCTCAGCCTGAGCCTGGCTGGGATTTCCATAATTTTTTCCTTTTCTTAGAAACTCTCCCTGTCTAGAAGAATGTGGGTGGTGTGAGAATAGGGGGACTTGATCTTTGAGAACCGTTTGGGCAGCAGTGGTGGAGGCAACCAGACAGCTAATCCTGGTGAAAAGGACTCTGTGACCCAGAGAGGCTTCAGATGCAGCCAGGAACAAAGAGATTGGTGTCTTCCTTCCCTGAATTTTCAATTGCAATGTATTTGCAGCCTAGTTATGAGCAGTGATGAGCAGACCAGCCTCCAGGAAAGTATAGTGGTGAGGCTGAGAGCTCAGGTTTGGGAGGTAGACTGCCTAAGCTTAAAACCCGTGTATCTGTAGGCAAGTCACTGACTCTGCACCAGTGTCTTCATCTGTCTTCTGAGTACCTCCTCCTGTCCATCAAATCTTGTTCCTGTTCTTTATCCCTATAGAGCCCACGTGGAAGGAGCAGCTGGTGGGTTGGGCTGTCCTGAGTATCTGACTCTTACATGGTTACTGTCAGTGCCTTGGGTCCAGGAAGGGCATAGCTTAAAACCTGGGCCTGAAAACAGGATGTGCTACCATATTCTTTTTCTATATCCTTGAATCGTGGCTCATATATGTTCTCCACGTGGACTCAGTAATTTTTCTCCCCTAACCAGGAACTCCCCCTGAAATAGAATAATATCACAACTTCCTACTTTTTATAAGAAAGTTTGTTCATCCCCCCACATTATAAAAGCAATTCATAGAAATACAGAAACCATCTAATGTTAAGAAATTTATTCATGTATTTCATTACACAAATAAAAGAAAAAAATGCATAATCATAGTCATAGACATTTAATAAAATTCAACATACATTCTTAATTAAAAAATTTCAATTAGTTGGGCCTACAGTGATATTTTTCTTACTTGGTAAAGAGTGTCAAATGTTATCCAAGTTACTTTATTCAGAATGTTAAAATACTAGAGGCATTCCCATTAAAGTTAGGGAGTACTGTCGCCACAGTTTTTCAACATAGTTCTGGATAACCCAGATGATGCAGTAAGAAAAGAAAAATTGAGCAGCATAAATATTGGAAGTAAAGAGAAAAAAAAATCATTATTTCCAGATAATTAGATTTCCCCCATGTTGAACATCTACTGCTTCTCCAGGATCTGTTGCTTCTACTTCCTGAAAAAGCTTACAAACTTCACTTGAGGGTCTACTCCTTCACATACACTTTTAACCTGTGTGTTCTGCATGGAGCTCCTTCCTCAGCAACAGTAGTCAAGCATGTGACCCTAGCCCAGCCAATTGAAAACACTCCATTCTCCTGGGTTATTTGGCGATGGCCGTGTACCAACCATAAAAAACCCGAGAGTGAATTTTATACATCCAAAAATCAAGGATAAAGATGGAGAAAAACCATGTCCTCCTGATGTTTGTCTTTGTCCTAGACTTTCCATTGTCAGAGTGAATAAATTTCTTGTTCACTTAAGGCAGATTAAAAAAATAACAGCATTATTGAGATATAATTCACATATCATGTAATTTACCCATTTAAAGTGCCCAATTTAATGTCTTTTAGTGTGTTCCCAGAGTTGCACAACCAGCACAACACCTCTCCAGCCCTATGCAACCACTAATACACTTTCTGTCTCTATAGATATGCCTGTTCTCAAAATTTTATATGAATGGAATCATGTACTATGTAATCTTTTAGTAGTGACTTCTTTTACTTAACATGTTTTCCAGGTTCATATACCGAATGTCTCGGTATTCTATTCCTTTTTATTGCCCAGCAATACTCCATTGTATGGATATATCATATTTTATTCATTCGCTCACTCACTCATTCATTCATTAATTAGGTGGTGGACATTTGGTTGTTTCTACTTTTTGGTTATGAAGAATAACACTGTTATGAACATCTATGTATAAGTTTTTGAATGAACATCTGTTTTCATTTCTCTTAAGTATTTACCTAGGAGTAGAATTCCTGTATCATATCATTACTCTATGTTTAATATTTTGAGGACCTGCCAGACTATTTTCCAAAGTGGTTACACCATTTTGTATTCCCACTAGAAGTATATTAAGGTTCAAATATCTTTACTTGTTATTACTGGTATTTTTTTATTATAAACATCCTAGTGGATAAGATCTGATATCTCGTAGTGGTTTTGATTCGCATTTCTCTCCTGGTTAATGATATTGAGCATCTTCTCATGTGTTTATTGTACATCTGCATATCTACTCTGGAGAAATGTTTATTCAGAGCCTTTGGAGTGTTTTTTTTCATCTTCTAATTTTGGGATGGGGAAAACCTTCCTAGGCAATACACAAAACTCAGAAGTCTTAAAGGAAAATATCTAAAGCTCCAACTACATGAAAAATTTAAATATCTGTGTTTTCAAAGACAAACACAGTTAAATGAAAATCGCCTTCCCTCTGCTTTAGAGGAGAACATATTTAAAGTGCATGTAACAAGGGTCAATGTTAGTAATATAAAAAAGAAATTCTACAAATCAATAAGAACAAAAGTAATGGAAAAGCAGACAGGGCAAATGGTAAGAATGAGTATTTCATAGAAGTGCCCACAGCTAATTAACATATGAAATGGTCCCCAACTGTTCTGCAGATCGGGGACTACAAATTACATAAACAAGGAGTTACATTTTTTTTTTTTTTTCAGAAAGGTTTGGAAAAAATTTTTAAGATCACTATTAAGTGGGTCTCAGGAAACAGGAATCTCAAACACCCAGTTGGCATGTATATCATTACAAGTTTCTTGGAGGTCATGGCAAGATCTGTCCACATTGAAGTATTAACAGGACAAATCTCAGGATAGTAAGACTGCAGTTGGTTTTGGCTTTGTGCTTTTTAGTGTGATGTAGTCCCACTTGTCTGTTTCAGTTATGCAAGATGAATAAGTCCTAGAGATCTCCTGTACAACATCATTCATATACATACATATATATATATATCACCCAAGTTTGAAAAAGAATAAAACTAACATATATATGTATATATCTGTATTTAATATATATGTGCACACACACACACACATATATATATTTAAACATGCATATACATCCGGTTAACAATACTATAGTGCATACTTAAAAATCTCATGTATGAGATAAAAATCTCATCCTTAAGATCTCATTTTTCTTACCACAATTATATATATAATATATGTGAAAAATAACAAATAAACCAGAGATAATCTGCTTTTCAGCAGTGCTCAGATAGAAAATGATGAAAACCTACACCAAAAATTGGTAAAAATTAGTGTTCCTGATTCCAACCAAGATGCAATATTCATGATCATGATGGCTCTCTCCCTGAGAATCAGCCCCAGGAAATCCCAGAAAGAAATACAGAATCTAGTAAATAAAAGCACAGCCATCACCAGTACCACACACACACACACACACACACACACACACACACACACACACACACATACACCAAAAACAACCCCCAAAGCTAGAATCATCTAGGGAGGCCTAAGGCTGCTTTGAACTGCTGCTTTGGGTATGGCAAAGGCCAAGATGGAGAGTGGCTGATGATGACCGTGAGAGGTTAAATTAGAAAAGTAGTTTAAAGCCTGTTCTTGTTTTCCCCTATATCACATTTGGACAAACACTGTGTGCCTCTTATTATAGATTTTGGTGGCAACAGTCCAGGAATGTGAGCAAATGTCCATGGGGATAGTAGCAGGGAAATGCACAGACCTCTCTGGAGGGAGTAGCTGGGGAGAACATGTTGGGACTGACTCAGCCCTGCAGGATTCTAGTCTCCCCTCTCTTACCCCACACTGGTGGATGGCCTCTAGAGAGACCATCTCCTTCTGATCTGAAGAGTTGCTTTGTAGTGTAATGACAAACAGGTGCCTGGGGCTCTCTGCATATGACTAGGGGGTGGCCTTCACCTTTCATCCTTCCTCAGCTCTTCTCAGGGAGTAGCTGAGACTCCTGGAAAATATGTGCCGAAATAACTCAACTCCTGGGGATGTGCTACCATCTCAATAGGAAAACCACAATTAGATGACACATTCCCTCTGAAGCAGAGATTTTAGAAAAATAGATTTAAAAACTTAAACTAAATACATTTAGGGAAATAGAGCACAAAATATGTAATATCAAACAAGAACAAAAAATCTTAGAAAGTAGCAACTAGAAATACTAGATAAGAAAAACATAATAGTTGAGATGAACGTAACAGAGTAAACAGTGGGACGGATAAAGCTGAAGAACAAGTTAGTGAATTGGAAGATCAGATTGAGGAAGTCTCCCAGAAAGTAGAGGGAAAGGATAAAGAAATAGAAAATGTACAAGAAAAGTTAGGAAATAACAGAGGATGGTAGTACAAGTACAGATGATAGGAGTCCCAGGAGAAGGTAAAGATATGTAGAAAGAAGATTATATTTGATGAGTAATAGAGATATATTTCTCTGAATTAAAAAAAAAAATCTCAGATAAATAGGATTGATAGAGTGCAAATATGGGAGAGAAGGAAAACCTCACCCCTAGATACACTGTAGCAAATTTTAAGAATATCAAAGACAAAAAGAACATTTTAAAAGCTTCTATAGAGAAAGAAGTGAACAATCACAAAGGAATGAGAGTCACAACATCAGACTTCCTAATAGAAACATCAGATACAAAAACACAGTAGAATAATATGTTTCAAATCTTGAAGGAAAAACTTGGAATAAGGACTTCTATATCTAATCAAGTTGACATGTGAAGACAATGCATAATTAAAATATTCTTCATGCTACAGGCCTCAAGCCACCAGCCATAAAAGACCCATATTGAAGACTTTTTGAAGTACCCTTTAAGAAAATGAATTCAAGCAATGCAGCAAGATATAGTAGAAGCAAAGGTAATAAAACATCTTGGTAAACTTATTTGTTTGCTTTTATGGACAGGATTAAAGGAAAAAAAGGAAAGAACCTGTACAACATGGATGAATCTTAGTAGCATAATTTTAACTGAAAAAGGGGTATTTCAGAAAATGCTGGTGTTCAGCCATTATCACCCAAGTTTGAAAAAGAATAAAACTAAAATATATATGCATGTATATGTATATATTTGTATTTAATATATATGTACATTCATATATATATATTTAAACATACATATACATCTGGTAAAACTACCTATTTTTAAAAGAAAGAGAATGGTAAACATGATATTCAGCATAGTTACTCTGAGAAAATGGGGTCAAGGGCAGGATGGGAGAGGAACATAGGTAGTTGTAAGTGATCTGTAATGTTGGGTGGTGGTCTGTGGAGGTTCAGTTTGTATAAATTAACAAAGACATACATAAAAAATAAAGGAGGGCCATGTATGAACCATGACGCTAATGCGCCAGGAACTAGGATCGGCATTACTGTAGCTTTTGCACCTGAAGTCCATAAGAACATGCAGTTAAGGGAATGCATGATGGTCCCATTCATTTGTCTTCGAGAAGTTGCAAACTGTTTCCCAGCCAGTGCGAGCCTGCCCCCAAGCCCCCTGCACGAAGTCAGCCTGGCCAGAGATGGGCCCCAAGGTGCCCATGTGGCCACAGGCTGGGGTCCCTCGCCTTAGATGCCTACAAGGATGTGTTACAAGGAGGGGTTTGAACACGTGGCTGACGAGAAGCGAGCTAGAGCTCGATCAGTGCACGAGTTTTGAGGTCAGACAGCCTGGGTTCAACTCCCATCCATGCCCCAGAGGAACAACTGCCATCCGATTACCGAACCCCCTCTAAGCTTGACAAAATGATACATGTTCACATCTCAGAGCAGTTGGGACATGGCACGGGCTTGAAAATACTAGCAGAATATCCAAAGAGAATAAGAAGTAAGAAGCTCTTCTCCAGAAACAAACAAACGAATGAAAATCTTGGGGGATTTGGGTCGGGTTCTTTGACTTCAGATTGTTGATGAATTGGGGAATTCTGTGATTGTTCCTCAACCTCCATCATTTGCCTTTAGTTTTGGTTTGTTTGTTTCTTAGTTTCCTAGTAAACATTTTGAAAAAGTCCAACCTTATTTTGGCTGAGTGAAGGGGGAAAGGGACTTGGCTGGAAGAGCAAGGAGGAAGCTTTTTGCATTCCTGCTGAAGACTGCCACCCAGGCCTCTTGAGCTGCAGGGTTGGGACGGGGACAGTAAGTGGACCTCTCGTTCGTTGAGCACCTACTCAGAGCTAGGCACCGCGTTCATCGTTTTTGTGAAGGTCAGAGCAAGGTTGGGTGGTATTGCAGCCGGTCCTAAAATGCCACGATTCTATACATTAGGTTTCCTGGGTGTGAGTGAGTGAAGGTGAACTCAGAGAAGCAGTTGACAAGTCTGTTCTTCATCACCTTGTTCAAGGGGGGATGTGAATGACAGGGCCCCTGCAGGCCATCCCAGCAGGAGTGCACCTGCCCGCATGGCGGCCCCCTGAAGGCTCTGTCGTGCTCCCCCCACCCCAGGCTCCCTGAAGGTCTGAGCCCCGCCCCTGCCTTATGAGGCCCCTTCAGTTGCTAGTAAAGACACAGAGGTGTAGAGATGCATGCAATCAGCTTGCCCCGCTTTTGGAAGCCAGTGGCCTCTGGGCCTTCCTGAGGTCATGTAGGCCTCTGCGGATCACCAGGCTCTCCCCGCAGTTTGTGCTGGGGTTTCTGGGAGTTTCCCGGATTGTCTCCAGTTTGCCTGAAATGCAGCCTCTTTTCTCCATCCCACTGCCCCTCCAGCTCCCTTCCGGCAAACCCTTGGGAAGGTGCCAGTGTTCCCTCTCCCAGCGTGCGAAAGCTTGGGTCACTGAGGGCCCTGGGTCCTCACTGGCAGCTGGCACTGCGCACACGGACAGCCCGCGGGTGGGGCTGGTCCCAGGGCGGAGAGCAGCCCCGAGAGGTGGCTGTCGATAGACTGCGGTCCCAGCCCCATGCTGACTCCTCCGTGACATCTGAGTCTTCGTTGCGTTCGACGCTTCATCTTTTGTCTTCCTGCTTTCCTGAAATAAGGAATGACAAATCATCCCAGAACCGGAGCCACATGTCCCCAAATGCGTGTGGCTCAGCATCAGTCATGTTTTTCCAATTATCCCTTGTTCCGAATGCCACAGTTAATACGCGCGTGCACACTCACACACATACCCAGGACAATTTTTAGCTAGACATTCAGGCTCCTCTTTTCCCAGAACCCCATGGCCCTTCAAGGCCGCGCCCCATCCAGCCCCTCCATCTCTGCTCCACGCCCCCCGGAACCCCCTGGCCTCTGGGCTCACCCTTGCTCTGGGAAGGCCACTGTTTCAAGACAGAATGTACTTATTTTTGTTGTTGCCTGGAACGCCCTCCCCTCGCCCCCCACCCGCCTTGGGATTTCTAAATCCTGCCCATCCTTAGGACCCAGGGCAAGGAGGTCTGCCGTGACCATTTCCCTAGGCCTGGCACCCACACCCACGCCCCAGAAACCCGAAGTCCTTCTGCACGCAGGCGTCCAAATGGGTGCCTCCCAGCCTTTTGGAACTGAAGAGTACTTACTGTGAAGTTTTTAAAAATGATATTTGGGGCTGATAACAAAAGGAGAATAGGTTCACTGGAAATACAAATAAAAAAATAAAAAATAAGTAAAAATCACTCCATTCCTTTTACCTAGAGGTAACCACCAATCACATCTCCATGAGGGTCTAAAAGAAGGACACACACACACACCACATTTTAAAGAAAGAATTGAAATTATAATTACATATGGCTTTAGAGCTGCATTTTCCACCTTAACAATGCAA
>CM052811.1:45307814-45325691 GCA_028533885.1 Nasua narica
CTTGATTTTCCCTGCTAGAGGAAATGTGTAATGACCAAGAGCATGAGTTCTGGGCGTGGACCGATCAGGGATTCAACATTTCCCTCCCGACACCTCAGTTTTCCCCTCTATGAAATGGGGATATGTGTACTTCCTACCACATGGGGTTATCCATGGGGTTAAGCGAGGTGAATGTATAAATGTTAAAGGTGTTTCGCATAATCCTTGGCCATTAGCTGAATACCCAGTCAATAGTCTCTATTGTTATCCTAATTATGGTCTTTTCAAAGATCCAGCTCTTAAATTTCTCAAATCTATAGTTTTTTAATCATTTTTAATTTATTTCTTTCTTATTCACTATCTTCAAATTCTTCCTCTAGCTTTTCATAGCTTCACTTTTTTGCTCTTTTAAGAACTTGCTTTTGTCTTGCATACTTGTTTCATTTAATTTCTTCTGTTTAATGAGAAAAACAAAACTATATGTATTCTGTTCTTTAGAGCTTTGTGTTTTCTCTTTGGTATAGCTCCTCATTGTTTCTTAAACAGTCATTAATTATGGTTTCAATGTTCTCTTTGACTCTGGCTATTAAGACAAGTTTCCCAGCTCTCCAGAGTGGCTACATTTTGTTTCTTTGTTTCTCTTTTGCTATTAACTTCTACTTTTGTTGCATTGTGGTTTGAATTTGTGCATAGTACTATTTCTGCTTTTGAGGTTTTTATGAGATTTTCTTTGCGGCCTAAGATATGATCAATTTTGTAACTCTTCTTTGGCCATTTGAAATGAATATGTATTTTATGTTTCTAGAGAACACGTTCCGATATCGATCTGTTAATCAAAATTTTAATAATAGGTTTGAACTCTTCTCTATTCTCATGAAATTTCTGTCTACTTGGTCTCTCAGAAATGGTTAGGCATATTAATCCTTCTGTTATCACTGTGGTTGTGTTCAATTACTCCTTAATTGCTAGTATTTTGGCCTTGTACATTTAATGCAATATTCATTGCACACAGATTCATGGTTCTTATATTCTCATTAGTTTCTACAATTTACCAATGTAGGATACCCTTCTCCCCCCACCCCCCAAGGCAGTTAAGTGCTTTTTTGCTATGAATTCTGCATTGTCTGATATGAATATTGCTTTCTTTTTGTTTGTCCTTGGGTAATGGACACCAAATAGATTGTCCATCCTTCTCCTGGAAGGTGGTCCACTTTGTGGAGAATTCTTAAGATCCTGTCCCCAGCCACATTTGTTTGCTCCAGAGATGGGCAGCTGATGCATGCTGGTCCAAGTAGAATCCTCCCTGAGTGCTGGGACTTGGGACACACACTTGGTTGCTCCCTGTGCTATGGCCATCTTCCTATGGGTAAACTGGAAAACAGAGGGAGTGTATTACTGCAAATGGTGAAAAGAAAGTACACCCAGCCCTGAGAGATGGGGGTGTCGCCAGCGTGGTGGTCACAGTGTTATTTTAGTCCTGAGGCTCTAGAGTCAGGATACTTAATCATTTGTCTTATATGGTGATAGTATTTTCTCCTCTTTATGCTTCCTTATATTTTCCTTTCTCATATTGCCATTTGCTCAGGTTTGCTTTGCTAGTTTATATTTAGAAATCAGAAAGTCACATCCTCACTTCTAGCCTACTCCTGATTCCTTCAATCACACACACACACACACACACACACACACACACATATCCCATATATATACTATTACCTTACCAACCTCAAAAAAAAATTGGGGCGCCTGGGTGGCTCAGTTGGTTAAGCGACTGCCTTCGGCTTGGGTCATGATCCCGGAGTCCCGGGATAGAGTTCCGCATCGGGCTCCCGGCTCCATGGGGAGTCCGCTTGTCACTCTGACTTTCTCCCTTCTCATGCTCTCTCTCACTCTCTCTCTTTCCTAATAAACAAATAAATAAAATCTTAAAAAAAAACCCCACAGTATGTATTTATTTCCTCTGTATATGATAATTTCATGCTTTTAAAATTTCCTCCCTACTTCTTACCTTCCATTTTTCCTGATACAAAACATTAAGATTAGTATTAAGAATTTATTTCTTGCATGTATGTATACTTTCTCTTATAGTAATTATTTTGGACATTTATGTACCTTCTTTTTCAGTAATTATTTTGGACATTATATTTGGACATCAATAATGCTAGTATTGAATTTTTATAAATTAACCTTAAGTTCTACTAATTTTCCTATTCGCTTCTTGCTCAGCTGGAGTATACTTTGAGCAAATTTTTCTGCATGTTTGAGTGTGTGGTATACATTCGAATGCTTAAATGTTTGAAAAATGTCTTTTAATTGACCTCACAAATAAATCACAGCTTTTTTTTTTCTTGAATGCAGTCTTTTTCTCTTGGAACTTTGTTGATATTATTATATTTATCATATTCTGTTTGTATTTAGGTTTGTAAAGGAGAAGACTGATTTCAGTTCATTCGTCTTTACCTGACATGTAAGTTTTCCCCCCTCAAATACTTAAAGGTTTTGAAACTTTATCCCTGATTTTCTAAAATTTTACTGGGCAAGATTTAGACATGGTTCTTCTTACATCCGTAGTGACTGGTTGTGCATGGGACCTTCTACTCCTAGGATTAAAGATATCGTTCATCTCTCACATTTCCCACCTGATTCATCTTCTCCTCTTTCTCCTTCTGGAATAGTGATGGGGAAGTTGTTTTGAAATGTAGGCTTTTGGTGCCTGGAAAATGGTATGGAGGTTCCTCAAAAAGATGAAAATAGAGCTACCCTATGACCCAGCAATTGCACCCCTGGGTATTTACCCCAAAGATAACAAATGTAGTGATCTGAAGGGGCACGTGCACCCCAATGTTTATAGCAGCAATGTCCACAATAGCCAAACTATGGAAAGAGCCTAGATGTCCATCAACAGATGAATGGATAAAGAAAATGTGAAATTGTGGTGTGTGTATATATATATATATATATATATATATATATATATATATATATAATGGAATACTACTCAGCCATCAAAAAATGAAATCTTGCCATTTGCAATGACATGAATGGAACTAGAGGATATTATGCTAAGCAAAATACATCAACCAGAGAAAGACATTTCTCATATGATCTCGGTCATATATAAAGTTTAAGAAACAAAACAGAGGATCATAAGGGGAAGAGAGGAAAATAAAACAAAATGAAACCAGAGAGGGAGATAAAGCATAAGAGACTCTTAATCATAGGAAACAAACTGAGGGTTGCTGGAAAGGGGTGGTGGTGGAGGGATGAGGTGATGGACATTAAGGAGGGCACATGATGTAATGAGCACTGGGTGTTGTGTAAGACCGATGAATTACTGACCTCTACCTCTGAAACCAACAATACATCATATGTTAACTAATTGGGTTTAAATAAAAACAAGAAAGAAATGTAGGCTTTGTTATTTATTCCAGTATGGGGAGGCCCCAGATCAGGAGATGACTGGCATTGAAAGGAAAGTTTGTGACTCACAGTTCCCTAGAGGGAGGGGCCTGCCACACCGCATAGGGTCACGTGGGGAAGCACCAGGGTCAGTCAGGAGGCAGAGGGCGTGAGAGGAAAGCATGGGCAAGAGCCTTCACTGTGGCTTCTGTAAAAAGGAACGGGCAGAGTAAGCAGGTTTAGGATTGCCTAGTTTGGGTAATTTCAGTAGACTCCGGGGCCAAAGGGCTGTCTCTGATTGATTGTCTTGTAGTTGGCCCTGGGGTGGTTAGGGCAGGTGGATAAAGGAGGTTAGTTGGGCCTGGGCTCAGGATTGGTTGGTTTGCTCAGGAAAGGTGCCTGCAGGTGAGTCCTTTCCTGTCTCCAGGCACTGGCCAGCCCTGGGAGAGGCTGTCTCTCTGGGGACAGCAGGGTCCCAGCTATCAAAGCATCAGGAAATATAGAAAACAGAAGGGCATGATGAATATAGAAGTAACTCCCAGAAGCCGCCAAATAACTGTATCTATAGTTATGTTTGCTTGATTGCTTTATAATAATATAATAATATTAACATATTATGTTTTTTCCCAGTCATATTAGAGGGTGTTTTTTTCCCCCAAGCAACCACTTTTTATTTCATTGTTCCTTTATATTTTTGTTATTTATTTTTATTTTATTACTTTTGGCTTTCATCTTTATTATTTCCTTCTATTCTTTTTTGGTTTACTCCATTATCCTATTTCAACTTCTTGAGGTGAATCCTCAGTCTATTTATTTTACATCTTTCTTCGTTTCTAATAAACGTATTTAGACTTAGACATTTCTCTCTAGGGACAGCTTCAGAAATTTTTATATGCCATGTTCTCATTCTTGTTGGGTTCTAAAATGTTTATAAGTTTTTAAAAGATTTCCTCTTTAACTTATAAATTATTTGGCAGTGGAATTGTTTTGCTTTGTTTGTTACCAAATACATGGGTTTGGGGGGGGCGCCCTCTTTGGATGATTTCTTTTGGGCTTTGTGGTGTCATAGTCAGAACACGTGGTCTGTGTCATATTGAGTCTTTGCCATTTGATGAGACTGGTTTTACCAGGCAGTTCAGAATGAGTATTACAAATGACCCATGCATGCTTAAATGATATGTGTTTTCTGCTTATTGGATGCCAACTACTGTATGGCTCTATTATATCAAATGCATAATTTTATTGTTTGAATACTTGTATTCAGATATTTTATGATCTGAGCAATTCTTGACTGCATGACCTATTCACTTCTGAGAGAGGGACCCATTCCGATTGTGGATTTATCAGCGTATCCTTTCGGAACTGCCGGTTGTATGTTTTGAGTTTGTTTTGTTAGTTGGACACAGGTGTTACTGTTATTTCATTTTCATGGATACTTCTTTTTAAGACCAAGAAGTGTTTGTCATTTCCATAAAATTAAGGTTTTCTTCTACAAAATAGTATTTCACCAGTCCCCTCTGGATTAGCATTGTGTGCGTGTTGCGTAACCTTCCTGCCAATACTTCTGTCTTAATTTTAGATATTTCTTTCATAAATAGGATATATGTGAGTTAAAGGGAAAAACATAAAATTTTATTTTTTATTTTTTCAAAGATTCACTCACCCATTTGAGAGAGCGTGTGCCTGTGAGCAGCGAGGGAGGGGCAGAGAGGGAGAGAGAATCTCAGACGCCGGGCTGAGCGTGGAGCCTGGTGCCGGGCTTGACCTCATGACCCTGAGATCACTACCTGAGCCAAAACCAAGAGTCAGACTCCCAACTGACTGTGCCCCCCAGGCATCCCCATAAAAATTTGTCTTCTAATAAAGGCTTCACACACTCAAATTCAGTTATTTCGAGGATCAATATATTTGAAATGACCTCTGCAGTATCATTTTTGTTTCTATTTACCACGCTTTACTTCTTCATTTCCTCCCCATTCCTACTTTCTGTTGAATCCGTTTTTAGTGTTCCTTTTTTTTCTCTACATGTTTGGCAATGACACATCCCACTTCTGTCCTCTGGGTGGATAGTCTCATCTGAGGGTTCGTCCCTCCTGGGGGTGCTCTGTCGTGTGCCCTTCCCTACAGGGTGATTTTGTGGTAGCCTCGGCTCCAGCTCCGTGGGCTCCGGCACTGTGGGCAATGTATTCGTGGGAGCAGCTTTGTCTGTGTGTCTTCTCCATGTGGATGGAGGAGTTCTGAATTTTCCACCTACACAGGGAACATGACCTGGGCTCGGCTTCTTTCTTGGGCTGCATCTCGATTGCTGGTCTGGGATAAACAGTGTGTGTCCAGACAGCTGCCTGACGTGGGCAGTCAGTCCAGCCTTCCGGCAGTGGGGGGTCCAGCTGGAAGCTCAGGGCTCCCCGGCTTCACCCAGGAGCCCTGTCCAGGCACAGTGACTCGTCCCTGTTCCTGTTCTTCACTGCACTTCAGTTTCTGCTTATCACTTTGGTTTCCTTCTCCACTATTTGCCTGTGAATATCCTCCTTTCTTTATTCTCTTTAACATGGTTCTATACATACCTGCTAAATAAACAAACATATGTCATTCCTCTATGCAGAGATGGAGGTGGCAGGTTGCCCTCCTGACCCGAGAGTCTTATAGTAATTAATCATAGATAAATTAGACTGAAGCTGAATGACAGTTCATGTTGGAACACTTCTGGGTAAAATTCCCTCTGGGAAGATTCTGGAAGGAGGGGCCCTATCCTCCTCAAGCAGCCCTAAGGCCTCATCTTCTTCATTTCTCCTGTGTCTTCCCAGTTGGCTCTGGGCTCTTGACTGGGACCCGGCCACACGCCACACTTACTGCCCCTGCTCCCAACCTCACAGGCCTGGACAGGGAAGTCCAGCAACTTCTCTGGAAATACCCACAGGCAGTTTGAAGGTCAAAATGGCAACCCAGAAATGCAACAGCAGAAACAGAAGAGTGCTGATGTAGAGGGATGGGGTAAGGCTAAGGAGGAGCTTTTCTCAGGGGTGCTTTCTGGACTGTTCTGGACCCTGAACAAATGTGTTCAGACCTTTGTTCAAGTCAGTGCTGGGCCGCCTCTAGAGCTGCTGGCTGGGAGGCTGCCCGGGCTCTGGAACCTCCTCTCTGTCTGTGGGCTCTGGCCTCAGGGTCTGAGGACTTGGCGCTGCAGCTGAGCAGGATTCTATGGTGTAGCCCAGGCCCCTGGCACCGTTCCCCAACCCTCTTCTTGCCCTCTCGAGTCAAGCAAATTCACTGTCTGCTTGTTGACACTCTGGGAGCCTCTCTGCTTATGGACCACTCAGGAGAGCACACAAATCATAAATATCATTTATTAAGCTTCATTATGTGCTTCATTGCAGACAGACCCTGTGCTAAGGGCTGTGTCTTCTGTCACCCCGTTGGGTGCTTGTATGAGCACCATCATGGCGTGGGGGCCAATGTTAGCACCATTTTATAGATAAGGACACTGAGGCTTACAGAATTCGGGGCCCTGGCCCATGTTCACACACCTGGTGCACGACAGAGCTGGCAACAGAACCCAGATTTGTCTCATCTCCAAGGCTGGGCTGTTACCTCTCCACATTTCTGCTGAGGATACAATCAGAGGTGGCTGTAATATCAGTGTTTGCTTCCAAGGCAGCTTCCAATTGCCAATCTTGGCTGGGGGAAAGGGGCTCCACCGTTCACCGCTTCTCCAGAAAGCAGCCCAGAACTTCCAAGGTCTTCTGGAAGGAACTCTGTGCATTGCAAAAGAAGACTGATGAGATCTTTCAGGCAGCTTCGGGAGGGGGAGGGGGTTCCGGGGACCTGGGAGGCAGGAGTCAGGTGCAGCGTGAGTAAAAGCTAGCCCTGACCACAGGGAAAGGGGAGTTTGGGGGATGTTTGGGGGTCACTTGTGCCCTGAAGCAGCCCTCTATTCACACCAGTCAGGCAGCTGCTACTTAGAAGGAAGTCTCTCTGCCCCATCCCTCCCCCTTCTATGGGGATCCCCTCTGAACACCAGGTTCCCATATCTCTCCCAGTTTAAATCCAGCTTCAGAACCACCTTATTTGGGGGGGACTAATTTACAGTCCACTGCTTTCCCTCTAGCTATCTCTCAGAAATGTGAGACGGCAGTGAGGAGGGGACTTCTGTGGGGCGGGCGGAGGGGGGGAAGACACCCCAAGGGAAGGGTTAGTGCCCACACTCTCCACAGAGCTCAGAGCCACTTCCAGGAGACTCCTCCCCATGTCCTGCAGCCTAGTCCCTGCCGCCATAGTGTGTGTCCTGGGGCTCATGCCCCTGCAGGGTACCCTGTCCACGGGGTTTGTCTGGAGAACGGAGCCTGTGCTCAGGTAACTGGGGCACCAGGGCCCTGAGGCTGTCTGCCAACATGTCCAACTGCACCTGTGCCCATCTGTCACTCGAGAGACCCTGCTGATGCTCAGCCCAGGGCTGGGTCAGCTCCTTCTCTTGCATGAGGCCTGGACAGGTCCAGACTCCAGCCACCTGGATCCGGATTGTGTGAAATTAGACCTCCCTGAGCCAGCCATCCTAACCTCAGAGGGGCCGGATGACCCTGCAGTCTGAAAGCTCTCTGGCTCAGGGCTGTTGGAATCCTTGTCTCATCTAAGGCTCATCTCTCCTTACCCCACTTGATCTCTCTGAAACAGGATGGTGTGGCTGATGGAAAGGGGCTCCCTGTCCTTTCCCTCTGCTGAACACCACTGTGTACATCTAGAGAAATTCACCTGCTTCCTCCTCCTAGAAAGAGAAGACCATCAGTCAGGATAGGCTGAGTTAGACTGCAGCAACAAACCTCAAATTCCCTCGGTTTGGAGCATTTCTCACTCATGCTCCATTGTCCACTGTGGGTTGGTTGGGGTCCTGTCCACGACATCCGTAAGTGGGCCCCAGGCTGATGGATCAGCTCTTTGGAACAGTGCCTGCTGCTATGACAAAGGGAGGGCCTGGGAGGGCTTGAAACTGACTGTGAAATGCTCCAGCCTGGAAGTGATACACATCACATGGTCCTCCAACCACGAGGGGATGGGGAAGGGTGTTCAGAAGGCAGAAGGGTGGAAATATAAACCACAACATTTGTCGTGTGGTTAAGCAAGGGCACATTTCTGGAAGGGTGAGGAGCTGGGCTTTCAGGTGGGTGGTCAGAAGTCACCAGGGACCCAGGGAGAGCTCTTCTCCCAACTGCCCCTTCGTTCAGCACTATTGACTTTGAAACCAGACTGTCCTGGTTTAAGTTTGAACACTGCCATGAGCTCGACACAGGGCTTGGCGCAAATTGCTTAGCTGCTCTCGGCCTCAGTTTTCTCATCTGTAAAATGGAAGCGCTACCATCCAAGATGCCACAGCCAGTAAGTGATGGGCCTGAGCTTCCCAGCCACCGGGGTCTGGGTCCACAGCCAGTTCTTTCAAAACCCTAAGTCTTCACTGATTAGAAAGTAAATAAATAAAAATATCCCCCTCCTGGAGGGTGGGGAGCCTGGGTGGCTCAGTCGATTAAGTGTTCGACTCCTGGTTTCAGCTCAGGTCCTGACCTCTTGATTGTGGGACCAAACCCCATGTCCAGCTTTGCACTGGGCAGGGAGTCTGCCTGAAATTCTCTTCCTCCCCCCTCTGCACCCCCCCACCCCTGCTCACCCATGTGCATTATCTCTCAAAAAAAAATAAGTACCCTCTCCCCCAGCTGCTTAATAATACCCACGTGGCGCAAGATGGCAGTGGAACGTCTCCCTACCTGCCCATTCTTCTCCGCTTTCTATCCCAGGCCCCACATTTCTCCCCAGTAGTCCTGGGCACTTTGGAGCCTCCCGCCAAGCCTAGCTCCAGACGGGCTAGAGGGTAGAACTTGTCTCAGCTCCTCTCCAGTCATTTGCTGAGGACTGATGGCCGGCCCGCTTCAGACTTGTTCAGCCCAGGTTCTCACCTGCCCCTGCCTCCCAATGCACAAGGAGCGACCCCAGCCTAGCCGGCAGCCCTGACCCCCAGGCTTCCTCCACCCTGGAGCACACTCGGGAAGGTGCTGGGGAGTCCCCTCTGCAGAAAGGAGGGTAAGATTACAGAATCACTCTAAATAAGGCAAAGCCAAGCCATTTATCTTGGGACATAAGTCACTGAGCTGCTGACACAGGAAAACATGCTGTACTCTTGGCAATTGCCATTTACATGAAAACAGGATGATTTGTGGAGTTGGAGGCTTGAGACCCTTACAGACTACACACCCACCTCAGTCTGTCCCGGGAAGTGCCGGAGGCTGGGGGAGAAGGGCAGCCTTGGCCTGGGCGAGATAGGGGCCCAAGGTCGCATGCAGCACCATTTCCTTCCAGGTACATGTTGGCTGTGGGACCACAGGACGTGCCTCAGCCTCCCAGGGCCACTCACTGGGTTCAAGGTCAGCATCATATTTTATGCGTGTTCTTTTTTTCTTAGTTATGACTGTTTAGTACTTGGAAGGAAGGGCTTTCAAACCCCTCACTTCCCTGTATTGCAAAGGAAAATGAAGATTTAGAGACCACATACATAAAGTCCCTCCTTCTCCCTCTTGCTCTCCTTCCCCCTCCTCCCTCTTTCTTTTTCTCTTTCCTTCTACCTTCCTCTCTTCCTCCCCCTACCACACACACACACACACACACACACACACACACACACACACTCAGGGATGAAAATGGCACTGCCAAGAGCTGATGCTGTCTTCCTAGCTTAAGTAATATGGAATTGATAAATCAGGAGAAAGGAAACTTAGGAGGACTTGGGGGCCCAGCATTTTCTCCTGGTCTTCCTTTTCAAGACTTATGATTTGGTCTGAAGCAAATCCCAGGTGACCCTCCTCATCCACAGTCACACTTAAGACAGGTGCCTTCTCCAGCCCCGGGTTCATACTCAGTGCTCCTGGCTACCAGGTTCTTCCCACCCACAGTCCACCTGGGGAGTCAACATTGGAGGACGTGACTTGGCCTGAGCCAGTGAGAGAATCATATTCTCCCAGGCTCAGTGATTGGATCAGAGATGGAGATTTGGCCCAGTCGTAGCCAATGAGCTTCAAGGAAACATTTGTTGCATTTCTGAGAGCGTAGAGCGCCAGCAAGAGAGGGAGGAGGAGTGAAGATGTGCATGTTTCTGGCACAGAATTTCTTCTCCTGGGCAGTGTGGTCTCAGGAGGTTGGGCACTGCTGCCTGGATGGGAAAGCTGGAAGGTGCTGGAAGGTCACCCCGTGAAGATGAGGTTAGAACAAAGACACAGAAACAGAATCTCTGGTAATGTCCTTTAAGTCTCTGGGTCAAGCTTCTCTGGCTCAACCTGCTGGGTTTGGGTTGAAAGTCAATACATTCCCTTTGTTGTTTAAGCCAGTCCGAGGTGGCCTTTGTGTCGCATACAGACATAAGAGCCTGACCAGTACAATAAGTAGGTGTGATCAGGGCACAGAAGGCCTTAAAATCCAGCCTCTGAGCCTTTGCTCAGGCTGTTCCACTACTGAGAACACCACTGTGTTCTAGCAGAGCTCTAGTCCTCTTCCAGGATCCTGTAATGCAACCTCCCCCCTTAGAAGTGTTCCCCGACTCTGGGACCCAGGCTGCACCCGGGGCGTGCTCTGGGCTGTGGGGTAACACCAATGCGCGGATTAGTTCCCACCCATCCTCTGCACCGGAAGATGGACCTGCCCTTGCTTCTGGTTCCGGTGGCCCCTGGCACACAGTAGCTGGACTATTCTGCTGAGCCGCTGTGCTGGTGAGAGGGACGAGTGGGGGATGAGGGCAGGCCGCAGGCCTCAGCGGGAAGGACAGGAAGAGTCCAGATCTGAAGTTGTGAAGGCCTGAACTGGGCAGTGGAAGTGAGATTGGGGACAAGGAGAAAAACTGCGTTTTAAAACAGGGCGGAAGAAGCCCTGTATGTAAGCTGGAGCTGAGAACTGTCCACTTTCACGTGGGAAGTGTGACGAGTGGCGTGGAGGTCCTAGAGCAGAACGAGAGGAGAATGGCTTCCGGTTGGGGTGGGCTGGAGTGGGGGCGGGGCAGTCTCTGGCCACAGCAAGGCGCCCTGCTCCTCTGTGCTACCCTCGCGGGACAGCCAAGCCAGCAGGTGTTGGACCCCTGTGCCGACCTGAGTCATCCAAAATGGTGGGCGGGAAAAGTAAGTGATCCTGATTGACTCTGGAGGGCACTTTCATACTTCAAGTGACAGAGGGGTGCCTGAGGGCCTGGATATAACTCCAGACTGATGGTGAGCATTGGCCTAGGAGTGGGGAGTCAGTGTGTCCTCCCTGCTTCTGATCTCCCCCAACTGAGCTAACGCCATTTTGAGGATGCATGGAACTAGCCCAGGGTGAGGGCGGGGTGGGCACTGTCTTTTCTCTTTGGGCTCCGGCTGGCTCCAGCTGCTGTCAGGCGGGGGCTAAAGGGCAACCATGGTGGAGTCGTGGGGGGTGGGGGTAGAAGATTTGAGCCTTCCATCCCAGTGGGGACCAGACCTAAAAGTGGGGAACCAGGGGCATGGGCAAAAGGAGGAGGGCTGAAGAGGGGCCGCGTCCAGAGGTGCTTGAGGGTCCGTCAGGTCTGCCCACTCCCGGCCACCAGAGCAGGACCTCCAGACTTTCACTGCCAGCAGGGACAGGGCCTTCCAGTGTTCTCCTCGGCCAGTCTGTGGGCTCAGAGCCAACACAGGGGCAGAAGTTGGGGTGGTCGGGTGTAGCCTAGCTAGGAAGGGAGTCAGACTCCAGCCTGTCCCCGCCCAGCAGCAGCTCCCTGAAACTTTCAGCCTAGAAGCTGGTGCCACCCAGCCAAGGGGCAAATGCAGGTGGGGCTCCTGCCCACCTGGAACCCTTAATAAGCATCTCTCAGGTGCACGCGTGAACTCCAGGCCACCATAGAACTGCCTTACTGCAGCCTCTGGCTATTAGGCACTTGGTGGGCTCCTAAGCTCTGCTCCCAGGTGGCCTTACTTCCACTGTCTGCCCAATCCTTGGCTTTGCTCCTTTTCCCCTAGGCCTGGGCCCCTCCACCCTCTGTCCCATCCTTACGCCCCATGCCAGCCCAGCCCTTCCCGCTGGCGGGGCCCCTGCTTCCCTCCTGATGCAAAGGCCTGAGCTGGGCCACAGTCACCAGCAGGCCCCCTGAGCACTCTCCAGGCCCCCGGTGGCTTCCCACTTCCCCCGAGTTGGCCCGGAGCCCCCAGTAGCGTCTGACTTGGATTAAGGAGGAATGGAGTGAAGTAAGGCAGCCCCGGGGTGGGCCTCTTTCTAGAGCCCCCTCCTGCCCCTGCTTGCCCTCCCTAACTTTCTGCCCAGCCACACTCAGGCACAAGTCTTCACACAGACATATTTCATTCCTCTCGGGGGTATATCTCGGAGTGGAATGGCTGAATCATATAGTCGGTGTCTGTTTAATTTTGGAACAAACACACACACAGTGTTCTAAAATCCTTGTCCCATCATACGTCCCCTCCAGCAGTGTGTGAGAGTACCAGCTGTCCCTCCTGTCGGCCAGCTCGTGGTCTTGTTAATCGTCTTTGATTAGGGCTGAGGGCAGGCGGGTTATAGCGGTGAGAGTAAAAGGACAGAGCTGGGGTGAGAGTACAGGCAGAGAGTAAACCAAGAGGGATGAGATTGGGTTTGAAAATGCACCGCGCTCTTTGCAACTCTTGCCATTGCTTATTAGCCCCCTGAGCTTGGGAAAGTACTTGACCCTTTTTCACCTGAAAAACAAGGATATCACATCTCCCTTAGTTGATATTAAGTGAGGTAATATACAGAAACCTATTTTCACAGTGCCTGGTCCAGAGCTGCTGTTGGCCTACGCAGCGTCTTTGTGTGAAATAGGTAAAGGTGCCCCTTTAGCTGGGCTGATTCGGCCCTGGGCCAGGGCGCTGGGGACTCTGCATTTTGATGCTGTTTTTCCCCGGATGGAGAGGCTTTGGCAGCACGTAAACCGAATTACTCGCAGTGATTCTCTTTGTCCCATAAATTCTCAACAAAAGCACACTGCACGAAGTTGAAAGAGGGGAATGTATTTGTCATTGGGGCCTTTGTGTATATGCTCACCTCTCCCCCGCAGCCGTCTCCCTCGTTCTGGTGACTTCTGCCACCTGCACTTTGAGTCTCTGAGACTTTAAACCCCAATCTCCAGGTCAGATCCCACTTGGGGAAATGACTTTGGAGTCCGGCATGGAGTCCCAGAGAACCTGGCTTATTTTCGTGGTCTGGTTCTTAGAAATACTTCAGTGTCTCAGAGGTGTGCTTGAGACAATGGCATTTATGGTCACTGGATTTGGTCTTTGTTTAGGGAGGGACAGGTAGAGGCACAAAATTGTTGGGGGCTTCAGGAAATACGGCCAGAGCAGAGAGGTCCTGAGGAACTAGAGACAAAAATCAGAGGACTCCTGTAGGTCTGAAATGTCGCTGGGTTTCTGAGGTGAAGCCTTTGGTCAGGGAAGCATCTCTGCTTTGCTGTGACCCTAAAAGACAGAATAGGCCAGGACACATTTCCCTAAAATGAACTCAAGGGAGACAGCCTTAGCTCCAAACACGCAGCTTGGGAGATGAACAACTCAAGGCAACTAGGCCTTTTGATTTATGTGTTTACATCCTCAAAAGGAGCCTTTCTTTACCTGAGGGACTTTTGGCCCGGTTCCTTTAATTAGGGGAACAGGACATGTAAACTTTGTTTATGGAGAGGCTGGGGTGGGCCAGGAGGCAGAGGCCCTCAGAGCTGGGGGCTGGGCAGGCCTGAGAACCAGGAGAAGTTCGCCTCTGAGCCCTCTGTCCTCTGGGCGTCAGCACCGGCATACGGTAGGACTCCCTGGTTGAGTGACGCCTCAGTCACTTCTGAAACTCTTGTGAGTCACTGGAGAAACAGTGTTATCTTTCCAAAATCCAATTTACCAGTGACCTCGGGAGTTGAACTGTGTGTGTGGGGAAGGGTGCTGCACCCCGGGGCATTCACCGGCTGGAGACAAGGGCCGTTGGAAGGGAGAGAACCCAGCAAGTAAGCACCTTTCAGCCGGGTAAAGTTGAGGGAGAACAACTTCCTTTCGGGGGGCGCGGGGGGGGGGGGGGAGGAGCACGGGAGATAGATCCAAGTATACTGTTCTTTCTCTTTCCAGCATAAGGGAGTGAGGTTAGACTTCAGGAGAGCTCTGTTCAGCCAAGGAAACGCACTAGAACCCCCTTCCTTCCCTCCAGTCTTTCAGGGCCCAACCTTGCCAGGCCCAGGAGAGTCGCCCAGATACAGCTAGGGCCCCAGGGCAGAAGTGACCATCCAGGGCAGTGGGACAGGGTGCCGGCCGGCAGCCTTAGGGCAGAAAGGCCTCCTGGGAGGGACTGCTGTGGACGGTGGCTAAGGGCGGGCCAGGGGTCAGGCTGGAAGGGCACCTCCTCCGTGCTCCCGGCTCCCACCCCCTCCCGCCATCGCCATCCCTTCTCTCCCTTCTCCGAGGGCACAGTGCTGCCTCTGAAGGTGACTTTCACCTTCCTCGGCGCTGGCTCTCCCGCTCTCCTGACTGCCCGCCGCCCCACTGGAGTGAGGCAGCGAGCGACATAAATCCTTCCAGTCCCTGTCCCGCAGCGCTCGCCTGTGCTGCCACGGGGAGGAGGCTCCGGCGGCTGTAAATCATCGTCGCCTCCCGCGGGCCGCCTGCCCTTCATCACTGTGCTTTACGGCACTGACACCGGCCAGGATTTAGTGGGCCCAGCCAGACTGAGGCGGCCTCATTGAAATGCCCCCTCCACCAGTCCCACCTCCTCCCCTTGGAGTTAAGGCCACCCATAAATCCTGGAGATGCCCATTTGCATATCCATCTGCATACATTTGCCCCTCAAATTGCCAGCCATGGAACTCACAGACTCACAGAGCCTGCCAGGACTGGGAGTTTCTGTCACCCCAACTCTGGTTGAAGAAGGGGAAACAGGCAGTGAAGGCACAGGGCCCTGTCTCTGGCACAGCAGAAGGCAGGGGCAGAGTGGGGGGTGGCCCAGGAGCGATTTAGCCCGAAGTAGGTCCCAGAGTCAGAAGTTGAGTGAGGGACAGTGAGCAGATTCAAGCTTCGGGCTCTGGCTAGGCTGAGAGGCCAGGAGCTGCAGGGGTGAGGGCAGTGGAAGGCCAGCCCCAGGGACACCGGAGGATGCCTCTTGGGAAGGTTCCACGGTGGTGGGGACAGCAGGGGAGCAAATGTGGCTCTTGGAGGAAGGACCATAGGGTATGAGCTCACCAGGAGGCCTCTCTACAGAACAGGGGGTGGTTGGGGGAGCAGGTGCTGCCTGTGGTGGTGGCCCAGGCAGGCCTCACAAGGCAGGCTGAGGGCAGGGGCTAGGCATGTACACACCAGGGCCTCCCCTAGTTCCTTCTGCCTCACGGCGGTGCTGGCCACGACCAGGCCCCTTTCTGAACACGAATCATCTGTTGGGAAGGGCCAAGGCCTGGTGGAAGCCTGTGGAGCAGACAGATCCTTCGAGTCTGCTCCCACACCCCCAACATCAGTCCAGCTCCTACTGTCCTGGGAGCATCACTCCGGGTTTAGGGATGGCTTCTCCGGGCAACTCTCCAAGGGGGAGTGCTCACTGGGCCCCTCCCTCATGCTCTTCATGAGGGTCTTAGGGTAAGACCCTAAAGCTAAGGCGCGGGTCTTTGTAGGCTCTCAGGGAGAGGTGGGTCCATGGCACGGCCAGCAGGCCTTGCCCTCCTTGACCCTAAGCCCCACTCGGTCTTTTGAGGAGAAGCCCCATGCTGGGGACCCAGTGTCCTCAGCTGAGTCCAGAGCCGGCTAAAGACCAAGTCAGGGGGTGCTTTGCCCAGACAGGATGCCTCTGGTTCTGCACGTCCGTCCCCTCTCTTGCCCCTGCTCTGCTGTCCCTTGCCCCTATGATGTGTGCTTCATATGCTTCTAATTGACTCATAAAAAATGCCTTCTCATCACAGGCTTGTGTTGCAACAGAGAGGGGAGCAGCAGGCTCTGGGGGAAACCGGCTGCTCCTTCTGAAATCCAGAGTTCTGACAGGATTGGGGTGGGTTCTTCCAACCCATTGCCATAGCCAGGCCTGGGGGCTCCCTACTTCCCTCCGCCATGGCAGGCCCTGAAGGCCCAGGTGTGGGGCCCTCCTCTCAGAGTCTCAGTCCCCCTCTGCACCCTACGTCCCTCCCCACCCAATCCCACCAGCAGAAGGCTGGTGAACAAATCCCAACCAGCACAGAGCGGCTTAGGGACTCTGTGGGACTGAGTCCTGACACCAGTGTCTGTGCCCCAAGCCTTTTCTGATCCCTCCAGGGCCCAGTCCTGTGCAGCCCAGATGAGGCCAGCTACCCCAGGATGGGGCTGCCTCTCCCCGACACCCCAGCTCGGGAGTGGTTGATGGTGGGGATGGGCCAGGAGTGGCGGTTCGGCAGCTGCCCTCAGTGACCCTAGCCCCGGTTCCTTTCTGCTCCCCTGCTCTCCCTCGTCCCGCCCCAGCCCCTGCCCCACCTCTCCGCAGCCATCTAGGGGGCTATTCTGTTTTCTCTTCTCAGTTTCCAGAGGCCTCCCGTGGCTTGGGGAGAGGCCTCCTTCCTCCGGCCCCGTGCTTGCAGGGCAGATGGCCCCCACGAAGTGGATCTAGGGGCCCCCAGGCTGCCAGGACACTGAGAGAGCATCTCGGAGTGGGAGTGGAAGAGAGGAGCAAAGATGAGACGCAAGACTGTGTCTTCAGCCTTTTAATAAGAAAGAGTAATCGTAAAGGGGGGATAAGGCCCCCTATTAGCTCTGGGAGGCTGGGAATCACAGAGGCAGGGGGATGGCTCAGAAGGCCTTTCCAGAGCCACCCCAGCTAACATTTGCTGGGATTCTTAGAAAGCGCTGCACAGACTTCGTGGCGGCACAGCCGCAGGCCCGGGCAGAAGGGCCCCCCATCTGGAAGCCTTTAAGGTCTCCCTCCCCCTCTTCTCCAAATAGCTTGTTCCCAGAAAACAGGAGGAGAAGTTACCCAACAACAAGCTGGGGCTTCCTGTGGGGCGGGCAGCCCCCTGCCCTGCCTCTCCCAGCACATCAGGCCCTCACCTGCTCCCCAGGCTCTGCTCAGTCAGGCTACTCACATATGGGGGGAGGTGGTTTCTGTCCCCTGGAACAAGGTATGGGCACACAGCTCGCCTCCCCCAGGAAGCCCTCCAGAGCCACCTCTCTTCATTCTAGGAACTTCTCCACCTCTTTGGTGAACACACATACCTAGCCCGTGTGTGTCCTTTCAATTCCGCTCCAGGTCTGGTGGTCTCTCTTTTTCCCTAGTCTGGGCTGAAAGAGTAGGGGTTGGTGAGCCCTCCTTTTATTTTACATAATAGAAAATTGAGGCCCAGAGAGGCCAAGGGACTTGTACCAATACAGACAGAGCGGGAAGTGGACCCCAGCTTCCCTCCTGTCCAGTCCAGGGACCGGCGGCCCTCCCACTTTGTCCACAAGATTGTGCCTCTGTCCTAGTCTGACAGCACAGGCCAGAGAGAGCCCCTGAGTTCTGGGGCGCTGGCCTGATGTC
>CM052811.1:45326191-45445075 GCA_028533885.1 Nasua narica
TCTCTCTCTCTGTCAAATAAATAAATAAATAAATAAATCTTTAAAAAAAAAAAAAGAAACATATAACTAATTTAAATTCTATGCACCTAATAACAGAGCCTTTAAGTATAAAACATAGGGGTGCCTGGGTGGCTCAGTCAGTTAAGCGGCTGCCTTCAGCTCAGGTCATGATTCCAGGGTCCTGGGATGGAGTCCCATATCGGGCTCCCTGCTCAGCAGAGAGCCTGCTTCTCTCTCTCCCTCTGCCTGCTGCTCTGCTCACTTGTGTTCTCTCTCTGTCAAATAAATAAATTAAATCTTTAAAAAAAAAATTTTAATAAAAATAAAAGAAAAAAACATAAAAATCATCATGGCTTCAAAAAAAGCTGACTAATCCACAATCACAGTAGGAGATTTTAAGACATTCTGTTAGTTATTGACATAATAAAAAGAAAAAAAATATCAGTAAGGGCATAGAAATTTTGAAAAACAGGATTAACAAACTTTACCTAATGCATCTAAGAAGGAAACAGGACTCAACATGCGCAGAAGATACACTTTTTTTTCAAACACACTTAGAAGATTTCTATAAATAGACCATATACTTGGTTCCAAAGTCAATCTCAAAAAAATGTGAAAGAATGAACTCCTAGAGCATGCTCCCTAATCCCAGTGCAATCAAACAAGAAAAGTATAACAAAAAGAAAAAAAGATAACAGAAAAGTCCCCTTATGTTTGGAAATTAAAAAACACCCAAGTGTCAAAAATAAATCATAGGGAAACTGGGAAATATTTTAAACTATACAATATTGAAAATATTATATATGAAAGTCTGTGATGTAACCAAAGCAGGAGGAGGGAAATTTACTGCCTTATAGTAGATATTTTTCAAAAGGCTGAAAAATAATGAGCTAAGGATCTCAATGAGCTAAGTTAGAACAACACCAAAATAAACCCAAAGATAGTAAGAGGAAATCTTAAAAATAAAGGCAGGAATGATGAAATAGGAAACAAACATATAATAAAGAGGTTCAACAAAAAGAAAAATAGAGTCCTTGAAAGAACTAATACAAATGACAAACCACTGAGGATGATGGAGAGAAAGAGAGCGAGAGAGATGAAATGAGAGAAGACAATAACCAAAATCAGGAGGCGAAATTAGACATCTTTGCAGATGCTGAAAAAATTTAGAAGGTTAAGAGAATGTGATTTTTTAAAAAATGTATGAGAATAAAGTTGTACACTGCTGAGATAATCAAGTAAAATAAGAACCAGGATGACCTGTGGGGGCAGCAACCACAGGGGCAGCAAACTGCCTGTCTGCCCTCCCCACTAGTTGCCCTCCCAACCCGAGCCAGGCTGCAGGGCCTCCCGTTCCAGGAGGAAGCCTTTGCCTCGCCAGTCCTTGGGGGCTGAAGGGTCTCAGTGAACTTGACACAGTCTTGCATTAGCTCATTTACCCAAGCCAGAGTGTAAACCAGATGCCCATTTGTTCTTCTGTAGCAGGGACTGTCCCTTTCTAGAGCCTAGAATCCACCCTCCACTCCAGGATACGCTTTCCCAAGGTCGCAGTGGGGAACAGAATAGCAGCGTATAGTTAAGTACATGAGGTTGGGAGCCAGGCTGCCAGAGTTCAAATCCCAGCCCTTCAGCTTTTCACTTCAGCTCTCTGAGCTTACGTTCTCTCACTATAAATTTGAGATAGTAACAGATTATTGTGAATATTTCATGAGTTAATACATGCAAAGAGATTAAAACAGGGTCTGGCATACACTAAGCACTCAATAAATGTTAATCATAACAAGCGTTACTACCTGAGAAGGCAAAGTCTTACCCAGAAGATGGCTTGGGGAACGTGGAACTCGAAAAGAGCTGTGGATTCGTTTGGAGGGAAATTTTACTTTGCTCTGGGGAAGCCCAAAAAAAATATTTCAGCTCTGCAAGTGAGTCCCCCTCGCCCATTTCCTGAGCCTCTCTTCCCTGAATGGGGCTGGCAAACAGCACACAGCTCTTGCTTCTCTGATCTTTTTCATTCTCATCTCACCATTCCAACCCACCTGACCTCTTATAAATGAGCTAAGCATTAATGAGCCAAGTTCACAGTTCCTGCAGCTGTGAACTCAAAGGAGTTTCTTAATGCCCTGTACCTCAACTTCACATAAATGTCACAAAGCCATCGACATGGCTGAGTCGCTCCGGTTTTCTATGGGTGTGTGACACACCACCTCAACCCTAACGACTTAAAACAGGGGTCCAGCTCCAGGCCACCTTCTGGGTTTGTACAGGCCACGGACTTAGAATGGTTTCTTAGGTTTTTAAAGAGTTGCAAAAAATACCAAAAGAATACTATTTCTCGGTATGTTTAAATCGGACAAAATTCGAACTTCGGCGTCTGTAAAGTTTTATTGGAACACAGTCATACCCATTCATTCACAGGCTACCTGCGGCTGCTTTGGCAGGATGACATTGGTGAGTCATTGTGACAGAGACCTAAGGGCCCACAGAGCCCAAAATATTTACTATCCCCTCCTTTACAGAGGAAGTTTTCTAGCCCCTGGCTTAACACATCACCTGTCATTTATTGCACTCATAAATCTGCTTTGGAGCCGTGCTCAGTGGGGATGGGTTATCTCTGCTCCTTCCAGTGTCACATGAGGTGGCTCGAAGCCAGGAGTGAGTCACCAGGGAAGAAACTGTCTGAAGCCCAGCTCACTTACCTCTCTGGCGGTAGTTGGCAGCTGTCAGCCGGTACCTCCTCCGCTGGAACGGTCAGATCACCAATGTGTGACCTCTCCATGTGGCTGTCCGGCTCCCTCACTTCAAAAGCAAATGTCCCAAAGGTTAGGAAGTGAAAGACACCAGTTTCTTAAGACCTGGTCCCAGCAACTCACAGAGAGTTACTTCTACCACATTCTGTTGGCCACGCTGTCCCAGAGCCTGGGTGCAAGAGAAGCAGACAGAGACTCCACTTCTCATTAGAAAGGATGTCAAAGAATGCGGCAGCCATGTTTGAAACCCAGCACCATTGTTGTGAGCATTTGAGGGCATGAGGCAGGGACTCAAAGAGTAGCTGTGATTATTACTGCTCTTGCCTCGTTGTTCATCAGCATCAGAGTCACCACCATTTCCGATTCTCTTTAAGAAAGCCTCAGCTTATGGGGCCTAGGAGATACCCAGCCTCCTCCCTAGCTGTTGACTTCCCTACATTCAGGCTACAACTCATCTAGAGGAAAGTGCACACATCCCTCTTTTTTAGGAGCTCCTCGCATGATTCTAGTGTGCCGCCTGGGCTGAGGACCACTGAGCAGGGGAGCGAGTGTAGCATCTGCTGTCCATCCACATACAGTAAAAGGATCCATTTCTCTAGCCCTTATGTGAAGACTTGGACAAGAGAATCTGGCTCACTTCTTAATTCCCTGCAGAGTCCAGGCCAGGGTCTAGAGCACAGCAGGGTCTCAAATGATGCCACTGGGGTGACCTGCATCTGAGGGTCCCAGGATTCCACCCCATTCCCTGCAAGCTTGCTCTGACACTGGGCTGACCCAGAGCAGAGGTGCCTGTACTTTTCCCAGCCTTCCAAACCTCTTTTTTTCCCTGCTTCTCCTTCTAGAATGAGCAGTTTCTGAGACAACACATTGAAAGAAGCATGAGCTCAGGGCAAAGGAATCATTCACTTGCCCTTTCTCTTGGGCAGAGGAGCAGCGTCAAGTACACTGGTTGTTTTCGGGGATGAAGAATGGGCCTGGATGGGATGAGGGCTGTCACCCAGCCATGGTGAAGGCCCACACACAGCCATGCACATCTGAAGAGCCCTTGCCATGGGCCACATTCCATGCCAAAGCCTGGCTTCCAGATGCCAAGCTCCAGTCAGGGCCACCATCTGTCATGGTTCCCATAGGACCCCCCAGACTGCGGCCATGTGCAAGAGTCCCTTCGGTTGTGAGTTGGGGCCTTCCAGCTGTAGGGACACATGGCCTGGTAGATCCACTGCTCCCCCAACTCCAGGCCTCAGCAAGGACTTCAGAACTCAGAGCTGCAAATGTCAAGACATCGCATGTGTCTCCATTGGAGGAAGGGCTGGGGAACCTTTCGTCATCCGGGGCTTTGCGACGTCAGTATCATCCGCATCAGTTACACTGAAGATAAACTGCTTCCCAGTCACACTCAGCTCTAATTCTGGTCACATCAACGTGACCTCAGACTGACCACAACTGTGGCCACAGACCAACCCTGACACTGACTCAGACTGATTCCAATGCTAGCCAAGACCAACCTCTGACACTGGCCACAAAACTGACCCTGTCCAAAGACTAATCCTGACCCTGGCTACAAAGTGGACCCTGACCCTGACCACAGACTAACCTCCGACCTTGAAATAGGATTAGTGGAATGCACCAAACCATAGCACAGCCTCATGGGCCCAAAGGTGCACCAGCCTAGCTACACTTGAGTGACAGCCATGTGGGTCAGGATCAGGAAGGTCTGTCCTGCGAAAACCCAGGGCCACCTGCAGCAAGCAGGTCCTGAGTGACTGCTTCCAGACAGGATGACTCAGAAGCACCTTCTGGAGCATTTGAAAGGGCCGCACAGTTGCCAAACATACCAGCTTGCTTGGCCTCTGGACCTTTGCCCTGGAGTTCCCCACCAAACAGTCCATCTCTTCTGCTGACTCTAATCCCACTACATCCAGCTCCACTTGCCCGAGGAGGCCAGTCCGAATACTCCACTGAAGTTTTCAAAGGTCTTTGACCCATGTGATCCTGATGGGAAGTGTCCTCTGAAAGGATCGCTGAAGAACTTTTCTCTCCATCCTTCCAAGTCAACGCTAAACATAGCACCTTCCCCTCGTTTCCCCCAACACAATTCAGTAGAGACCAGTCTGGAATTATTTAAATGAGATTTCACTGCCTTCTTGTGTACATTGTTGCCAGGGAGAAGTCTGGTGCCAATCTGATTTGGGTTTCTTTTTGTAAATAACCTTTTTCTCTTTCCTCCAATGAGTCAGGAGGAGAGGGCTAAGGGGCAGAAGAGGCAAGAAGTTCATCCCTTTAGACACTGGGAGTGCGGACAATGGGGTGGGAGTCTGCTTGAGAGTGCCTTGGTCATGCTATCTTCCCACACCAACTACTGCTCCTAAGATCCAACAGTCACCCACTCTTTCCTCTCCTGTATTCCTGAGCCTCGACTCCTTGAGAACCAGGGCATTCTTCATTCACACCCTCTGTTCTCAGAGCTCGGCACTTCCCCTTTCTCGTGGTAGGGGACCAGTCCCCATTCCTGCACACACATGTGAGTATCTGCTTTGCATATTTATCTATATCGGCTATGCATATTTATCCGTATGCATGTGTGTATGAATGTGTGCGTGACTGTGTTTGTACCTGTGCACATGTATGTGTATATGTGTACATAGATAAGGATGAGTGAGTACATGTGAGGTATCCAGACATGAGTGCGCCTGTGTTTGGTACGAGTGGGTGTGCATGGGTTATGTGGGTATTGTGAACGTGGTACATATGACATGTGTCTGTGTGTGTGTTTGAGAATATGCTGCTCTTCCATCCCTGACCAGCAGTTTGATTCTTGGGGGAGGCACCCTGCAGCACCCCCTCACTGTGTTTCCTGCACAGTTCTTGGGTTGGATATGGCAAATTGCCAGCAAAGCCTCAGGGCTTGGGTCCAGTGGGACAACATCCCAGGCCTCCTGAGTCTGTGGCCAGTAACCTTGATAGAGCCAGAAACCTGTCAGCAGTTCAGCGCCTATGGGTGGCCTGGAGAAACAAGGATACCAGGAGCCTTTGGGGGTGGCCTTTGGCCTCAAAGTCCTTATCCCAACACCAAGTCCCAAGTTCATGGGGCAGTTATTGCCAGCACACAGCACCTGCAGCTAATGCTGTCCTTCTCTCCCCAAATCCTGCCCCCAAGCCCCAGGCCCCAGGCCCCAGGCCCCAGGCCCCAAGTCCCAAGCCCCAAGCCCATCAGTATGCAAAGCATTAGCTCCTGCTTTCCCACTCCACCACTAACTCCCAGATCCGCCTGCCCAGCTCCACAGTCCATACTTGCCCTTCCAGAGAACAGAAAGAACGAGCCTATGTGTCTTCCACCCCCAGGAAGTTCACATTTTCCACAGCCAGGATTCTAAGCAAGGCTGGGGAAAAAAAAACCGAAGAGCACCCTGAGAAAAGATCCCACGCCCCTGGATAAAACTCCAACCTCCGTCTCAGCCCTGCCGCCATGAACCAAAATCGGAGGCTTCAGAAACCTCTCCGGGTTCTGCAGCACCCTAGAGCTGGGAAAGATTATTAGAGAGGGAAGTGACTTCACCTGTCTCTCAAGGCCTGTCAGGAGTTTAGGAGCCCGGCGCACAAGCTCATACTCTGATAGACATTATCCTTTCCCGCAGAGAGAAGGAGAACCACAAAGTGAGGCTCTCTGAAAGGGCAGCGAGCCATCCTGGGAGGGGCGTGAAGCATCGTGGGAGGGACGCGAGGCATCGTGGAAGGCGCATGCGGCATCGTGGGAGGGGCGTGAGGTATCGTGGAAGGCGCATGCGGCATCGTGGGAGGGTGTGAGCCATTCTGGGAGATCTGTGAGGCATTCTGGGAGGAGACTGTGATTTGGGTCAGGTCCTGGCGGAAGTGCTTATTAGCTTTATGACCCCTGGCAAGATTTTCTTTAGTTTACTTCTTTATCCATGATGACAATTTAAAATCCAAATTGGAACACTTTTAAGAGTGAAAGGGGGGCACCTGGGTGGCTCAGTTGGTTGGGCGACTGCCTTCGGCTCAGGTCATGATCCCGGAGTCCCGGGATTGAGTCCCATATCGGACTCCCGGCTCTGCGGGAAGTCTTCTTCTCCCTCTGACCTTCTCCCCTCTCATTCTCAGTCTCTCTCTCTCTAATACATAAATTTAAAAAAAAAAAAATCTTTAAGAGTGAAAGGGGACTCTATTCGTGATTATACCCAGACAACAGGTATGAATCCCAACCATTACAGGTAACTGGGGATATGTGATCACCCTGTGTCATCTACAGTAGTGATAATGAGTAGCAGGAGGGAGGAATTCCAAAGGGAAGAACACAGGCTAGATGTTCAGGCGTTCCATTTGGCCACAAGCCAGGGCCTGAAGGGGAGGGGAGGGGAGGGAAAAAGGGCTGCAAGTGACCCCTCTGCCTTGCAGGCACTCTGCTCGGGGCCTCTTGCCCTCTCCCCGCCCTGCTCACCTCCGCATGCCCCAACTCTCCGACTGTAAGGCCGAGCTGATGCCTTTAGCAGCCGCCCAGGTTTATCTCCAGGGGAGTGCTAGGTTCAAAGATCAGATAAATTTTCTGGCAGACGTGGGGCTGGTGGCCGTCTGCCAGAGGTAGGAATGGCCTTGCCGGCGCAGGGTCAGCCAGGTTATTTTGACTCCTCAGCATGGGGTAAGAGGCCTCAGGAAGGAGAAATCTACAGTGTAGACACAGAAAGACTCTCCCGTCTCTGATCTGGACTTGGCTTTGCCTTCCAACTTGGAACAGGAGAGGGAAAAGCAGGAACCAGGGCAAGCAGCTGGAAAAGGAAGGGGGAGAAGGAGCTGAGGAAAAAGAAACCTGGAGAAGGACCTATTTTAAAAGTCACTCATCTTGGTTCCAGCTCTCCCCCACCACACCCCAAAGCCCAGGCATTGGGCCACAGGGTGTGGGTGACAAGGTGTGTGTGGTCAGTGACGGGAAACCCTTAGGCATCTAGGACAGCTGGGGAGAGGCCAGGTAGGGAGGAGGTGGGCAGGGCCAGGCATAGGTCACCACAGCCAGTCCCGTCTCATCACCCTAGTGCCCCTAGACCGATGTCTTCAAATTTTTGATAGTGACACGCTTTTATGCTACAACCCAGAACACATAAAGATTCTCCCCCAAATACTTACCCTTATTAAATCAATGCATGCTATATTTTCAATTCTACTCTTACTTTAAAATGCGGATTGCAACCCAGAGCACTGTTCCCACAATCTACTCTGGGTCATATCCTGTGGTTCTGAAAACCACTGTCCCGGACTAGTACTTCCCCAAACTTTAATGAGCCTGCCTATACCTAACCTGGGAGCTTGCTAAATACAGATTCTGGTTCAATCAGACTGCAGTGGAACCTGAGACTCTGAATTTCTAATAAGCGCCCAGGGGATATAATGCGGCTGGTCCTCAGACCCAGGAGAAAAGGTCCTCGGATCACAACTTCCTGGTCAGCACCAAATTTCAGGAAAGGGGCTTAGGGATCACGCATGCAAAGAGAAGGGAAGATGAAGGGTACCCGCACTGAGGGTTGTCCGTTGCGGAGCCTCCAGGCAAAGCTGCAACTGAAATGTCGCCAAGATATGATGGTATAGGATGGCAAAGAGCTGCCCTCCAGGGCCCCAGGCTGAACTGCTGTGATTTAGGAGCCAAGTGAGGGCCCAGCTGCCAGTCAGCGTTCGCTAGACCTCACACAAAAAAAGGAAGGAGGGAGAGAAAAGGAAGAAAGAAAAGAAACTGTAGGTTTGGGGACCTCACTCAGCACACTAGCAGGCAAGGTCGATGTGTCACACTGGGCTTACTCATCGGAAATCTAGCATTAACCAGCAAGAGTTACAGCACTGACCTTGCCTGTAGACAGTTGATTAGGGCAGTGGGTCCCACATAGAGCTCTACAAAACACTAGCTTAAGAGGATCACCAGAAATGAGCCTCAAGGTGAAACAGGCTTGGGAAACTTCATGTTCTCTCCTCCAGCCTCACTTGGAGCATTTTTGTTCACAGGGGAAGATGGCAAGAAGACTAGCAGTCAAGAACCCTATTTAATTTGCTTGAACTCATCCTTTTTCACACTTATACAACCATGGAACTCTTTCTCTCTTTAACCTATTGGTATGGGCTGAACTGAATCCCTTCAAAATTCATGTGGTATGACTGTATTTGAAGATAAAGTTATACGAGGTCCTCAGAGGGGGGCCCTAATCCAGTAGGACTGATGTTTTTATAAGCAGAGGAAGAGACACCAGAGTTCTCGCTCGCTCTCTCTCTCCATGTGCTTCCGCAGAGGAAAGGCCATTTGAGGTCACAGGGACCTCATGTGCAAGCCAGGAAGAGAGGTCTCACCAAAATCCAATGCTGATAGCACCTTGATCTTTGACTTCTAGCCTCCAGAACTGGGAAAAAATTTGTGTCGTTGGTACTCTGTATGGAAGCCCAAGGAGACTAATATTATCTAAAAGTGTGCCGTGGAACTCGCTTTAGGAAAGCCGGATTAGACTTGAGCTTTTCACACGCTTGATCTTCTAGAAGACTTAGAAGTTCCTGTAGACGGCAGAGGGATGTGATCCCAGTTTGGATATTAGGAAATGAAAGTCCACAAGCATGAAATGAGTGGCCCAAAGTCACACAGCTGGGCAGGCCTGGGCACATGGAATTCAATATCACTGTGGCTGACTCAGAAGACAGGTCCCCCACTGTCCAGCAGCTGTAGTCGACTGAGCATATCATGATATTCCCATTCCCAATAAATAGAGGGCTGTCTCCCTAAGCATAGACTGGGTAGTAAGAAAAATGGGTGTCGATCTAAGGTTTCCTAGAAAAGGTGATTCTAGAATGGGGCACAGAGTAGCCATGTTGGAAGTAACCAGGATCAAAATTGGTGAGACCCGTTGATAGCAGGCACTCCAGGACGAGGCTGAGGACCAGATATCTTCCTGGCTGGGCAATAGGGAGCCAGTGTAGGTTCTTGAGCAGCAGGGCATGACATGGTCTGAGTTGGTGTAGGTGTGTGGGATGGCTGGGAAGAAACCTGAATGCGGGAGGCTCTGGGGCCAGACCAGCAGTGACCCTGCAGAGGTGGAACAAGAAAAGATAGGGGGTGGGTGGTAACTTTGTCATTCAAATCCCATGCCTGCCCCCATGATCTTGCTGCCTGGCGCAGGAACGTAGGGCCCTGGGGGATAGTTGGATTTTTCCAGGCCTTGACATTTAGAGCTAGTCCTGGCAGGCAGCTCCTCCCAGCCTCCTGCTGGGGAAACTGACAATGAGGGGTGGAGGATGGATGGAAAAACTATTTAAGGTACTAAACACACACACACACACAGAGCACGGATGGCTATTGGGCAGGGAAGCTCTCTCTCTGCCCCCTGCTCTGTCCCCCACATGTAAGTGAACCCTAGCTCATGGCTCAGATTTCCACATATCCTCCCAGACCAGTTCAGTCAGTCATTCAGTCTGACATCATCACCACATGAGGGAGGGAGAGAGTTCTAAGGCAGACTCTAGAGGAACTGACTGGGGCACAAACCAGGGCATTAGCTTGGTCCCTGAAATATAGGCAGCTGACCCTTCAGGACAATGACTCTGACGTCTGGGGAGACCTAGGGCTCTTCAGCGTGCCTTGGAGGACAGACAGAGGAATGCTGGGGACCGCCCCACCATCTGCCCCCTCCCCATCATTCCCATCCAACTGTACTCAAACCAGCTCAGCTCGGCTTTCACCGACTTTCACAAATTGGGGCTCTCATAAATCCATTCAGTGAAAGGGATCTACATCTTTAAAAAACCGTCATCCTAGGGACTGGCTGAGGGCGGTAGGGGAAGGAGAGGTGCTGAGCCGTAGCTGACACGTCTGGCCACCAGGCAGGGACCACAGTGGTGACAGAGAAGCATGGGGAAGCTCCAAAGCTCCCTACTTAACATGCAAGGCAGCTCTAAGCGCTAAGGAGGCTTCTCCCAGTTTACGCCGTGGAAACTGAGTCTGGAAGACATAAACTAACTTGCCCGCCGCTGACCACACAGCCAGGATCTCCCATCTTCCCTGGGGTGGCAGCCATTCCAGCAGCCGTGGGTTACTGGGAGATAGTCTGAAACAGGACCGCCACTGCCCCAGTCCAGGAAACACCACTCATGGCACATTCTAGAGAGGTGGCCAGACACGAAGACTGAGAACAGAAGTCTGGATCAGAATCCTGTCACCAGGGGCACCTGGGTGGCTCAGTGGGTTAAGGCCTCTGCCTTCAGCTCAGGTCTGATCTCAGGGTCCTGGGATTGAGCCCCGCATCGGGCTCTCTGCTCAGCAGGGAGCCTGCTTCCCCCTCTCTCTCTGCCTGCCTCTCTGCCTACTTGTGATCTCTCTCCCTCTCTCTCTCTCTGTCAAATAAATAAATATCTTTAAAAAAAAAAAAAGAATCCTGTCGCCACCAGCCTCTTAGAACCTGTGAGAGCTTGAGCAGGCTTCTCGACTGCTCCGGCTCTCATCTCTTAAGTGGGGACAGACAGGACCTCGCCCATAGGGTTATGGTGAGATGAAGAGAGTGCGTACCTCCAAAGCTCTCACAACCATGCCTGACTCCTCAGGAGTTCTAGGTCGGTGAATATTAACTGAATTCACTCATTTGGTTCTGGGTGGTTGGTGCTCCCAGAGTCAGTGCAAATAGTGGACTAGGAAGGGGGACTGCTACTAGGGCCAAGCTGAGCTCAAGCCTGGGTCCTTTTCCACGGCCTTGAATGTGACCCTCTTTCTGCCACTCACTGCATGATGATTTGGGCTGGCAAATCCTGCAGGAAGGCCCGCCGAGTTCAAAGCCCAGCTTCCCACAGCCCCCTTTCTTGAGCTATCTGCCTCCTTCACACCCTTCTTGGCCACGACACACAGCCAGAAGGCGAACTCTCTGGGTCCCGAGCCATTAGCATCTCCACATGGTGAGGCAGAGGAGGACTAGAGAGACCTGGCTCCCCTTGGCCGTGAAAGACAAGAGGCAGCCTCCCCCACTTCCTCCCCTACTTCCCTGTCTTCGGACCCGCAGCCACCACTCACTTCCCAGGCTTCCCTGCAGGAGCCCCTCCGGTGGCCCCCACCGTCCTCCCTCAGGTGAACAGGCAGCTTCTCCTCCCCTGGTCCTGGCGGTTCAAGGCCACAAGGAGGGGCTGGAGTTGGGGCCCTGGCTGGAGGCCTCAATGTCTTCCAGGTGTGGGGGAGGCCCAGCTGGACGGGCAGGTGTGGGAGGGCCTGAGCAGCTGTGGGGTGTCTGGAAGGCATTTGGGCAGCTAATGAGCTCAGGATCTAATTAAAACATTGGAGGAGGAATCTGGGCCCGAGCCACGTGGCACAGGAAGTGCAGGCCGGGGGCCTGCCCCGGGCCTGGGTTAAGTGGGAGGAGCCGCTGCCTGAAGAGCAGAGTCCAAGCCGGGACTCGAATACAGCCCTGACCCCACCTCTTCCTCCAGAGCCTGAGTTGCTTGGATTCCCAAGGGACCAGGGGCTCTAACACTGCACCCCTGCTCTCTGTAGAGAGAATCGGTCGGAGGACTGGGGGGTGGTGGTTAGGGGTGAAGCCCAGGACTCTGCCCAGCCAAGTCCAAAGTCTCTGGGACTGGAGATGAGGGAGCAGGGTCCAGGTAAAGAGAAAGCCAAGGAAGATTCACCAACCTGAGAGCCCACTCCACCCTCAAAATGTGGGCATCCCAGTGCGGTGAAGCTGAGGCCATGGGTCCCCACCATTATTACCTCATCACCACCGTCACACTGTCTCTGTCAGCACTGTCACAACTACAGTCACCAACACCACTGTCGCTATCACCATCAACCCTATGAAAGCAACTCCTCGAGCCGCAATGTCCTTGACAACCTCCCCCCGCCCACAAAGAATACCCACCCCCCCATTTCTGGTCTAGCAGATCCCAGCTCCCTTGTACAACATCCACACCTTGACACGCGTCCCCGCCCTTCCCCCCACCCCTGCTAGTGCCCTGAGGTGCTCAAGAGAAGAGCAGGGTATTGGCGGTCCCCAAGGTCCACATGCTGAGCCTTCTGCTAGGACACTCCCTAGGTAGACATGGGTCTTGCCTCTGTTCTTCCTGAAGGCCTCTCTGTACCCTAAATCTGGAATTCCCGCCAATCTAGACCAAATGATTTCCCATGGAGGAGATATTTCTAAAGTCTAAAGAATTGGCTAAGGACCCCAGTAGTCTGGGTGAGGGTCTGCCCAGTCCTTTCCTGCGAATAATCCCACAAACCCTCACGCCTAGGCTGACCCTCTGCCTTCACATCCCTGCCCCTCCCGCCATCCCTTTCCATCTGCTCCCAATAAGTTCGGCTAACATCTCCCAGCATGCATTTCACCTCCTGGTCCCTGCGGGAGGATTGAGGAGGCACGACACCCCCCCAATCTGGTCCCGACTCAGGGTGTTAACAAGGAACAGGTTTTCACCCCAGCTGTGGGCTGGGCCCTCAGACGGGAGTTTCCTCCCTCCTGCCTTCTCCTTTATTCTTCAAATGGCCCAATTTCCCCAACAGATGCTGGAGGCTGAGAGGAGAGAGGCAGGTGGGGAAAGTGAAGGCTTCTTTCTGGAGTGGAGGTGACAGGGAGGGGAGGAGAAGGTGGGAGCCTGGGGAGGTAAGGGAGATACTTCCCCTGGAGGTGCCTGGGGAAGCAGCCATCTAGAGGTGAGAGGGGAGGTCAAGCAGAGGTCAGGCCCACAGTCCTGGGGGGGGCAGTCCTAGGGGAGAACTGGGTGCTGAGGTCCCCCTACCAATCCAAGTCTCCTCAGCCCTCAGCCTCAACTCCTGCCTCCCCCATCCTCCCATCTCGCAAGCCCTGGGGAGAAGTCTTTCCCCCTAAAGCCTTCCGAGGGAGCCCCCACCCTCCAGGGGGATGTAGGACCACAGCACTCCGGCCCCCACTGGCCCAAAGCAGCCTTGCGGGGCACAGGAGCACTTGCCCTCACAGGTCTATCGCTACCCTGAAGGCCAAGGCAGCATGTGCCTCATTGTCCGCCCGCCTGACGCAGGCTTCCGTGCTGGGCACCCACTCCTTGGGTGCTTGCTGACGGAATGACGACATGAGCACAGGAGTGGCGCCCAAGCCAATGGGCAGCTGGGGAGCCGGGCCATGAAGCCCGGTGTTCTCTCTCCCCCTGCTTGGCTGTGCAGGTTTAGGCCGCTTCCCTGCTGCCTCTGGCCTCGGGGGGGGAGCGCGGGTTGGCCTACATGCAGGGGGAATGGGCGCTGCTGTCTCCCCTGCATGGTAGGACCTGACAGGCTGTGGCTGAGAAGCGCCCGTACAGAAACTGCTTTGCAACCCCAGTGGCCCCCACCACGCCTCCCCCCCCCCGGAAGGCCTCTCACAGACTTCACTGGGGCGACGACTGGTCAGTGTACTATCGGGGGCCGGCAGAGCAGCGCTATGGACACAGCCCCGGATGGGATTTCATGCACTCCTCAGAGGCCAGGCCAGGGTTTCCCAGGATCCTGCCTGGGGAGAACCCCCCAAAAAGCTCCCCCCAGGCCTGGCTGCCATTGCTGGGCCCAGGAAGCTGTAAGAGACAAGCCAGCACCCTCCAGCTGGGCTCTCAGTGACAAGGGGTGGTCTCCAAGGCCGAGCACTGAGCTCACACAGATCCCAGGGCTTACCCTCTCTGCCATTCGTGACTGCCCGTGAGCTCGCAGCAGCTCAGGAGGTCAGGGGAACCGGAAAGGCCTCTCCCCGGGGCGGCATGGTAAACCAGGAGCTCCGGGTTGGGCAGAGGCATTCTCGGAGCTCCAAAAGTCCAACCCCCTGGGCTGGGCCACCTCCGCCAGGAAGCTTCCTCATAGGGAACTCCTTCTCATGTTCTGTGGTCATCCCTTGGCATTCACAGTACTGGGCAGAGTTACTGCCACTAACTTGCTTTCCCTAGCACCTGGGAGGCTGGGAGGCCAGTGCCCAGTCACTAGTTATCGTTCCTCCTCCTACAGTACCCCTGTGAGCACCCTCACCCCTACACACCCCCCCCCAGGGGCTCAGTGGTTCTAGCCCTCTGGGGCTTGCCGAGCTCCCAGCCTCCGCTGCACGCCTCGCCCCGCCCCCAGCATGGAGAACACTGCTGTTCAGTGCCCCCACCAGCCAGCTTGCCCCACGCCCAGCATCAGCGCCGAAGCGTTCCTCTCCTTCATCTCCGCTCCTGTCCTGCCAGGACCCAGGCTCAAGCTCTTCCCCCTCCACAGCTCCCACAGGAATCAGCGCCTGCCCGGGTGTCCCTTGCCCTGGTCTCGGTCAGCCCCCGTGTGCCCACCTGAATGCCCTTGCATCTCAGCCGGGACTGGCTTTGGTACCCATGTATCTGTAGTCTTTGCCAGAGGTTCTAAGGGTCTCCATGAACAGGGGCTCTGCCTCTACCACTTGACTGTGGAGGCTCCGCCTCCCCCATCAGAATACGTGCCCACCAAGGGCACTGCCTTCTCCGTTAATCTTAGGTTTCTTCAAAATCAGGGGCTAGTGGCCTGAGGCCCCCAAGAGCAAGTATCGTGTCTCCCACATTGGCTTGGTCTGCCCTTTGGACGATATATGCCTCTTCCTCCAATCTGTCAGATCCCTAAGGGAGAGGATGTGCCTCTCCCATTTGACCTGTGTTTCCACCATCAGACTAGTGGCTCCCAATGGAGCAGACGTGGCTGTCTAATTCACAGGGCCTGGTCCAAACTAAAAACATGGGCCCCTTGTTCAAAAAGTATTAAGAATTCCAGGCAGTGATGGGAGAGCATTAAGTCAAAGGCAGGGGTCCCTTCTCGGCACAGGGCCCTGTGCACAGGCCACATGTCCACAGGGTTGGACCTGTGAGGAGGGGACCAGGCCTCCTCAGGGAGGCAGAGGGCAAGGAGCTGAGAGGCCAGACTGGCACCGAGCCAAGGGAAAGGGAAACGACGTGGAGGTGAGCGGTGCAGGCCCCAGGCCTGGAGGAGGGACACACAGGGTCACCTCCAGGAACAAATGGGGCATTCAGGAGCAGCCGGGGTTCTCAGCGGGGCCCCGACGCCAGGCTCAGCCGTGCAAGTCATGCTCCACTCACTGAGTGAGCGCTGGCAGGGGCTCAAGTAGGAGAAAGTTGAGGCTGCGGAGGTGGCCGTGGTGGAAACATCTATTTTTACCCAGGCGGGTGGGGAGGCAGGTCAGCGGTGGCTTTGAGCGAGTCCCAGAGCAGCCGCCACAGGGGCCAGTGAGGGCCTGGGCTGGGACAGTCATGAGGGAAGGAGGGAGGACAGCCCACGGCAGCTGAGGGCCACCCAGGCAGCCTACCCGAGCAGCACTGGGTCAGGCCTATGCTGGGCTGAGCAGCAAGGTAGCCTCCCTCCAAGAGGCCCAGCAGGTCGCCACATCTGTCTCCAGTTCTGCTCTCCCAACACTCACTCAGGTCCTTGCCCTGTGACACGGTCGGCCTAGAACAGAGCCAGAGTCTCGAGGGGCCCAGCCCCCACCTCCCATGCCAACTCCCAATTAAGGACCACCACCTGCCTCCCCTCAGGTCCCCGAGGATGCTCTGGCCCACTGAAGCAGGTAAGGGTAGCGGAGGAAGAGAGAGTCTTGGCTAACTTCCCCCCTGGGGACACCTGCTCACTTCCCCCCGGTTGGAAGAGGAGTGTGGGTTAGCCTTTAAATAAGGAGCCAAGAGATGTGGTTGCTGAAGCCAGGGAGTGATGCACCAATGGGGGGATTTCAGACTCTGCGCCAGCCTGGCACCCCACTTGGGTGGCCCCTACCCAGCCCCAAAGTGAGGCCAGCTAGTCCCCACCGCCTGCCTCCAGCAGCCCGCATGCAAGGCCCCCACCTGTCCTCCCCACCAGGGAGACACTGTGCACTGAGGTGTTTACGTTACATAAACCTAACCACGCTCGTCAAGACAATTTGGGGCTCCCCCCTGAGTAATGAGAGCTCAATCGCCTTCTTGAGCAGGGCCAGGCTGGGCTCCCAGCCACAAGCCCTGGATCCACTTCTAAATCCTAGATTCCTCTGGGCCCCTCCCAGCCTGGGAGAGGAGGATAGACACCCCCCGCACCCCCCACCCCTGCTCTGCTCACCTCTGCCTTTCCTGCTGGGCTACCCCGAGGAAGGCAGGAACCGGTCCCTTGGGAAGCCTGCTGAGACCAACACAGAGGAGGACACGGGCCCCCTGCCAGGGGGAGACCCCCCCAAGAGCACCCAGGAGCCCTGTGTTCCACTCTGGGCAGGCTCCCCCTTCGTCTAAGGATAGTGTGCCACGCACTGGCGCTGGCCTCACTCCTCAGCCTCTCTTCCTGATCATCACCTCTTTGACAGGGTAGCAAACATTTCTGTAGAGTTCCCTTCCTCCCTGTCACCCTACCAGGTGAGAAAGTTGGGGGCAGAGGACCCAAGGCGGGAGCTACTCTGGAGGCTCGGGCAGGGATGGAAAGGAGAGAATCGAAAAGAATGTCCACACAGGGCTGCACTGCTTGTGCCCCACATAGCCCTGGGCAGGGGGGCAGTGGTGGGCCATCTATAGCGTTGTCCTTCAGGACAGGGCCCTTGGTGGTATGCAGTCTACAACCTGGGCAGCCTCCTCAGGCAGCCCCTCTGAGGAGCTAGGAGCAGATCTGAACTTCCCTGGGGGCATCGCTCACTCTTTATAGGTCTTCTGAGCAGACCCCAGCCTGTCCCCTAACAAGTCCTGCCTGTTCCAGGGGGCCCAGCAGATTCGGATCTAGCTCATAAACCACAGAGGTCTGAGTGCAGACAGCCGATGGGAGGAAAGAAGGCGCTGGCCCCAGCCACCAGCTGGGGGGGTGGGGGGGAGAGGGGGTTGTAGACAAATGGTTTTTACACTTTGAGTTAATGAGGGTCAGGCAGGGGCACCCACTGGCAGGAGAGGATAAATGAGAGGAAAAGCTGGGGGAAGGGGCAGGAGGAGGAGGGGAGAGTGCTCCAAGTAAGGGAGGTAAGCGAAACACTTACAAAGTCATAAAAACCTCTTAGGGACACACACGTACACACACACACACACACACACACACACACAGAACAGGTCAGCCCCACAGAAGCTTCCAGAGCCCAGATATGTGCCAGGCCTGCTGCTGGAGGCCGTGGGGCGGCTGTCTCCAGGCCCCTCACTAACAAACCCCTATCGGTGGAGAGCCTGCACCCCCAACACATTTCTCTCTCCATAAATTACGTCTAGTGCGACGGCCATGAGCTCATTTCTCAAGGCCCACACTGTGCTCAGAAACGGGTTCGGCACAGGTAATGGGTGGAAGTCCCGATTTCGACGTGCACATTCTCCTAGTCCTTGTGACATCTCAGTTCGGATCCCTGACTCCTTGTTGGACCTAAGTAAGTGTTTATTTTTGTACTAGCCCGAGGAGCCCTTGCTGGGGTAGGAGGTGCGTGTTTCCACTCTGCCGGGCATTCCCACTTTGCCTTCTTAGCTTACACTCACCCTGTTCACCTCCTCTGTTCGTATTGTTCTTTCATCTCCCATCACTGTTTCATGGCCGGAGTCTTTCTAAGACCCGAATCCACCTCCGCAAGGGCTGGTTTAGTGAAGTCCCCAGCATGTGATCGCAAATCCTCTGGACCAGGCTCCCTCGGAAAGCTAATACACTGGAAACCCATCAGCAAGGGTGAGGTTCCCAAGTGCCCTTCCCTCTGGACGCCTATTTACCTGGCGTAAAACCTGCACCCATCCGTCGCAGGGCCTTAGAGGAGTCAAGGATGGATCTGAATGCGCCGTACTGGGAAGGACAAGTAGCTTTGATTTTGGAAATATCCTCCCCTCCTCCACCGGTGAAGGGTTGCGCGCCTCCTGAAGTCTGTGGAGACCACTGCCGGGGCAGGGTGAGGGTGGTGGGGGGAGCACAGAGGTGGAGAAGACATCGTACATCCCCTTAAAGACTTAGCTTAAGGTTGGAGAAGAGAATGTAAAAGAAATATTTAAACAAGGAGCTTCTAGCATGGGCCACATTCTCTGTTCCTATCCTCTGGACCTCAGGGTCCGTGATGACTCCGTATCTGAAGGGAGGACAGAACTGCCCCGGGCCTCACAGCTGGAGGGGAGAGAAGCTAGAGAGGTGGGAGTCAAGTTCAGGCTCACCTGAATAACCACAGGGACGGTCAGCAGGCGGTGGTGAGGGCCCCAGAGGGAGACACAAGGAAAGCAAAGACTCTGAGCCTGCCCCGGTGGAAAAATCGGAGGCAGCCTCATGAAAGAGACAAGGGAGGTCTGTCACAGATGGTGATGCTCAGATAGGCTCCCTCGTCCAGACTGTACCTACGCTCCCATCCCCCTGGGGGTCCTCACCTGACCCCCCACCACCTCCTCACTTCACAGCGGTTCTGCGGAACTTTCTGGAGAATGGGCAGCCTGCAGACTCTCAGGACTTTCCCCTCCGGGCAGGTGATCCTGAGCTCCCCCTGTGTATTCCTTTCCCCTACCAACCCTCCCCACCCCACCCTACCCCACCCCAGGGCTTTACAGCCAGCCTGAAAGCCCGGAAATCACCTTCTTCCATAAGCAGCACTGTTTGTGGACAGCTGCAGGGAAAACCTCGTTTTCCCAGTAAATCCTCTCTCTTCAGTCTTCCCAGTGATCCAGGCTTTGCCTAGGGGTCGCTGAGAGATCGCGGGGGCCCCTGCCCTAAAGAAGGAAGCAGGTACCCACCCGCACAGCCCAGACCCCTGTCCTGACCTCTGGCATCCGGGGGTGTCTTACCCTACCTCATATCTCAAGGACTGTTTAGACATTTGGAAATAGCCTCCCAGAATGGCCAGTGAAAAGGCCTGTGGACAAGATGTTCCAAAAGAAAAGAGAAAAAAAAGGGGGGCGGGGAACTACCTAAAAGTCTGTCAGTAGGGACCTGGCCAAGTAAACTACGGCTTATCCAAATGATAGACTATTATGGAGCCATAAAACTGTGTCGTAGGGGCACACTCAGTGATATGGATGGAGAGGCACAGCATTGTGGTTGCAAGCCACGATGTACAGTGAGATCATACTCTTTAAAAATCCTAACATATATTTCACACTCACATGGAAAATTCTAGAGATACCTACGTGCCAACAGTGGTTCTTTCTGGGTAATGGGATTAGTGGCTCTTTTATGCTCTTCCTGTTGCTGGCCGTTTACTCAAATTTCTATAATGAACATATAATACTTTTGTAATAAGACAAAAACCAATAAAAGCTATTTTTAAAAAGAAAATAAATAGTCACCCTTGCCCATCTGGAAATAGCGTGTTGCCCGAATCCCCAGCAGGGGTTAGCGTGGGCAGTGAGGAGTGTGAACACTGGAAGCATTTCCCCAAGTGGCCAAGCATGGGAAAGAAGACAGCCAAGGAGGCTCTGTGCCATGCTTAGCCTAGCCTAGAGTGGGTGAGAGCACCCGCTTCATTCCTGGCAAGGGCAACACAGGGAGGGATAGGAATGAATTGAATGATACGTGCTGAAGACGCTGCTTTCCCTGATCCGGAAGAGGTGAAGATGAGCTGTTTAAGAGATGTTAGGCAACTCCCAAGCAGTGAACACTGTGACCAGATGGGCAAGCCAAACTCCTTCCAGCCTCAGGGCCTTTGCACTTGCTGTACCCTTTGCCTGGAATGCTCTCATGCAGGTTTTTGCATGGCTCCCTCTCTCATTTTGACCGGGTTTTACTCTGATACATATTTTCAGAGGCTTCTCCCCAGACCCTGCGGAAAAAGACCACTCCCCACCCATTGTCATTTTTATCTCCTCCTCCTGCTTTACTCTTCCTCCTCACATTCCTTTCTTACTACCTGCAATTGTTTATTGTCTGGGCCCCTGACAGAAAGCTTTGACCAGGGCAAAAGTTCTGAGCTTAGACAAGAGCCTGGGTAGACTTTTCACAGCACTGATGCTACCTCCTGGCACGATCGTCCCTCCTTGATTCCCATGGCGACCCTACCAGGCCAGCCGGGCTCTGGGTCCAGCTGAAAGTCACCAGCTGGGAGACTGAGGTTTGGGGAGGGCCAAGACTGAGGGGAGGGCCTGGGCCTGTGGGGGGCAGGGAGGGAGTGTGGAAAGAGCAAGCACTCTTGAGTGAACATGGCCGGGCTTGCCTTTCATCAGCAGCCCTGTGGCCTGAGTCTTGGTTTGCTGGTCTCTAAAATGGGGCTCAAAATAGCTACTCCTCACAGATGAGGATTAAAGGTGACAATGTGCCTCGGATAGCAGCTGACTTGCAGTTGGCACTCAGAAGCCAAGGGCTCCCCCTCTGACCAGCCTCCAGCTTCATCCTCACCCCTGAGCTGAGCTAACTCCGGAGGCCAGGAAAGAGCTGGGGCTTCCCTACCCCACAGGGAACAGGAGGGAAGAGCTGCTGGTAGGGAAGGGCCCATCCTGGGCGCAGCAGGCCTAAGAGCCTGGCCCAGGGCGAGCTGAGTCCCAGGCGTCTGAGCCAGCCTGACTGAATACGGAGGGCAGCCTGCCCCACCCAGCGGTCCTGGGGGGGACCCCCGGCTCCTAAGTCTGGCACTGACTGACCAGGGGTCGACACAGTCAGCCTTCCCTCTCCCTCTGTCTCTCTCTCTTGTCTCTGTCGCGCGCGCGCACACACACACACACACACACACACACACACTTGGCTGCCTGGCTTCCCTCCCCAGCCTCCTCCTCCTATTCTCTGTAGTGGAGGTGTTCCCTCAGGCCCATTTTTCTCATTCTTCTGGCAGCCTGATCCTAACTGTGAAAATCCAGTTCTCCCTGGCCAGGCCTGGGTTATGTAAGAGGCCCCAGAAGCCCCGGGGGAGGGGCAGACAGAGCCCCCACCTGGTGGGGGGTGTGAGGGGGTAGCTCCCAGCCCTGGGTCACAGGGCCATTCCTACCTCTCTGCTCCCTCTCAGTCTCAAACCCCCTTACTACCCACTCACAAATGACACCCTCATGGAAAATCCAGTCTCCTCCAATTCGCCCATCCTCTTTCGAAACCAGCCTCACCGGACCTTTTTCAGGAATTCTCATGGAATCGGACACACTCAATTCCTCCCATCCCAGCAATCCCTGAGAGTAATTCAATTCCCCTACCTGCCGCTTGTCTCTGGAACAGTAAGAGGAGAAGCCCGCTGTCACAGAGGACCACCCCTCAGTCTGAGAAGGGAGGCACTTCATTCCTGGCGTGGGGCAGACAGGAAGTCCCAAATCTCCCACAGGATATCTCCAAGGAATGGCTGTTCACATTCCCCCCGCCCCAGTAGGCTTCTCGAGGGATATTCTTGGGCTCCCCCACCTCCAGGCATGCTGGCTAGCTAAGCCCGCTGATGGGGTGGTCTGAGGGAGGTGGGTCCAGCTCCAAAGAGCAGACAGACCCCCATTAATGGAGCTCAGAAAGGGGTGTGTAAACCAAAACGCCCGTGTAGAAGTGTCCCGTGGGTGACACAACTGGTATAGGCTCCAGTCATACTGACTATAAAGTCAATGCTTCATAGCCTGGGGGGCTAGAAAGCCTGGCCGTGGGGCCCCCGTCGCCAGGTCTCTCTTCCCCGGACATGGTCACGGTGGGTAGAGTCTGAGATCCACACTTCTCTCCCTAGATGGGTGAACACGCACTCCCTGAAGGCTTGCCGGGCCCTGGGACCGGTCACCTCATCGGGGAGTCTTTGCCAGCCTACGCTCTGGTCCCGCACGCAGTCATTTCCTAGTTCAGCTCTGAGGGCAGCTCGATTTCCGCCTGGGCTCCGTTCTTAGATGGCACCTTGCTGCCAAGGTTCGATCCGTGTGGGGGATCCAGGAATGACGGCAACTCTTTCCTGGATCCTGGACAGCAGGGAAGGGAAATGAGGGTGTGGATCAAGAAGGGTCCCCTGCCCTGCCCCATTTTCCAGGCTCAGCCACGTACTTACTTGTCCCCTCATTTCAGTAGCTGGCAGAGAGTCATAATTGAATTTGCAGTAGGGCTGAGAATGAAAAAAGAAAACCCTTTACATGTCTGGGATTAATTTATCCCTGATGATGGCCACATTCACACGCTCCTTTCTGCTTAGGTTTCCAGAGCATGCTGGCTGACGATGTGAAACACACACACACACACACACACACACACACGGAGAGAAAGCATGTGTGCCCTGAGTGCACACTGGAAGTGTTCGTGCGCCTGCGTTCGTGCCTGTGTCTGAGAGCGCTGGGCTTCCTGGGTGGGTCTGAGCATCATGGACGCAACCATCTGCTGGAGCGGGTCTGTTTGGGGTGGAGGGAGTGCTCTCGCGTGCACGTCTGTACGCATGCCTGGTCTGGCCATTTGCGAGCCACTCTCCGCCAGCTCACCCAAAGCCCCAGTAGAGTAACTGAGGCCATGCAGCTTGGCTATGAGAGGAAAGCCTGGACATGGTGGCCAAGACGGGATGGTGTCTCCACCACCTGGTGGACAAAATGGGCGCCGCCCATCTTCTCCCATTCCCCGCCTTCATTCCGATAGCAGCAAGCCCGGTACGGCTCCCCCTACTCCGCCCCAGGCAGAGAAATGGGGTCACCGCCACCCCCACACTGGAGAAGCCCCCCCCAGAGAGGGAAGCCCTCTCCCACCTGCCGTGTCTTCTTCTTCGGTGCTCTCCCTCCTTCCCAACCCCCAGGTCAGCCCGGAGCTCCTTTTCAAACTATAGGGAGCACTCGCATTATACGCATCATCTCGAGTAGTCCCCGCCACGCCCAGGGAGGGAAGGGCTCCTACTGTTCCACTTTTCAGATAAGAAAATAGAGGCCTTGGGGTAAAGTGACATGTCCAAGGTCACAGAGCTAAGATCAGGAGGCGGGCTTGAACCACCGTGTGCCGGATTCTAAAAGCCCGCTCTGGAGATGGGGATGAAGGAGGGCACTGGTTGTGACGAGCACCAGGGGCTGTACGGAAGTCCTGAGTCACTATTAAGTTCACCAGAAACTAATATTACCCTGTATGGGAACTAACTGGAAATGTAAATAAAAACTTAAAAAATTTCAAAAAATAATAAAAGCCACACTGTAATAAAATCTCTTTCAACCAGGAATCTGTCAGGCTGAGAATCCTTTCACAGACGGAAGGAACCTTTTGGTCCTCGAAGCTCTGCTCCCAGATGGTGTCTTCCAGGTGAATGGGGGTCTCCTCAGTGAGAGTGCTCACAGGACGGGCCTCTCTGCGTTCCCATCTCCAGGGAGACCCAAGAGGGGTCCCCCCCTGGGGTTTCACACGGTGTTATCCTTCCGCCTTCCATGTCCGGAAGGGTCTCTGGACAACTTCTTCCTGTTCTCTGGTAGGGAGCCTGGGGTAGTAAAAGGGCTCCATTTCGGGAAAGGAGAGGAAAATGTAGATTACAAAGAAGTAAAGGCAGCAGAATTACCTATTATAAGTGCGAGCGATTTCTTGGTGGATTTCGGTCTTTTGTGTCACCATTGGTTCTTGGTCGTTCTTTTTGAAAAGATCCCAGAACATCTCTGTTGAAGCCAGCAGTGAAGGGAAGAGTTTCCTTCATAGGCCTGAGCCAGCAGAGGGACGGAGTGGGCCCAGGAGGCTGGGAGTAGGGACACGGGTGAGCTTCTGGGGGGCCCCACAGTGATCCCTGGTATCTGCAGGAGGAAGGAGCAGCCAGGCTCCGACGCCAGGCTGATCATGGAAACATGGAGAACCAACCACTGCCCCCAACTCCAGCACCCCAAACACACACAGGCCAGCCCTGCAGAGTGAAGGGACATGGAGGTGGGGTCATCGCTGGAACCCACAATGAACCACTGGATTATGAGAGAAATGTGGCATGGGGCTTCCCCAAATTGACTGGGGGGACCAGCGCAGGTGGCTTATCTCTCTCTTCCTCCCTTCCTCTGTTTCCCATCAAATACGCCTGGGAACCAGTGGGGAGGGCAGAAGGGAGCCGGCTCTGGCCCCGGTGGAATGACGAGCCAGCTGAGGACATGCTTCAGCAATTGGGTGAGGGGCAGGTCTCTTTCCTGTCACCACCGCCACCGTCTATCAGCTCGCCTGTCTCTGCCTCTGGCCCTCACCATGGATCTGTCTCTCCCTACATTTGTCCCATCTGTTGTCTCTTTTACACACACGCACATGTGCAAACACACACACACACACACACACACACACACACACACACACACCCCATGGAAAACAGAGCAAAACAAAGGCAGAGAAACGGTATGAAACCCACACCGGGCCAAGCCACAGGGAATAGGAGCCGCAGCCGGCTGTCCCCGAGGAAGGCACGGCAGGGAATGGAAAAAGAGGGAGAGGGAAACTCCCGCTTGTCCCCTCAGTAGCTCAGCTGCCATTTAAGGACCCACCTGTCAGGCCGAACCGGGCCCTTCCCCAATTCTCTTCTGCAAGCAGGAAACGTTTCCTGGGCTATACCCGTGTCCCTGTCAGGGGGTGCCCACCTGGCTCCTCTGGAAATCCCATAATCCTACATTTATGAAACACGTGGAGAGGGGATTGAGACATGTTCGGGTTCCCTGGAGGTGGAGGCAAGCGGAGAGGGGCGTGTGGGCCCCGGGCTGTGCTTACAGCGCTGTCTGTCCAACCTCCCCATCACCCTTCCTGGGCCGTCCAGCCCAGGGAACGGAGCAGAAAATGTGTGCGTGTATGTTTGCGTGAGCGCACACACGTGTGTGCACAGAGGTACACAGAACTGCTCTCTCCAAAACACCCTCAGAAAAAAATAAAGGCAGGGAGCCGAGTATTCTGGATATAGAGGGCTTGTCGAGTTTTACTGAACCATTTTTTAACAGATGAGAGTTATTCTCCACCTCGCAGCAAGAACGAGTCTCAAACGTTGAGAACTAACTGAACGTCAGAACATAAAAATCGATTTTGAAATGACTCCGAGGGCCTGGCTATTTAAGGAGAACTTTCCATGAAACGCTCGGTCAAGTCCCTTCTGCGAAGGAAGCAGATATCTCATTAAGGGCTGTGATGGGAGTTCAGCCCTGGAGGCGCAGGCTAAGGGTGGAGGGAGGCCGAGAGAATCCAGTCCTCTCCCCGGTTTTCCGCGGTGGCTGGGCCCCAGAGCCCGTCAGGGGACACACGCCAGAGGAAGGGCCGGGCTGAGACCGGAGTGAGCAGAGGCCTGGTTGGCGCACAGCTCAGCTCCACAGAATAGAGGGAAAGGCGGTGAATGACCCAAGACAGGTGAGCAAGGCGTCGCCGCTGGGGGAGCCCTGTGCCAGGATGGTTGCCCTCCCTCCTGAGGATGGAGGAGAACCAGGCCGGGTTCAGTTCCACTGCTCGTGGACAACGGATCAGGGAGCGGAGGGGAGGAGGACTGAAGGAATGATACTTGGGTTTCCACCGGGCCAGTGCCGGTGGCCTGACCGCAACAGGCGGTGGTGGGAATGGGAGGAGAAGTTGCTGGATTCAGAGAGATTTGAGAGCCAGAATCTGGGACTTGGGGATGTCTTGGCTAAGGGGGAAGGAGGAAATAAGACTCAGGGATGCCTCGAGTACGTCCAGTGCCAGGCACTGAATGTGTGGAGGGAACAATGGGCAGGAGCTGTTTTCATGGGGCGGGGAACGGGGATGGTGAGTGGGAGGTCTCGAACTTGTGGTGCGTGTGAATTACCCTCGGAAGAGGCCTCCCTCGTGGGGAAGACAGTGGATGACGTGGCTACGGCACGGAGCAGAAAGGGGGTGAGATGTAGGGCCAGTGAAGCCAGAAGGACACGTGAGGTTGTTCAGGAGGCGTGCAGCGTGGGAAGAGCAGGGGGCCGGGGCAAGAGCCTGGGGAACGCTGTAGACCAACAGAGGCTGGCTAGAGAGAGAGGAGGAAGAGCGGACCGTGGCGATGTCATGGAAGCCCACGATTGGAAGCGTCTCACGAAGCGGAGGAATATTCGGTGCTTCTGGCTGCTGCTGAGAGGCTGGAAGGGTAAGTGGTCACAGCTTTAACAACCGGGGCTCGATGGGGCCCCGGGGTGAATGAGAAAAAGGTGCCCCTTCCTCAAGGTAGTTGACATCTAGGAGAAAACTATTGTAACACACTGATTTTATTAGAACAAAACACTTTACTGCCATCTGTAGGAAAATTGTTATAATAAATAATAAATGTATGACGTCTTAGATGTGGTGCCTGCACGGGGGAGCCCTGGTTATTGCCAGTGCAGTAAAAGAGTATTCAGCAGAGCACGAAATTTGCACATGAGCACACTGCGAGCTGTGGGTAACACACTACACAATCAAAGATAGCTTCAACAATAAGGAATTTATGACCCCGTGTAATAAGACAGCGAGGAGTTGGGGCAGTTCCAGAGTGGGTTCTTTCTCGACAGCTTCGTGGAGAACCAGGTCCTTGCCATCCTCCGTATGCTGGCTTTCTTCCTCAGGTCGGTCCCCTCGTGATCACAAGATGCCTGCTATCACGCCAGTCATTGCATTTTTCCACAAAAAGATTCAAAGGCAGAAGATGAAGATGAGCCTCCTTGTGTGTCCTTTGTCATGGGGCATAAAGTTTCCTAGAAACTTTCCCAGCTGCTTTCCAGCCACCTGCCCCCCTCCCCCCCCCCCGCCCCATAACCACCACCACCACCACCACCACCTTCCCCTCAGGTCTCGCTGGTCATAATCGAGTCACCTGAATCTCCCTAAACCAATCACTGGCAAGGGGAATGGCGGCACTGTGATCTGTTTGATCTAAGAAGACCCCTCCAAGGCGGGGGCGGGGGCGGGGCTTCTCTCTCTGCACTTGGCCATGGGGAAAGCCCAACAGCACCAGGATTCTTTCAGCAAGGAGGAAGGGAGAAGAGTCTGCCACAGTGGGTGGAGGAGTCAGGGTGAGGTGTGGACAGGGAGCCACAAATGCAGACGATGCTTCCTAGAACTTTGTGGAGGGAGGAGAGACACCATCACTGCAGGGAGACACAGAGGGCTGGAAGGGTAAATATGGGCTGTGCACTACATATGTCTGGACTTTCTTGTCCAAGCGGACTTCATGAATAGTACCAGCAGTCATAAAGTCATACAACTGAGATTCATCCCAGTTGGAAGTTATCTCCTCTGGCACCCCACTCTGCTCCCAGCCCTAGCCAGTCGCTCCCCTGGGGGCCTATCAAGTCTAATTTTCAGTATCTCTAGTATCCACTATCTCTACCCAGAGTTTTTCAACAGCAACGGGAACAGTATTTTGGACTAGATAATTATTTGGGGAGGCGGGGGCTTTCTACACCTCGAAGGAGGTTTAGTGGGTGCTGGATGCCAGGAGCACACTCACCTCATCCCCCACCCTCCAGCCAGGACAATCAGAGACCTCCCTGGGGGCTACCAAATAGGCCTTGTGGGGTACAGCTGCCCCTGACTGAGAACCACCGCTCGGGGCCCATACGAAAATCCTTATAGATCTTTGAACTCGTTTCTGGCTTCGGCCAGTCTTCACATACTCTGTGCCCTCTATTTCCTTTCCCACTTTCTGCCCTTGACCCCGTAGCCCCTATCACCTAGCAGTGCACTGTCATCACCTATCTGTCAGTGTTCCTCTCCGACTCATTGGTGAGATGTGGGAGGGTAGGAACCATCTTTATAAATCAACGTTCATCTTGATCGACATTGTGTCTCTAGAGCCCAGCACTTTGCCTGGTACACACATACACATTTCTTTAATGAATGAAGGAAAAGCATGAATGAATGAATGAGTGAGGACTCCCACCTGCCTTTCAGATCTTCCCCAGCTGGATATCGAGGGCCATTTCCAGCCTGAATCTCTCCTGAAAAGAGAATCACTCTCCGAAGCATAGTTCACCCACAAGGGTCCAGGACATCAGCCCTCTGCCATTCACCCCAGTCTGTCAATCCGGTGAGACGAGGCGGGGCCTCAGTCTGGGTCCCAGAATGCAGGGAAGGGCCAAGTGCCCTGGAAGGATCACACTGGGGCCTTGGGGCCTGGGCCAGGGGAGCGGGCTCACAGCAGGAAATAGGAGAAGCCCTCCTGGGGAACGGGAGAGGAGGCGGCCAGCGCTGTGCTCGAGTTCCAGCCCCTCGAGCAAGAGAAGCAGAGGCCTCTATTTTGGAAACACGATGTTTTCATGCTCTTTGCTTTTTCTCTAAGTACGTTCTTGCTGCTCCCATAGATTAAGCCTGATTCCTGCAGGAGAAGACAGACCCGAAGCTCACGCTAAGCTTCAGACCGCGAGAAAAAGGTGTTTGTGCAGCCCAGATCTTTAAGCAGGGTGAGGAAGCAGAGCAAGGGAGTCACAAGAAATCCCAAAATTGTGGGGGATGAAGTCACAGCCAAAGGTCCAGCAGCTCTCCCTGCCTGGAGAGTTTCTGCCCCAACCCTTTCCATGGTGCTCCCCTTGGATAAAGTGGACCCTCTTCCTGGGCCCGGTCAAAGAAAGCAGAAGGTATAGTAACCGCCCCCCTAAGGAGATCGCAGACTGGGAAAGCAGGAGAAACCTACGGGAGGAGGGGGAGGGGGAGGGGGCCGTCCTGGAGAACCAGAACATGCTGGGTCTTTAGGCAGACCAGAAGCCAAGCCTCAAAGCCCACCCACCCCGACCAGCCTTGTCAAAGGACAAAGTTCCACTCGCATTGCCGAGCCGGAGAGGCCCCCCACCCCGCCCACTGCACCCCCCAGGCCGCAGACACGGCTGTCCTCTACAGTCACACCTCACTCCGGTACCCCAGGGACACACACGCCAACACGGCCCCATGGTTCAAACTGTTTTATACTGAAATATATATAGGCTGATCCAAAAAGGGTTGGGTTGGGGGCGAAAAAAATGATGAAAGGCCGGTGATCCCAGGATTCGATGTCACCAACTCTTGGAGCGTGTGCCAGTCTGTCTGCCCCCCAGCAGGCGGGGCAGGCCCGGAGGTCCTGAGGAGCTCAGCTAAGCCGGGTGGAGAAGGCAGCCGGTCGTGGGCCCGAGTCCTCAGCTGAAGGGTTTCACCAGCTTCATGGCAGCATAGTTCTGGAGGGAGGGGAGAGGCAGGGACGCGTGATGACAGCGGCTGGGGGAGGGGCGAGAGCTGGGAAAGGAGGCTCACCTACTCAGCCATCCTCACCACCTTCCACGCCACACTCAGCTCAGCACCCCGGTTCCCAGGGCTTGCGCCAACCACACAAGCCCACACCCTCCTGAAGCTCTGCTCGCACCCTCCAACCTGGGGCCGTGGCTGCCTGCATGGCTCTGACTTCTCCCCCACCGACCCAAGGCCCACTTCCATGCCCCAGCCACCTGCCAAGAGGCAGGCCTGACCCGGCCTCCTCCATCAGACACGTGGCCTTGAAGGCACGGCTATCTATGACCCTCCCCTACCCCTCCGGGACACCCCCACATGGGAACCCACATGGGGTCATTGGCCACCACACTCCCATCCAGCCAACAGAGGGAGAGGGCTGAGGGGTGGGGTGTGTGGGGACGACCCACCGTGCGGGTCAGCCCCAGAGATGGGTCACCCTTGATTAAACCCTGCTGGCTGCAGGACTGACAGGAATCTCCCCTCCCCACTCCTCCCCCCCCACAAAAACCATGAAAACACATACAACACAACACAAGGCTCCTAATTGGGACAGTATGTTCCCCAGCGCCGGCCCGGGAAAGCCAACTCTGGAAACAAAGCCGCCGCTCCTTCCCCGCCAGATCGCCTGCTGCCTCCCCACGCTGGCCCTGCTCCCGGCTGGCTCTCGCAGGGGGAGCTAGGAGCAATCAGACAGGCCGCCCTCCGTGTCCCCCTGCCAGGGCAATTTCCAAGAGGGTGGGAAGTTAGGCCAACTGAAGGGGCGCAGCCCTGGCTTTGGGCCCCTCTCTATCAGCCCCTGGGCCCCCAAGGCCTAAAAGCCAGGTGAGAGTCTAGGACCCACCCGGTGATCGGGTGACTTGGCTGGAGGGGTGCAGGATTTGCCCAGGTGGTAGCAAACACCTACACACAGACAAGGGCTGCGGTCTCCGGCCTCTGCTGTCTCTCTAGCCCTGGGCCCCTCACCTAGACTCGGGCCTTCCTAGGCAGCTCTGGGAGAGCTAGTTTAAAGAGGACAATTTCCAGCAGGACCCAAGGAGAGTGGTGCCACAGCTGGGGGGACAAGACAGGGGACGGGCTCTGAGCAGGGCTGTTGGTCAAAGGGCTCCTCGGTCCTGCCCACAGGGCCTGGGGCTAAGGCTGTCCCCGAGAGGAGGAAGGACGACAGGCTGGCAGGGACTGGAAATCTTCCCTCCCTCTCCTGGCCGTGGAGCAGATCCTCCTTCCCTGGGCCCCTGAAGGTCTGGCCTACCACCCAAGTGCCTGGCAGGGCAGGGCCCCGCTGGCCGCGGGCTGGAGTTAGTTACAGAATGGGCAGTGGTGACGCTTGGGACGGGCCTCTGCCCTCCCCTTGGCTCTGACGGAGAGCACCCCCAGGGAAGGCCAAAGAGCTCCCCTGACCACAGTGCTAGTCCCAGCGGGTAGAGCAGTCCTAGCCCGGCCCCCTCCTCATGTGGACGGGAGAGCCTCGCCAAGGTCACAGAGGAAGTCCCCAACAGAGCTGGAGCGGAGCCAACATCCGACTCCAAGCCCGGAGCTCCGTCCTGCACGGCAGCGACTCGCGAACCTCAGGTGCTCAGTGCGGCTTCTCCTCCACAGCCCTGAGGCCAGGGCACAACTCTGCATTTCCAACCAGCCCCCTGTTTCTGCTGCTGCTGCCCCTCGGACCGCCTCCCTGAGGAGCCAGGGTCTGCGCCAGCTCTCCTCTCCCTAAACTCCCCTGGCCCGAACCTCGGGATGGAGCCCTGAACGGTCGCTGTCCCTGGTTCACCGGCTTCTCTGTGTCTCCCGGGGAAGCGACACAGAGCGCGTCACCCTCTTCCTCGTGCCCACAGCACTCCCTCACCTCCCAGACACACGCTCTGGGCTTCGGGAAGCCCTCGCCTGAACGCAGTGGCAGCCCGACACACCCAAGATGAGAGGAGGTGAGCCCGAGGACAGGCCAGCCAGAGAGAACCATGCCTCCCTGCCTCGGCGACCCGGGGCTGCCCCAGCGTCCCGGGCCTGAGTCCGGATCCCAGGCTGCCACATGGCACGTGAGCTTCCATGGGCCCGTGTCAGTGACCTTGTGATTTTGTCTTCCTTTGCTTCCAGAGGGTCCCCCAAACTGCACATGTTTCGGGTAGGGCCCTATAACCTGGACCCTCCCCTGCACCACAGCCACAGTGGGCCAACTGGTGACCGCGGCCGGCTTAAAGGGCCTGGCCTGCCGCCGGACACATCAGCCGTCCCGGCTCCAGATCCTCCTTTGTCACTTATGACCCAGCAAGTAGCTGGGGCCTGGATGGCTGGGCCTGACTACCCACCTGCTGTTCCTCACCGTCCATGACGGAGGGACTGAAGGGGAGGGCTCAGGGTTTTAACTCTTCCCAATTGGAGATGCGAGCTGCCCACATAAGGCCTCTCCAGCCACAGTGGGAGAGAGGGCCCTCCATCCTCCTTCTCCTCCTGGAGGATTCGCAAAGCGAAGAGCACGCAGACACGTAATTGTAATTCCCAGAGCGGACTGCCCGCTGTGGGGACCGTGCCCTTGGCCGGCAGCCTGGTGCTGAGCCAGAATGAGGCCCACGGCGGCCGGAACGCAGGACCAGGAGCTGGGCAGCTTCCTGGGCAGCCCCGAGCTAGCCCCTTCCCTTCACCGGGTGTCTGTTTCTTTGTCATCAGAATCCAGGTGACATTGATTGAGTCATTCTCTCTACTTTTATACTAATTTTAAATTTGCATACGAGAAAGGTTTTTTAAAAACTTGAAGAACATTAAAAATCAGGAACCAGCCTGGGAACACTTCAAGGTCTGAAGTCCTGCAGGTGCAGTGGGTTGGGGGCTGGAGCCTTATTGGGGCTCCCTGATGAGCTACGAGGGTGGCGAAGCACAGACAGGGAACAGAGGCTCTGCTTCTCCTTCCCGGAAGGGACCCAGTGGAGTCAGGGGTGCAGAATCCCTTGTTAGAGGGGCCCCCGCAGCTCCTTGCTGGGCGTCAGCTGGCTTCCTACCAGCGCCACCAAGGTGCCCGGTGAGAGCTCCTGGGCCCGCCTCCTGCCCGCCCACACCGTCCCCCGCCCCCACCCCACTGCAGGAGGCAGGCCATGCTCCATCAAGGTCTTCAGGCGGACACTGAGACCCTCTCCCAGAGCCAGAGCCCCCCTCCCTCTGGAGCTCTGCAGGTGTCATTCTTATAAACAAGGGGGCCTTCCCCTCGGCTCTGCCATCCACACCGACCCTTCCCTTCCAGACCCACTTCCACATGCTCCTTCGAGAAGGTTCCCCTGCCCACCCCTGCCCAGGGGGCCTCACCTTCTGCCAACATTGATTACAGAGTCTGGGGGCTTGCTGAGGACAGCTATGTCTCCCCGCGGAAGGTAAAAACTCAGTCCCCACCCCCTACCACCGGGATGAAGGGTAGGACTTGGTCCCTAGGGCAGGGCTTTGTCTCTCCCAGACGGGGGACTCTCCGGAGCAGGAGTTCCATCTCCCTCATCGGACCGGCGGCTGCGTCGAGACAGCGTGTGGGCCTCCCCGTCAGGCTGACTCACCGGGAAGGAATAGAGGAAGATGCCCACGAAGAGCAGCAGGATGAAGAGGATGATGAAGAGAATGATAGCGCACCGGAACCGCCGCCACAGGATGAACTTCATGGTCTTGTATGGAGAGGTGAACCAGAGGAAGGAGGTGTCGGGGCGCCTGGAAGCGAGACCCCAGAAGTCAGCAGGGCTCCCCCTACCCGGGCTGCCTTCTCCAAGCCCTGCTCCCCAACCGCCCCGGCCGGCCCTCCGCGGCTGGCCCCAGGACCTGCCCCCTCCACGCCATGCCCCACAACCTCCAGCCCTCTCCCGCTGCATTCCCTTGTCCTCTGCCTCTAGGCCACGGCATGAGCCTTGCCCATGCTGCCCTCCTCCTCTTGGGGAGCCTTCAGCACCCTCTGAGACCCAGTTCCCAGCCACCAGCTCCCCTTCCGGGCCCAGAGCTTAATCACAAACTAGAGATGTGGGAGCTAGGCCGAGGCTCGAGGGGCCACCGCAGGAGGTGAGCCATGGCCCCCTGAGCCCCGGCTGAGCCAAACCGCCTGTCTAGACACATGGGGCTGCTCCATGGCCAGGGAAGGATGGTGGGAAGCAAACCCGGAAAGCTGACTGTCTTACCCACAGCCAAGAACCTCAAAACCTTCCCCTAGGTCATCCGCCAACTCAGAGAGCAAGCCGGGTGCTGTGTCTCAGTAATGGCTGTTTTAATACCGGAGGGCCCATCACCGAGTGTCTCTGGTCTTTGCACCCAGACCCCAGCATCCTTGGACAGGGACGCTGCTCACAGCTCTGCCGGCCCCCTGGCACTGGGGATCTCGCCATGATAAAGTGGCTCGTCTGTGCCAGGTCTGACCTGAGCCAGGCTGCGGGGAGGGACCCAGCAAACTGCAGTCTCCCCCAGCCATCCTCCTGCCCCCTGTAACTGCCCTCCAGGCCTCGACATCCACTAGATTGGTCTCTATCCTCTAGGGGCCTCTGAGGTAGGGAAGACGGGGATTTACAGATAGCCCAATTAAGACTGGAAGGCCATTTGAAAGCCACATGGACACCACCGGTGAGCCACCGAAGGCAGCTTGGTCAAGGTAAAAACCTTGATTGGGCTCCAGAGCCAATCAGAACGGGTGTGAGAATTCCAGCTTCACTTTCCCTGCGGAATGACCTTATTTAATTTGGCCGACATTATTTCCTCCTCTATAAAATGGGGATCATAACGACCCAGCAGGGAAGATTCCATACCACAGGACCTCATGCTCGGCACACAACCAACACCTACCCAATGGCCCCTGCTTCTCGAATTAGCTGAGGGGCGTTCCCCGTCATGATGACTGCCTGCCAGCTTACCCTGTGGGTTTGCCCAAATCACGTCCCCCTCTGAGGCCCATGGGCCTCGTGACCTCTGCGTGGCTGCTCAGCGGGTGCCTCCTGGACCACCCCTCCCAGCCCCCCTGGGCATCAGGGGCCAAGGGCTGGGCACTAACCTTGGGTCCTCGAGCTTGGGGTTCATGTTGGGTTCATCTCGGCCCTGGCCAGCAGGCCGCTCCTCATGTTCACTCTCTGCTACGATCTCCAAGGTCATTTCCAGCTTGCCCTGAGGGGACAGAGGGGATCTGGTCAGGGGCACAAAGGCTCTGCCCGGTGGGGTGGAGAGGAATCCGGCCCCAACACACATAAGAGCCACTTTGCTATTTTTTAAAGATACAGGGTTGTTCTGACCACAAAAAATCCACTACTGCTCCTCATAGACCATTTAGAAGCTCCAGAAATGTCTAAAAGAGAGCATCAGCTGTACCTCCACTATGTGGAGACGAGCACCGTTCCTGTTTTTATGTACTAGAGCTATTTTCCTATGCGCCATGTCTCACTGTGTCTCTATCCTTCTAGAGCTTGCTTCTTTCACTTAGAAATATATTATGTTTCACTATACAATTACATATTCTTTAAAGTTTGCTTTTTAAGGGCTCTAAACCGTTCTATGGGATGGCTGACCATAATTTATTTAGTAAACCACTTATTTTGTTCATTTAGGTTGTTTCCAAGTCTTTGATGTTATAAATAATGCTGTAGAAAAACAGCCCAGAGCCTACATTTTTAATTGTGTCTGTTTATTTCTTTAGGAGAGATTTTAACAAGTGGGATGACAGAGTCCACGGGCATATTGCTAAATCGCTGGCTATATATTACCAAATTGCTTCCCTAAATGGTAAAACCATGAGCCATCCCAGCAGAAGTCAATGAGGGGTCTGCCTCTGAGTCTTCACCAGCAATGAGCATTTAGGGTTTGTTTGTTTTTTTAATGTCTAATTTAATAGGCAAAAATGTTGTCACATTTAAAATGATTCCTTTAATTCTAGGGGGAAGGAACTCTTTTAAATGTTTGACCATTTGTACTTCTTTTGTGCATTATCTATGCATGTCCTTTGCTGGTTTTTCTTTTGAGGTACTAGTATTTCTTAACAAGTGTTAAAATTCCTTGTACAACAAGGATATTTTATTTCAAGGTCCACTTTAGGGGCTGGCCAGCCGCCTCGGTTTCTCAGTGAACTGTCTGAGATTCACTTCCTCCCCAGATGAAGGAGTTCTTTCTCCATGGCGTCATGACGCCCCCAAGCAGACCTCCGGGCGAGGAGAGCCATACAAGGGTGGTCCCTGGAAGGATCCTGCTCCAATGGGAGAGGCCCTCCCCGGTCCTCCCCTGGAAGCCCAGCCCAGAGGGGACCCCAGGACACAGATGCCTGGAGGCCAAGTAGCAGAGCATAAATTCCACAGGGCCCACACAAGCTAGGGGTACCTTTCCATGTAAATTGGCTCAGGTCATGATCCCAGGGTCCTGGGATTGGCCCTGCATCGCATCAGGCTCCCTGTCAGCAGGAAATCTGCTTCTCCCTCTCCCTCTCCCCTTGCCTCCCTCCCCCTGCTCGCGTGCTCTCTCTCTCTCTCTTTCTCAAGTGAATAAGGAAAATCTTTAGATAGATAGATAAATAGATAGGCAGACAGACAGACAGACTTCCTGGGATGCAAGCCTCAAGGAGCAGAAGGCTGGGAACCTTGAGAACCATGACAGTGCCTCAGAAGGCGGGGAGAGGCAGGGTAGGAGAGAAGGAGGGTGCCACGTACGTGCCCAGTGACCGCTATGGAAGAAGCTAGTCGGGCGCCTGCCCCGGGCTGCAGGGAGCCCACTCACCGCCAGGATCTTCTTCTCGCCCTCGTCTGCCACGCAGGGCCACCAGCCCTTCACGGTTTTCTGTTCGAAAAGGGACACGAACCAGTCTGGGTGGAAAGTGTCATCCAGCTGGTCCAAGGAGCACTTCTCGGCGGTCTTGGCAGGCTTGGGCATGCGGTTGAGATCCAGCTGCAATGAGCCTACAGCAGAGAGGAGTTCTTTGGCTGAGGGTTTCTCCGTCGCTGCCAGCCTGGGACTACCCTGGGGCTGGACAGTTTCATGAAAAGCTGTCACCTCCTCCGCTTGGATCTCCGGGCTTAGCCACGGGTCCATCCCACCGACTCTTCATGTCCCCACCCATCATCTCTCGTTCCCCACAGCTGCCCAACTCCTCACACATCCATATGCTCAGTCATCTACTCTTAACTCGTTCAGCCTTCACGGAGCCTCCCACGCACTCAACTTCAGCTTCCGTTGTACAAATCCATTCATTCACCCATTGTCTACATCCATCCATCCATTTCTTAAATTGCTTTTATGGTGGCAGAATATATATAACATAAAATTTGTCCCTTTAACCATTCTTAAATGTATACTCAAATGGCGCTGATTACATTCACGACATCATGCAACCAATCACTACTATCCATTTCCGAAAATTTTTCATCACCCCAAACAGAAATGCTGTACTTATTAAGCAATAACTCCCCATGCCCCCACCCCCTCCTCTCAGCCCCTGAGAAACTCTAATTTCCTTTCTGTCTCTATGAATCTGCCTGTTCTAGAAATTTAACTAGGTGGCATCATAAAATATTGGTCCTTTTGTGTCTGGCTTATTTTACGTAGCGCACGTTTCGGGTTCATCCATGTTGAAGTATGTATTGGTGCTTCACTCCTTTTTATAGCCGAATGCTGTTCCATGAGATGGGCAGACCACGTTTTGTTTATCCATTCATCTGTCGATGGGACCCTTGAGTGGTGTCCACCTTTTGACTCTTGTGAATTGCGCTGCTCTGAATACTGGTGTGCATATGTCTCAGTTTTCAACTCTTTTGGATACAGGAAAAGAATTGCTAGGTCATCTGGTAATTTCTGTGTTGGGTTTTCTGAGGACATGCCAAACTATTTTCCACACCAGCTGTACCATTTTACATTCACACCAACATGTCTGAGTCTTCCAATTTCTCCACAACCTCTCCAGCACTTGTTGTTTTCCATTTTCTGAGGTTTTTGTTTTGGTTTGGTTTTGGTTTTGGTTTTTTAGAGCCATCCTAGTAGATGTGAAGTCGTATCTCGCTGTGGTTCATTCGGCCATTTTTTCAGCTGCCCACCTAGTTCTCCAAGCAGCCATCTTGCTATACTATTTATCTACTCAGCCATTTTATCCATCATCTCCCAGTATAGTTCCATCTACGTAGTTGAACCACACGAAAATGGTATTCAACTATCTCTGACCTGTAAAAACAGCATCTCCTGTGGTTTCACCTAATCCAATCACAACAACACGATGAAGTCAATGGGACTGGAGCATAAATTGCTGAAGGGATTAAGTGAGAGAGATAAATCTAGAAAATGTTTTCTGGGGCCAAATTAAAGAAATTCTTGAACACCATGCAAAAGAGATTAGATTTTTTTTCAGTGTGGAATGCTCGGTTACCGTAAGTCTCTACCGATGGGATCTATTTTTCTAGTTTTCTTTCTTTCCACTCCTCCACTTATTCCTTCGCCTACCCAACTGCTGTGATCTAGCTCCATCCCTCCATAGCCGCTATTTGTTGAGAACTACACCTGTTCATTAATCAGGCTATTATTCTATACACCCATTTGTTCAATTCTGTATGAGCGTTCATGGGTCTATCCACCTGCCCACATGTCTCTCCATCCCTCAAGTGTAGATGAGTGCTTATTTCCCATTTTAAATACGGTCTAATGTAACATTAAGGAAAAATCAGGATATTAAATCGTGTGTGTGTGTGTGTATATACACAAAACTATCCCAGTATGATCTACATAAAAGACTGTAAGGAAACATTATATAATCTTTGGATTGGCAAGATGATAGATCTCAGCTATTACTTTTTTTTAAGTAATAAATATTTTTAAATAGCAAAATATGTAATTAGAAACCCATTATGAAGGAGAAAAAAGAAACCTTATGAAGGTAAAAGCAGTTTTAATGGTTTTATTTTTATTTTTAAAAAAACAAAAGATGAGCCCATTTTTATTTTGAACCATTTTTTCATTCAGTAAAAATGCAGCTTCCTTTTTCTTTTTAAAATTTAATTTTCTGTAGTCTCACCTCCTAAAACGTTGATAGAATGATGCCAAAAAAGCTGTTAAGTCTATAAGCAAAAAAAAAAAAAGACTTATAAAAAAATTAAAAAGCAGTTGAAAAAAATGGGAGGCATTATTCGTAATGTGTCCTTCCTATGCAAAGAGCACTGGAAATCAAAAATCAAAGACGAACAAGATGAACAAGACCATGAAAAGAAAATCCCACCAATAATATGGAAATAAGTATATTTTCCAAGTTCTACCTGACAAGTAATGAAGAGATGCAAACAAAAATTAAAATGAGGTATCAAATAAGCAATTTTTTTGAAAAAGATAACACTGGTAGCAAAAGTGATTTGAAAAGGGCACAGGTGGGAATAAAACGTAAATGTAAAAATGCAAAATGTTTCTAGAAAGCAACTAAACAAAATATCTCCAAAACCACGAAAACGTACAAAGACTCTAAAGATCTACTTACAGTTCAGGAAAAAAGATATGCACAACATGTTCAGAGATGTGTGCCAGAGGGTATATTATTCACATGGGAAACCCCAAAGACGAGCTGAGGACCCGCCCAGAGAAGATGAGTTAGGCAGAATAAGGTCCAGCGACAGGTAGGAGTTAAGTATGATGATGCATATATAAATGTGGGCAGGTAACTAGCAACAGAAAGGACGTGCTTGAAATATTAAGTTTTCCCCAAAATCAAGATATAAAACATATGTGTGCTAAAGCTCATTTTGCTATATATATATGCCATATATGTATGTATGATTATATATGTGTGTATGAATACACATCTAACATACATGTGTTTGCCTATATATGAAATCATATATGGGAACACAGGAGTGGAGATTATCTCTGGGTAGTGAAATTTTAACATAGAAGCAAAATAAGGCATTGTTGATCTGTATTTTCCAGTTTTCTACAGGAATTATGTGTTACAGGAGAATCAGTAAAACAAAAAAATTCCAACGGGATGCCATGATTTTGACAGCCTGAACCTTTTCCAGGGATGTCCTCTGAGTGTGGGGGAGTAGGCAGGGAGCAGCAGGGGTGGGGGAGATGGAAAGTGGGCAGCCTTCCTCCTCACCCCTGCTGAGGCTGCTCCTCAGAACGCCCCCTGCAGGGGCCCAAGGGCTCAGCAAAGACCAGCTCACCTCTGCAATCAAGGGCCTGCCAAGAAGGGCTCCAGAGACCCGCCCAGAGCCACCCTGCTCCCAAGCCGCAGAGTGGGCCAGAGTCGGAGGGGGCCTGACTCCCCACGCTGCCTTTCTCACTAGATTCACTTTTTTTTTTTTAATTGAATTAAAACTCCCATCCCATAAAATGTACCAATTTTAACTTCTAAAACTCAGCGGCTTTTAGTATGTTCAGAGCTGTGCTAGCACCCGTTCTATCTAATTCCAGAACATTGTCGTCGCTCCCAAAAGAAGTCCCATGCCATGAGCAGTCGCTCTCCCTCCCCGCCTCCCCAGCGCCTGGCACCCACTAGGCTACTTTCTGTGTCTGGATTTGCCCGCTGTGGACAACTCGTGTGAATGGAAGCATACAATCTTAGTCCGCTTGGGACTGGCTTCTTTCACTTAGCACGTTTGCAAGGTTCATCCACGTTGTAGCAAGGATCAGTGCTTCCTTTCTTTCTGTGGCTGAATAATATCCAATCGTATGGCTAGACCACACTTTCCAGGGAACTCTTAGAGTTGTGACAGGGCTGTTTCTCACAGTCTCACCTGCCGGCCCCACACCTCACCCCGTCTTTACCACATCCTCCAGCCCAGGCCTCCCTGCTCCCAGCTCGGGTTTTCTGCACACTTCTCCCGCACCGGAATCCTGCCTGGGGGCCTGGACGGTGGAGCCACGGTGGCTCGTTCACTCATCTCTCGGGCCCAAGCCCGAGGACTGACGAGAGCCCCTCACTCACTGGCCCTGGCCGCCCAGTCTAGATGGGGGTGCGGGGGGCCATCCCGCCCGTCAAGGGTGAGGCCAGACGGTAGGCGACAGCCAGCTCACGCTTGCCGTGCCTTTGACCTGTGCTTTCCTTTCTTCCTTACCTGCCTCCTACCGTCCACGTAGCCTGGCATTCATGTCACCTGCACTGACAGGCCCTCAGGCTCTCCTCTGTGTCCCAGACTGTCCTCAGCACCAGGGAGCAGTGACCCTGAGCTCCCTGAGGATAGAAAATAGGACCACTCCTCCTGCCAGCCTTTCCAAGACTGGCACGCACGCACACATGCACGCGCGCGCATACACACACACACACACACACACACACGGTGGGGGGGGGGGGGTTCTGGGTCAACTCCCAGTGTGCAGAATGGTGCTGACAGGAAAAGGTGCTCACCCAGAAAGTCGTCAAAGGAGAACTTGTCATTGTCCCAGATCTGAAATACCACTCGGGCTGGGATTTTGCTCTCAGTCTTGTCCAGCCTCCAGAAAGCATCCTGGCCCAGAGGAAGAAGCAGGAAAGCAAGATTAGAGAGAAAGAGTGGTTCCTTCAAGCCTGGAAGGCTGCCTGGAAGGGGCAAAGAATGAGACATCTATTAGGGACGTGCCAGCACCAGGTCTTGGTGGGAAGATTGCTAAGATGCTGGTGGACAGTCTTTGAGGACCCAGGAGGGAATCAGGCAGGCTGACTTCACCTGACATGGCTCCTTGAAGCCTCCCAGGGCTGTGGCTGGAGGTTTCATTCTCATTTTACAGGTGATGAAGCAGAGGCTTGGAGAAGTTAAGAATTTGCCCAAGGTCAGACAGCTAATAATAATAATAGTAATCCGCACTCCCTATGTTCTAGCCCTTTGCCACTATGAGCCCATTTATCCTCCCAACAACCTATAAGGAGAGGCTGTCCTCACAGCTGAGGACACCAGAGAAAGGAACTTGTCTGAGTCACACTGCTGAGAAGTGGCGAGCTGGGGGTCAAACCCAAGCAGGCAGTCAGCGTCTGGGGTCCTGCTCTCACCTCTAAATCCTGCTTTGCCCCTATGCTCTTGGGGAACGGGCAGGCCGGCTGGGAAGCTGGGGGCCTCCACCCCACCCTAGCTGTCACTGGAAGGATCTCCCAACACACTGCGGTAAGGAGCTGACACTGGGTGACAGTCACCCCAGCTCCTCCCTGGCCACAGCAAGCCACCCCATCTTTATCTCCAAGAGCTTGCCCTTGGGCAAATCAAAACCCCCAGACCTAGCAAGTTCTCCAGCCTCCCGCTCTCCCTTTCCTGACACCACTCAGCCTGGACCAGCACTATCGCGGGCTTCTTCCCCCAGAGGCCTCGTAGAGCAGCTGAGGGAGGAGGAGAAGCATGCTGAGGCCTGGGTTCCCTCCTGAATCCAGTCATGCTCAACCCAAAGGACTGTCCCTGCAGCTTTCCCACTCATGCTTGTTCTCTGTCCTCTCGCTGGAGCCTTTCCTGAGGGAGTGGCAAGGACGGGAGGATGCGAACCATTATGACGATTCTGCAGACACCGGGGGCCAGATCCCGAGTGCGCCCAGTCACAGCAGGGACCCAGGCCCAGTCTCGGGGGACAGACTCCACGGGGAGTCCGGGAGGCTGCTGGTCACAGAGGGTTTGTTGCCCCTGGGTGCCCTGTACCCAGAGCCTCGCTGCCCAGCGGGGCTGTGCCTCCTGTGGGGCGCCCCCTGGTCCCGCAGGCCCACAGAGCTCCCAGAACAAAACCCAGGTCTTGGGAGGAACAGGCACCTTGCAAAGCGTGCCACTGCAGCCTGGACTGCTGCCTGATTTGACGAGGGACTCAGGCCCCCAGCTGGCCCCCGTCTGGTGCCTCCCCTCTTCCGGGCCCCAGCCCTCCTGCAGGTGCCTCCCTTCTCTGGCGAGGCTTTTATGGCCGACTCCGCGGGCCCGCCTGCACAGGCCGCCAGCATCCTCCATTCCTCCGGCCGGCCGGGTTTATGGGCTCAGTAATGAGCCAGAGGTTCAAACGGCCCCTGGTGGGAGCAGCTGGGCTGGGGCTCCGGCCTGGGGAACGGCCCCCCAGGTCCCAGGCGCTCATTACGCTCCCGGTCTGGGCCCTTTTACTAGCTGTTTATTTGCGGGGTGGGTGCCTGACGCGCAGGCAGGCCCCAGTGGGTGTGCTGGGCTCCAGGTGGGGAGCCGGGCCGGGCAACCAGCGGCGGTTCAAAGCAGCCGGATGAAAGGAGACCCTTGTGCTTTACGACAGTCTCGTCTGGTTAATGGGGTCCCCGGAGGGCCTGCCTGCCAGAGGCCCCAAACCCCTCAGCAGAAGGCTGGCTCTGCAGCAGGACTGGGGAGCCCAGAGGCTGTGTGGGACCCCCGCACCATCCCACTCCCAGACTCGGTCCTTTGAAGCCCAGACCAGCTCATGGGTGCCCCACTGTGGGCACAGATCCACCTGCCTCCTGGGCCCCTGCTCCCACGGAAGGACCCACTGGCCCTTCCCCAGTCCAGCAGGTCCTCCCTCACTCTCCTGGAGGACTTCAGAGCCTCTCCTCCTCTTTGGGCCTCCTCCACCCCTCCCTTCAGCTACGCTCTCCCCGAGCGTGGCCCCCACTGAATTCCACTGCCCCCGCCCCCACCCCGGGGGGCCCCTCCTGGACTCCCTGACTCCTCTTCCTTCTCTCCACCCCAGCAGCCCTGCTGGGCTTCTCCTTCTTCTGGAGCGAGCCCTATGCTCTAGGCCACGGTGGGTCAGCCCGATTCTCTTCTTCCTTGCCAGTGCCTGTGACAGAGAGATGGGACTCTTCCACTGCTGGAATGGAACCACCTCGAATTCTTACCCAACAGCCCCAGCCGGGCCCTCAGCCCTCCCAGCATCTCAGCCGACCTCAGCATCATGATTAGCTCTCTCCTTCCCTCCCCCGGCCTTTCCTCTCCTGCCTTCCCCCTCTTCGCTCCCTCGCTCAGTACCGCGGCTTGTCTCGGGTCACCTGCCACAGGGCCAAGAGATTCTCTCTCCCTGGGGCTCCTCGCCCACATCGTCACCTGTCGCAGTGAAGGGGGTAGCCCCGCCTCCCACTAAAGCAGGCCACTCGGCATCTCTCAGCCTCGGTTTCCCCCCCGTACCTAGCCCCTTGCTGAGACAGAACACCTGAGCCCTCCGGGTCCCATTCCCAGCCATCACCCCCCTTCTGCCCACAGCAAAGAGAGGCAGGGTGCCTTTGATCTGGAGCTCTTCCCTCAACAAACGCAACGTTGGCTTTGTCATGGCAACAACTTGTGATAGACAAACAAGTTGAGCAAAGGCAAACAAGATGAAACATACAAAGAGGGTAGGCTTTCCTTGACGGCACGGAACCCAAGGCTGTTGCTAAATTCTGCCTTCCGGCAGGCACTGTGCAGCAATCCCTGGGTGAAAGCATTCATTTAACCTCCTTAAGCCCTATTTTCTTTTAATGGTTTCAGAATGTTCACTGGAACATTTTGGTTTCTCTAAAATGCAGAGGATCCTGTGTATTGGGCTAGGCAAGGGTCATGAGGGAAGGATGAAGTGGAGAGCCAAAAAGACCTCAGCAATAAGTATATTCTATATTCCCTTCCTGAACCCACGCAGCTGTTCAGGAAAGGAGGCATCACAAAGCCTTGTGTCCCCTCAGGAATGAGGGACTGAAATGCCAGAGAGGCACTCCCTTTGTCCGACAGAGAGCACCTCGAGGTGGATGGGTTCTAGGCGGGATGCAGGGGCTCAAAGCTCCAAGGAAGGCGCTCTCTGCCTCCAGCCAGCCCGACTCTGGGGCCTCCCTGCGCTCTGGGGGCTCTCCCCAAGGGCAAGTGCAACGCCTCCGGGAAGGAGGCTGCCTGCCTAGGGCTTTGCCTATTGCAGGAGAAAAGAATTTACCTTCCAGATGAGACCTCGACAAGGAGCTGCTGAGACACAGAGAGCCGAGGTCTCGGGACCCCGCTCTGCCCTCTGGCTGATGCACCGGGTCCCCCAGGCCTGCAGCTTGCAGTGGGGTCAGGGAGTTGGGAGGGCAACAGCTTCCGGCCTGGAAGGCCCGAGCTGCGCCCAGCAAGGGTCCAGCTTGGGCAGCGACCGCAGGCACCAGACACAGAAATGTGGGGAGTGACGCCGTGAGAGGGACTTAGCTCGGCAACCCCAATCCCGTGGATAATCCACCCACGGGCGAGGCCAGCCCCCCAGGAGAAGCTCTCGCTATGGGGGTCTGGCCCCACTGCCCCTTCCGTAGCCATGTTGGGTATCCCTAGGAATGTTCTTTCCGTTCTGCCCCGTGACCCTTCCTGGCACTTGGTTCATCTGGGGTGGGGAGGAAGGGAGTAGTTTCAGGATCTAGACCGAGGACGGATGGTGCTCATGGCGACAACGTGGGGGTGGTGGCTGCTGCCGGCAGCAACAGTGGAGGTGGCAGAAGTGGGGACAGGGAGACAGGTAACGGGGCTACGGCCGTGGGGATTCCAACATCCGGGGTGCTGGTGAGGGGTGACGATGGCAAGATGGTGACACCCACACCAGAAAGCCCTGGGACCAGGCCCCTGGGGATGGCACGCACTCACCTTCTTAGAGACGATGCAGACTTGCTCCGCAGGCAAATAGTCAAAGGGGAAAATGAACCTCCAGTTAAAGTTGCCTTCGCCTCCCAGGGACCGATAATGCACATCCGTCTTCTGCTTGTGCTCTTCAAAGCCGACCATCCAACTAGACAACAGTTCAGAGAACACGGCTAATTAAGGCCTCCTCCACAATATGCATCCCCGACTGGGGGAAATGAGGAATTAAGAAGGTAAATGAACTCCGTAAAGGATAAAGCAAGAACAATTCTGCAGAAATCTCTACGAAGTACCAAATGTGCCATTATTTTTAAAACATTCTGACTTCTGTCTTGAGGGACATCCTCAAACCTTCTAAGTTCAACCCAAAGATTTTTGTTGAAGAGATCCAGTGGGAGAAGGACTCACCAAAGGCCCTCCTTCTTTTCTTGTTTCCTCCCTTCCCTACGGCCAGAGCTCCCACTTTCCACCACTCCAGAGGGATTGGGGCAAACCATGGGGCTGGGACAGGTGAGAAGGCGATGCCTCCCTACCCTTTCACATAAATATCACTCATCTTCTCCCCTGTGATGCTGAGGTCATCCAGGATCACGTCCTTTGTGTTCCAGATAATACATCGCAGGAAAAACCTATGCAGAAGAAGGGCTCAAGTCCACATGGATGTCCCAGCAAAGGGTGGGACGTCCTTAACCAAGAAGCCTAGAGGCCGGCTCCCCCAACAAGACCCCGATGCTTGCCTGGCTGGGCACTCAGCCAGGCCCACGTGAAAGCGATACCCTGTGGCCTGAATGGCCCAACATGTGGCCCAAGAGCGACCTCTGGGTCCCACCCACAGCGAGCCGCAACCCTCCCACGACTCCGCTCAGCTCCCAGCCTCTGGCTGGGGAAAGTCACCTTCTGGCTCTCCGTGGGGTGATGTTGAAGGGAGGTCCGGGCCGCCCCAGGGCCTTGGGAAACAGGTCGATCCACATCTGCAGCTTCCCCTGGGGAGACATAACCCTGTTCTCTCCCCACCTCTTTCATTCCACCGACACCTACCAACCACACAGCTGGGGCCCAGCACGAAGAACACCCAGGCTCCCCAGGGAGGAGCCCCAGGAAGGCTCCCCCCGGCCCCAGAGAGCAGGTGCCCTACAGGCCAACTGCAGCCATGAGCCCGCCACTCCACAGGCTGATGCCCTGTGGGGGTGGGGGGTCGGGGCGGGCTTCCCAGAGACGATGATATTGGAGCTGAGTCTCAGCGTGCCTGGCGGCCAAGGGGACAAGGGCTTCCCGCCTGGGGACTGGCGCGCACAAGGGTTTTGGAGGGCCGGAGAACACGTGTAGTCTGAGGAGTTCCAGAGGATTGCCACACAACAGAAAAGCAGGAAAGCACTCCACCTGTTACCCCTCGGCTCCTCCCTCTCTGCAAGCTCGCTATTCTGTCCCCATCTCCGGAGAAAGAGCAGGGACTGAGGTAACTTCTCCAGGGCACGTGGCTGGAGATTGAAAGCTCACAACTGTGAGTGCCTCTCGGCACTGGCAGCTCAGTTCCAAACAGCAGAGACCATGTCTCCTGTGTGTCTACAAAGGACCCTTCATTGCTGCCTCAGCCTTTCTCTGCCTGTCGCCTTTTCCTGCCTTCTCCTCTAAAACCCAGGCCTGAGCTCACCTCCTCTAGGAAGCCTCCCGGTCTCAGTCCTGGGCCGGCTTGTCCCTCTGCTCAGCCTCCCTCTGCCTGGAGGATGCCCTTGGCCTTCCTGGTAGCTACTCTCAGTCACAGGGTGCCAGTTGCCCTGTCTGGATTCCCCGCTGCGGCCCAGTCCCATGCCAGCCACCTGGATGTCGCTGACGGACAGCGGGGGAGGGCATCCTGAGGCCAGGCTGAAACAGTGAGGCTTCTGAATGACTCAGGGGAAGCCAGAGGTCTATCCACCGGCATAGAGGAGGTGGCTCGGGCTCATTCCCTGGGTCCTGAGAGCTGCAGGAAGCCCAGGGAGGCCAGGACCAAGAGGTCCTCTCGTAGGCCAACTGTGGTCACCACTCAGACTGTGGGAAAACATGTCAGGGAGGGATTGGCCAAATCCTGAGCTCCCCCCAAGTGCCTCTGGGATATCCATGCTGTCCTTGGGGCAGGGCTAGCTGGGGGTCAGGGCTCAGGGGCTCAAGGGTCCAGATCCTACCTGCTCAAGGGTCCAGATCCTACCTGCTCGATGTCTGGCTGCAGCGGGCTGTACAGGGGCCGGGATTCCACGTGCTCGGGGACCAGGCCCAGCTGCCGGAGGATGTGCAAGGCCAAACGCTCTTCCGCTGGGCCCAGATGTGGGTTCAGGACCCTGTCAGCCTCTGCCCCAGAGGGAAGACAAAACAGTTCCTGGGGCTCAGTGAGCAAGGGACGGTAGGGCTGCCTGGAGGTCTCGGGAAGCCCCTCACCGCCACACCCTCACCCCCAGCCAAGACACGCTTCTGACCCGCGGGTCTCACTCTCTGCAAGGGAAGCCTCACGGTCCATTGATTCCAGCTTTAAAGTCCAGATTCCTCATTGCCATCATTTCTACCATGCCTCTTCCATAAAGCTCTTCTTTTTTTCCACCAAATCTCACCCCTTCCAGGAAGCCCTCCCTGACTGCTCCAAATTCTGAGCCTCAGCAACCTCTACTCCCAGATGGGCACCGAAGTGCTTTTAGTACTACTGTTCTCCCAGTCACACAATCTACTCTATTAGGAGCAAGAGCTAAGTGCTAGCTTCGGCAGCACATATACTAAAAACAGGAGCAAGAGCTAAAATAACAGCAACCACAGCAGGCACTTAGAAAGCAGAAACCCGGGGCGCCTGGTGGCTCAGCGGGTTAAAGCCTCCGCCTTCGGCTCGGGTCGTGATCTCAGGGTCCTGGGATCGAGCCCCGCGTCGGGCTCTCTGCTCGGCGGGGAGCCTGCTTCCTCCTCTCTCTCTGCCTGCCTCTCTGCCCACTTGTGATCTCTCTCTCTCTGTCAAATAAATAAATAAAATCTTGAAAGAAAGAAAGAAAGAAAGAAAGAAAGAAAGAAAGAAAGAAAGAAAGAAAGAAAGAAAGAAAGAAAGAAAGAAAAGAAAGCAGAAACCAGGTACCGGTCTTCAGAAATCTCAACAGGTTCTATCCTCATAGTGACGCTGGAAGGTAAGTGCTGTTATCACACCCATTTCACAGATGACAGAAATGAAACACAGAGCAGTGGCACAGCAGGGCAGCCGAGGTGACACCTTCATTTAGGAAAGGCCCTTTCCTTCCGCCTTGTGCCTCCCAGGGACAGCCCCTACTTGCCCCGGAGTGGGTCACGGACCGGTGCTGCGGGATGAGGACACAGGGGCGGTTCGGACCCAGACAAGCCTGGCCGAGCAGCCGGCCACAGGAACCGGGAGCCCCCACGACAACAACTCTGACTGGGGGGAGAAGTGTCCACGTGTGTCCAAACGCACAAGGACACACACGGGTATGTGCACTCAGGTGTGCCCATGTTCAAGGGCACAGCTTTTCACGCACATTCACATACACACACAATTATCTATCAAACCTGCTCTGCCCACTCCAGCAGGTGCCACAAAGGAAGCGGCACAGTGCCGCAGGACCCCGGATCAGAAGTCTGGCTCTGCCCCTAACGGGCTATGTGACTTTGGGCAGGTCGTTAGCCACACTTGGCCTCCATGGCCTCATCTGCAAAAATGGGCAGATGCCAGACCTCACCGTCGACAGCTTCTGGCTTTACTCTTTTACAAACGTATGACCGTGGGCCCTGGTCCCCGTGCTATAGCGGCTCACAGACCAGTGGAAGGAGAGTCGGAAACGCAGAAGGGGGCACGGGATGGGGGGGTGGCTTGGGGATGGGATGCAGGATCGGAGCCACCACTCCCTTGTATAACCTCGGCACCAGCTCTGACATCAACAGCTCTGAGACCAGCAGGAAGTGACCCCTCCCCCCACCCCCCGCACCCCCCCAGGCCTATAAGCACCTTCAGGGAGTTTTGAGCAGCTCCTGGGGGACAATGTAGGCCCGTGGACATCTCAGACACGCAGAGGGCATGCACGCGGCAGAATTCTCAGCGGGAGCACTGGGCAGGGGCAAGGGTGGAGGCCGCAAGGCTTCCTCCCTGCCCTGTGGATGCTTTGGGTACAGGGCCTGGGAGTCAGCAGTGGGGGGAAGGCGGGGCTCAGAAGAAACCCAGAAGGCCAAGCTGGCAAGCTAGTGCAATGCAAGTAGAAAACATTCCCAGAGATCATCTGGACCCCAAATTCTAATTAAAGTCCGACTCCCCACCAAAGCCAGAGGCAAACTGATCCTAACCGGGACCCTGACCCTGGCTGCACGCTCACCCCTGGCCGAGCTCTCTCCAGGGAGAGCCCGCCCTGGTTCTGGGGTCACGTAGCAGCTCACCTGTTTCTTCAACGGTGTATTCTTTATCCTGAAAGAGCACGCGGTCCGTGAGGTACACGGGAGCCTTGAGTCTGCGCTGCTGGCAGAAGAGTTGGAGGAGCTGGGAGGGGCGGAGCTGGTCCCGCCACTGGTTGGGTCCGGAGCTGAGGCCCAAACACAAGGCAAAGAAGAGGCGCTCCAGGCACCGCTGAGGGCCGAGGGGTGCGCAGGAGCCTGTGTACCCACCTGCGCAGCCCCCCACCCTTCACTTTTACAGTGGGCGCCCTCACTCGCCCTCACTGAGGGACCCACCTGACACACAGGGAAACTGAGGCCCAGAGACAACAGGACTTGTTTAAATACATACTGAGTTGGAACCTAAATATTTTCAATTTCCAGACTGGGAGAATCAGACCCAGATGAGATCCAGATTGGCAAGAAGGGAGCAGGGGCTGGCCGCACATGAGTTCACCTGACACAGGGCCCCGTAGGCTCCGCTGGGGGCCATGTGACCCGCTATCTGTCTCCTTTCTCCTTTCCCTCCTTCCTCATTCTTCCCTCTACAGGGGCTCCGTGGTGTCTCACAGGGAACTGGGTTACAGCAACATGATGAAGATTCAGGTTCTTAGGGTCAAACAGGTTCAAATCTAAATCCTGCCACTTACAAACCACAACATCGCTGGGCCTCAGTCTCCGCATCTGAACAATGGGGACAAGAGCCTAGTTGGACTGAACGCGAGGACAGCTATCCAGTGCTGAGCACAGGGCGGGCACGCAGCAAGTGCTCAGGATTCGGGGGCCAGAAGAGCAGCGAGCCCCCATGCACCTACATGCAGTAGGTCTGTGGGAGTCCACAGCGAGCCCCAAACTTGGATAGCAGCCTATTCTCCAGGTCGATGACGGTCTCCCCGATCTTTTCATCTTTGGAGAGGAGGTCGTAGTCGTAGAGCGTGATCTTCAGGTCCTTCTCCAGAGGCAGAGTGCAAGTTAGCTCGAACATCCTGCAGGGGGCCCAGGGCAGAGGTCAGGGCGCTGCAGACTCCCTGATGTTGTTGGACACGGTGGGTGCTCAAGGGAGGGAGAGGAGGACAGGAGCGGGGGCTTGAAAGCCTTCCCTGGCCCCCTCTTCCCCTTCCAAGAGTGGCCCTGGAGTCCACCCTCTTCGGGTCCCCTGTCTATCTCAAAGTATTAATCCCAGCACCCTATTGTACTGGACTTTTCTCTGTGTGTGTGTGTGTGTGTATCCACATACACTCGTGTGTGTCAGACGTTCCCAGATAATCTGGGCTGAGCATATACGAACCAATGAATGAACAAATGAATTGGAACAGAAAGTTCAACCAGAAGCTTCTACCAGGACACCAGGAGGCAAGAGATGTGAAGCTGCCAGAGCATTGGAAGGGGGTGACATTGACCAAGGAGGTGACCTGGGATGCACTTTGGGGACACTTAGGGCTTTACATCTACTTGCAGAGTGGGAAGGAGGATTTGTGAAGGGATTTCTTGGGAGGGAGTTCCTGCTGTTCTCTGAGACCCACTCCCCCTCTAAGGTCAAGTGTGGAGGGAGAGCCCGTTTTCCCCTGAAAGAGTTCCCTGCACGTGGGCTGCACAAGCCTGGCCCCTGACTCCTACTCAAGGAAGAGAAAGAGGCGGGCTGCGGAGAGGAGGAGAGAGACGACCCTGCTCCCATCCTGGCTGGGCCACCGTGAGGCCACACCGGAGCCACTTGGAATGTGACCCCATGGGCCCAGGGGCTCCAGCAGTGAGACTGTGGAGAGGCCCATTGGAAGGGCCACTAATAAAGGGCCACAGCATCCTCCACTTCCCTGGAGCTTCGCCGGTAGGCTCAAAGGGCCTTTCTGGAAAGCACTCACAAGAAAATAAATCCACTTTAAACACCTGCCACCCGGAGAGAGCCAGAGCCCTTGGGGCTCTCCTCTCCAGGGGTTCCCCTCGTCCTGGCCATGCACGATCCAGTTCCTCGGAAGGAGACGTTAGACAAGAAAGGGAGAGAGGCAAAGCCCCCTCCGTCCCTTCACACACACATCCACGCACTGCACGCAGCCTCACCCAAAGCGGACCCGGCCAGGGAAGGGGGCGACTCCCCTAGATAGAGCCTGTCAGGTTCACGAGTAGCCATGATCGGGCGCTCTGGGGAGCACCCTGACACTGGGCTTAGGACAAAGCAGACTGTCTAAAAGGAAGCACCTGCCTGCCACACTTTCCACTCAAGAAATGAGCAGGGGAACCCCCACCAGAGAAATGTCTGCAGGATCCAGGCAGACAAAAAGAAAATTGTGTTCTCCGGACGTTCCCCGAGCTGGGCTTGTTCAGCACATGAATTATCAAAGAAGGAGTTTCTGCACTCGCTCCCCCACCTCGCCCTGGGTCCTGACACCCCCTCTCCACGCCCCCCCCGCCCCGGCCCCCAGCTTGCGGAAGGCCCAGTCTGCTGCCCGCCCTCTCACGGTGAGCCAGCGGAGCTCTCCAAAGAGAGAGCTCTTCCCCACCTTCTTGCCCGCAGTCCCTCCCCTCCCATTTCAGCTTGTCGGGGGCTCAACACTGGCAGACGGCAGGCAATTCTCCAGGCCAGCCGGCTCCTCGCCACGGGCCTCAGTGCCCACAACCACCTCTACAAACACCGGCTTGGGACTTCAAGGGGTCACCTGACAATATCGAAGCAACACACCTTCCCCCACCAGTGTTGGAGAACAGCCACCAGCCTCCGCCTGTGACTCTCTCCCTCCTGCAGCCTAAACAAGCTCACATCCAGAGAGCCAGCGACTCGGGATGCCCCGGAGCTCTGCCCACGCAGGGGGCCCTGATTCTTCCTCCCCTTGTTCTTGGATGTCACGAAGCATCTCACTCTCTTCCCCTGCCTACCCGCGAGAGACGAACACGCAACAATGAAAGATGACAATGACTAAACACAAGCAACGCGGGATCCTGGAGGAGCTCCTGGAACGGTAAAAAGGCATCAGTGGGAAAAGGGGCCAAATCCTAATAAAGGTCTAGAGTGTAGGAAATAGTAACGCGCCACTAGCGATTTTTCACTTTTGACAAAATGAACCACGGGTAGGTAAGAGGGGAATGGAGTGTGAAGGAAGTATGAAAATCGTGCTTTCTTTGCAGCTCTTCTGTGAATTGAAAATTATTCTAAAGTAAAAGTTAATCTAAAAAAAGAAAAAGAATAATTAGCAAATGCAGGCTCTGTTTCCACTGAGATTTCTGCTCTTCGAGGTAACTGTTTATGAGATTAAGCAGGAGCTCCGGCCAGGATGCCAGGCTTCCGCACCCCGTGAAAAGCGAGCCGCGCTTACAGCCCTACAGACGTGCAAGGTCAGGGACTCTGGCTCTACCTCCGGAACCGGGCACTTCCCCGGGGGCAGCCTCCCCTCCCCCACCGGGTGGGGCTTACCCAGGTGGGCACCTCCAACACCCAGACCCGAGCTGTCCCCAAACTTACTTTCCAAACACAGGCTCTAGGGTACAGGGAATGTAGTTATCCTGGTCACTCACTGATTTCTTCCCTATGGAGATCTTGATGTAAGGATCACACTGAAGGAAGACACAGGGAGACTTCAGTGAATTCACTTTCCCAACACATCTCTGAAGCTTCTCCGGTCCTCGGCCTCCCAGTGGGGCTAGGAGGCCAGCCATCGAGAAGTTGCCGTCCTGCCATCGTGCCAGGCCAAGGGCCCCCTACCCCATAGTGCCGCAGCAGCTGGTCCTGACACGGACTTCTAGTCACGGTCCAGCAGGGGAGATGGGGTACCTGAGTCCTCCGCAGCCCCGAAGCACTGGCCCACTGGGACAAGGTGGGTGGGGCAGGGCTCCTATCCTCAGAAACACTGCAGCTTGTATTACACATGTGACTGCGCCAGCGAGGGTCCTCTCTGGGACCTCTGCTTAAGGGATCGAAAGAGAGAGGGGGCCAGACTTGAGCAGCCCATCCCGGCCCAGGCTGGCCTTCCTCAGACGCCTCCAGGAGCAGCTGCAACCAGAGAGCGCTCCGGGTCAGTCAAGGCATAAAGAAATCCTGAAGTGTGTGAATGGACCGTTGGCCACACCACATCCTGAAAGCCATCATGGTACCTGGGCTAGGGATGGCTCTATTCTGCCCTTTGACTTCTCAGCAGCGCAAGGCCAGCTATGACCTCTCATCTTGAAAAGCAGGGCTCCAGGGACAGGGCAGCGGACCTCCACCCACAGCCTCGAGGACACATGCTAGGCCTGCCCCCGTCTCAGGGGGTGAGAGAGGACCTAGCTCCTGACCTCTGAACTCCAGCCAGCCCGGCCTGTCCCTCTCCTTTCCTCTTTCCCTCTTTCCAAGTTTTCTCTGCCCCTCCCTGACCGTCTCCTCAGAGCTCTAGACTCCTGCCTTCCAGCAAGTTCCCGTGTTGCCTCAGAGCCGGGACCAGAGGTGACGAGGCACTCGCCTCAGGCATGAGGTTTGAGGGAGTGCCCCCAAAACTCAGCTAATCAAGATAAACAAATTTAAATGCAATATTTAAAAAAAATCAAAGTCAATGCCAATAGGCCCTGATGAACAAAATGCTACATTTTAAACAAGGACAGGATCAGAATTACTGCTTTTCCCTTCCGCCGCAGGCTCTAGCATGGCTAGGCATGCAGTTACCGGCCCCTTGTCTCCTGCCCGCGCCCACTCCAGCTGAAGCCCCACGAAGTCCAACCCCAGCCCACACCTTTCATGTCGCTTCCTCTCGCACCTTCCCCTCATGCGCAACAGTCTTCTCACAAACCCTTGCCGAGATTTTTGGCCCATCCTAAAATACTATTTTCCTCTCCCTCCTAGCCTACCAGAACCCCATCGATCCCTAAGAATCCTATTCCTTCCGCCAAGCCTTCCTCCTGATTGCCAAGTCCTGCACGGCCCGGCCTGCTCTGACCTCCCCGAGCGCTCGGCCCCCGCCTGAACCACATCGTCGCCTGTCTCGGTGCCGGATATGTTGGGCTGGCTTCCGCAGCTGACTGTGAACTCCCTGGGGGAGAGCCACGTCCAGATCCCGCAGCCCATGTGCCCCCCGCCTGCCGTTCCGGGAGAGCCAAGAGCCGAGAGCTCCAGGAGCCTGACCTTCCCATTGGGGTCCTTGGGCTGCAGGCCAAAGGCTCGGATGATATAGATGCGGACCAGGCACTCCTGAGGCCCCTGGGCGGCCAGCTGGTGGAACTGTCTCGGGGGCATGGGGACGGCCGGGTCTTCCGGGAGGGGGTAGATTTTGAAGAGGCCCTGTAAAGAATGAGGGGCCAACTCACTCATGATCGTCATCACCAACACGACCACCATCATGGCCCTTGCCGTCATCTCTGCCAGAGTCATCCCACCGGAGACCCCCAAGCCCACCGCCATCTCTTCACCACCAACAGATTCTGCAGCGACGGCATCCCCCACATGGTCACCATGTGCCAACATCAACGCCATGGTCATTACCATACTTACTACGGTAGCCCTGCTTCTGGCCCCTTCATTTATTATAGCTGCCACTTCACAGTCTCGGACCTCCCGGGTAGGGACATGGCCTCAAGGACGTACCTTAAACTCCCCGATAACGGACGGGTCCTCCGTCTCCTCCTGAGTCTTGCCCCGGTAGAGCTTGAAGGTGTTACAAAAGTCAGACAGGCCCTCAAAGGCCTCCACGTCCTCCAGTTGTGTGTCGTAGACCTGCCACACGTGGGAACGAGAGAAGGGGACGAGGGAAAAAGAGAAAGAAGAGGGCCAGCCAAGGAAGAGGAAACAGGACAGGATTCAAGTGAAGATGGATGAAAAGGAAAGGAAGGGAAAGGCCGTGTGCAGATTAAAGAAACAAAGACAGGTAGCAGAGGAGAAGGGGAGAGCGGCCGAGAACAGAGAGGACAGCCGAGGAAAGGTCACAGGCAGAGGTTAAAAGGATGCAAAGAGTGGAGAGGAAAAGGAGACGAAGGTGGGTGACAGGAGGGACAGGAGAGGGGGGAAGAGGGGAAGACGTGTGTTCAGCACCATTAGGGAACGGTTTTCTGGTGAATCCAGCGTTCTAGGTTTCTAGGAGTCATCACGTACATGGCTGGTGCAGTTTTTTAGGAGAATAAAATCAAACAAACCAATGAAAAGTTAACTGACATTTTATTTGAAGATCGGGACAGAACTCTGGGAAATTTAAAGGTCTGTGTTTCAAGCCACAACGGCTCCCTGTCCAGCACAGCCAGGCAGCTGTGGTATCAAACCCTGGGCTGCGAGTGTCTCCTGAGGACTACTTTAAGTTTGCGAACTCAACGTATCGATCCCCTCCCTCTCAAATAAGCCACCGACTTCTCTTTGTTAGAGGCGTGCTTTGGAATTGCTTAGGCTTAACGAAAGCAGCAGTTTTCTATTACAGGTGATAAATGTACCTAATAGTGATATTAAAATCTTAATATGCGCGCTAAGTCCGTTACAACTGAAACTGACAGCCAAGGAGTTAAGTTCCCTTCTCACACCGGGAAGTGTTATTCCTCATGGAGGCCCAGCCCAAGTTCTGTCGCTTCCAAGAAACAATTAATGATGCAAGCGAGGCAGGTTCGTTATTCAAAATTAGAAAATACGAGTAAATACAAAGAAAATATCATTATTGCCTTGCATTTGGATTCTCAAAAATAATGACTAGTTATTTGGTTAATATGTGGTTGGTACCATTTTGAGTATGTTCTTGATCTGTTTATATAGTCTAATCATTTCAAAGGACAGTTCCTTCATTTGCCAATTCTACCGTTTCTTCTGTTCCAGTTCCTTATTTCTGCTTTTATTTTTATTATTTCATTCTTCCAACTGCGTTAAAGGGTTGTGTTTTTTTTTAATTATTCTTTGTAACTTCTTCAGTTGAAGCTGTATTTACTTTGCTCCCTCTATTCTGAAAAGGAAACGTTTATTGTTATGAAATCGTCTCCGCTTACTACTGCCTTGGCATGGACCCATTTGTTTTGATTATAACATTATCACATTCATTCTCTTGGCATGCCGCAATTATAGTTTTATTTTTATTCTTTGATCCAAGAGCTAGATGCTTGTTTTTCATTCTTTCGTTTTAATTAAGATAAGCTTTTAAGGCTATAAACTTCCTCTGAGTGCTGCTTTAGCTATAACTAGCAAGTTCTAATATGTGGCATTTTATCTTTGTTTCCCAGATATCCTGTAATTTGGGGTTGTGTTTTTTCTTTTGCCAAGAACTGTGTTTTTTTGGTTTTTTGTTATCGTTGCTTTTTTTTCATTGTCTAGATAGGAGAGAACTTTTGGGTTTTTGACCTTGTTATTAAGTTCTCATTTTATGGCATTATAATCAAAAAACATTGTCACTTTTTGAAAACAAGGCCACTTTTTGAATTGTATTAAAGTTCTTGCAAAGTTTGCCTGTTACGTAGTCCATCTCTGGAACGGTGCCCAAGGCTGTAGCCTCTGGTGTCGGGCTACGGGGTTCATTCAGGTGAATAACTACGCTGCTTGTCTCTATCCTCTTACACTGGTGTTCCCTTGACCCTGACATGAACCAAGAGGACAGAAAAAAATCTCCCCCTACCGGCTATTTCTTTCCTATATCTCCTGTAATTTCTGTTTCATAAATATTGGTGTATTATTCAGCACATAGATATTCTCATAACTGTTATCTCCCAGAATTGCATGGTTTAATGCTATAAAGTGTCATTCTTTGTCTCATTTAATTTGGGAGACCTGAATCCACTCTCATCTAACAAGACGACGATGACTTCTGCTTTCTTTTCACTTGTATTCACCAGGCACACATTTACACAATCTTTCATTTTCAACCTTCATGAATCTCTTTATTTGGGAGTTAGATTTTGCTTTGAGATCTGGTTTAAGTTTTGTAATTAATGAGTGATTGATATGACATGTATTGATATGACAGATATGTTTGATCTGGGTTAATATTTAAATTATATTTACATAGTCATAGAATATGTTTATGTTACATTTTCCAATTTCATCGGTTTTGTTCTACATCTTTGCCTGTGTGGTCTGTTTGCTGTGTGTGTGTGTGTGTGTGTGTGTGTGTGTGTGTATGCGTGTGTGTGTGTGTTTCTGATGAGCTGAGTTCATATTCTAACGTTGTTATAAATTTATGTATACAAATAACTCTCTAAGTCCTGTGTGTCTTTAGGGGCAGCATTAAAGAGTTCCCTACTATTGCAATGATAAAATGATGAAATTTTATCTTCCTCCCACTCCCTCTCCCTCACTCAGTTTTAGACAGCATTGCTTTCCTTAATATTAACTCTGTACTATTTGCTTATAAAGCTTTGCTTTAAAAAAATCAAATTATAATATAAATATAAAAAATACAAAATATTTTATATAATATAAATTTTATATAAATATAAAATATTTTTAAAAGATTTTTTTAATCTTCTTTGATTTGCCAATTTTAAATACTGTCAACTCTATCTATTCCAGAATATGGCAATCCATATCCTTAATCTGTATCCCATCATCCTTCCTCCTTCTGTGCATAATTTTTTAAAAGATTTTTTTTTTTTATTAGAGAGAGGGAGAGAGAGCATGAGTGGGGGGGAGGGAAAGGCAAAGGGAGAGGGAGGAGCAGACTCCCTGCTGAGCAGGGAGCCTGACATGGGGCTCAATCCCAGAACCCTGGGATGGTGACCTGAGCTGAAGGCAGACACTTAACCGACTGAGCCACCCAGGCATCCCTGTACTTAATTTTTGCCAGTTTTGTCACTTCCACATTTTCCCTATGTATATTTATATTCTGTCCTGTTACCCTAGTCCTTCCATTTATTTTCATTGGAACTCTAAGGTAAAATATGATCCCAACCAGTCCCTTCGTTCTGGCTTTCCCAGTTATCACCTAATTGACTAAGTTCGTTCCCTCGGAGCTCCTCAAGATGGGGGCATGGGACCCGTATCCCCAGTTCCTGATTATGCACCCTGTGTGTCTACAGCTGTCATGCCTGAGGGCAGCTGGGCTGAATATAAATCCTGGGCCACCCTGACCCTTTGATGATCTTACACATGGTGCTTTACTGTCTTTGGGTATGAAATGTTGTTGTGGAGAAACTGAAGCCACTTTGCCTTATTTCCTATTTTAAATGACTTCATATTTGGGAGGAGAAGAAAGTATGACTACCCCAAAAATTCTTTAGCTTTCAAGTCCAATAACATACACTAGGGTCTGTCTCAGGGTTGACCAATCTGGGTGGATTTTCCCTGACACCCAGCAGACCTTGTAGTATGTATATTCAGGTAGTCTTCTGACAATGCTGGTGACATTCCATTAAACTCTTCAATGTCTACTTGTTTTATTTCATCGTTTTGGTTGTTGTTCTCAGCGGCTCCAATTATTCAAGTGTTGGATCTCCTTTCCCTGACTCCTAGATCTGTCATTTTTCCCTCTATTGTTTTATACCTCTGTTTTTTAATTTCCATATCATTTTACTGACTTTCATAATTTCTGTCCTCTGCCTCCTTCCTGTGTTTTCTAAAGTGGCCATTCTACCCTGCACTCCTTCCAATTTCATGTGATCTTCTTTCTGGAATCCTACTAGTCTCTTCTCATCTCATAATCCCTTGAGTTCTTTCATTTCTGCCTTGATTCTGACTGTCCCACCTACGAAAAGTTCACAGCAAAGTATTTCATTTTATCTGCTTCTTGGCAAAATTTTTCTGGTAGATACATATCCTCTTCTTTTGGCCAAGTTTTGATTTATATTTTCTTTTTTTTCCCCCACGGTATTTTTGAATTAATGCCCTGATAGTTCTTCTACGATCACTTGTCACTAAATGTGTTGGAATCTCCTAGCCCAGTTACTTCCTTTGTTCTGACCACAGAGGCAGACTGCTTCCTGCAAATATGGCTCATCTATGTGATTCTGGTGTGGCTCCACCTTCTCTGCTTCCCTGAACCAATCCAGGTCTGAGAAGCATTTGTCGCCAGCCTGACCCTGACTCCAAAGTTCCCACATCCATTGTTGTGAACAAGGCAAATCACTTCTTTCATGGGGAAATCTCAACTTCAGGAACTTTTTTTAAACTACTTATTATGAAAGTTTCCGAGCACACACAAAAATAAAGGTGACAGATAATAAGCACCCATGTGCCTATAACCCGTCTTCAATAATTCTCAATATTCTTCTATTAGGAAGGATAGGGTTTTCTGAGATCTGCTACCACTATGACCTTTCACCATTTTCTCTTCATTTACTGCCGAGTGGCTTCTACCCAATCTTGGTTGCCTTTGGACAGCCCTTACATGTATTTTGGAGTCTGCGGGTTTTATTTGTTTCCAACTTTAACTGAAAATGGAGTTTGTGGGTTTGAATGATTTCCAGAAGAAAAAGGGAAAAATGCTGACTTATGCAGCCATGTTCATACTGGAAGTCTCAATAAAATACTTTTTAAATTTCCAAGTGGTTGGTCTTTTTGTTTAAACTTTTGTTATTAATTTCTCATTTTATTGCATTTTAATCTGTCTTGTATGATTTCTGCTTTTGGTAATTTATTGCTAAACTAATATGTGATCAAATTTGGTAAATATTCTCTGAGCATTAGGAAAAATGTATTCTCTATTTTTTAAATGATTTTTATTCTCTATTTTAAAGCTATGTTCGATGTAGCTTAAAAAAATATTTTACCTTGTTATTCAGACCTCTTATTTCCTTATTTATTTACTTTCTGCTTCATCTGCCTAGGAGAGAGGTGCATTAAAAACCCTAATGCAACTTTAATTTCTCCCATCTCTTGCTTTTATTTGTGTGAGGTATGAGTTTACATCTTCCTACAATTTTTGCTTTAAAGATTTCTAAGCTTTATTGTCCTATACAGGAATATTTGGCCATTTTCTCACTGACATGTATATCTTTTATTTATATAAAACATCCCATTTTGTTTCCTTTGCTTTTTACTTTATATCTGTTTCTCTTTTATTGGCACTTACCTTATTTTGTGTGCCAAAATATTTATTTTTTAGACATTCTAAGTTGTACTGTTTTAGACCTACCTCTTAAGAACAGTCTAATGAATTTTGAATTTTATATAGTCTGAGAGACTATATAGACTAATAGAGAAGCTCAATACATTTTCATTTATTAGGAAAACAAATATGTATTATCCTTTTTCTGTTCTGTTTTTCTATGATTTCTGTCTTTTTATGCTTTCTTGTTTTTAGCTTTTGTTTTTCTATCTTTTGCTACTGACACTGCGAGTTGTAATAGACTAGTAATTTCCAAAATCTGTTTTTTTCCTCTACTCATTGTGTTCTCCATTCTCTCCATAATTCTACAAGGCTATTTTTCAAAAACTCATGGTGGTGGTGGTGGTGGTGGTGGTTTTCTTACTTATCCTTAAAGGACCAGTGTTCCTTCCAGGTCTGTTTTTTTCCTCCAGAAACAGGTTGAATGCCTTTTATTTTGGACGGCCCATGTTCACTTGGACGCTGTCAGAGATCTCCTCGGAGAGGTCAGGCTGGAGGGCAGGATGCCAGTTCCATGTCCGGCATCTGAGGGAGCAGCAAGGGGGGCCAGGGCCATGGGCCATGCTGGCAGGAGTCCTCATTCTTGGTTTCTCTCGTTTTCTGGCAAGGCCGCACTACCACATGCCAGACCTAATGTGTCGGACCTTCTTCCTGGTACACAAATAGTTCAGTCTCTTTGCCCAGCCTCACACACCCAACTGCAAGTCAATGAAGAACTTGCTGCCTAAGGAGGCCTGTGCCTTTGGGGCCACTGCTCTCCTCATCTCTGTGCCTCCAGACATAGCTCACCCAGAAGCCCCCAGTGCATCAGAGACAACTTTTGCCACCTTGTAGAATCACCCTCCAGAGTGGCCAGCCAAGGCTTTCAGCCAGCAGACCAACCTAAAAGCCCAGACCACCCACCACTCCCACTGGCCTCAAATCCCATTCCACTGGTCCCCTTTGGGGTGCTCCTCAGGCCCCTCCCCTGCATCTAACAGTGTTTGCATACCTTCTCTAAACAGGCTTGCCAGATAAAGCAAGGCAAAATACAGGACACCCACTCAAATTTGAATTTCAAATAAATAACAAATAATTTCGTTAGGTAAGTATGTCTCATGCAACATCTGAGGCCTAAGACATACTTATCTAACAATTATTGAAGATACTTATACTAAAATATTATTCCTTGTTTATCTGCAATTCAAGTGTAACTGAACATTCTGAATGTATCTGGCAACCCTCTCCAGGACCCTTTACAACTCCTTTGGGGTGCAACTTTGAGTCACCGCTGGTTATCTTTTTTAAAAGCAGTCTACTTTTTAAAAAGCATAATTGTATTTGTGGAATTTCCTCAAAATACCAGAATTTGGCTGACTCATCCCTGGCTTAGTTTTTGTTTGGTTGGCTTTGGGAGGGGAAGGGGTTTCTTTTCTTTTCTTTTCTTTTCTTTTTCATGGAAACAAAATTTACCATATTTTTATATTTGCTAGGCAGTTTCTGTCCCAGTGGAGGGGTGGGGGAGTCAGAGCAACATTCTCAAACTGATTTTCCTTTTTATTTTAACACAAATTTTTTATTATAGAAAAGTTCAAATAACTTTAAAAGAAACACAATAGTTTAACAAATCCTATCTCCAAGCTTTAACAATTTTCAATATTTTGCAATTTTCATAATTTTTAATATTTTGAAAATCTACCAGAGGGTCACTCACATCAACTATCTTCCCACTTATTTTTCTTTTCTTTACTTTTCTTCCTTCCTTCCTTCCTTCCTCTCTTCCTTCCTTCCTTTCTTTCTCTCTCTCTTTTTTTTTTTTTTTAAGCATTTTAAAACAAATCCTAGGCCAGGCATGATTTCACCATAAACACTTCAGTATTTTTCAACAATCTTCCAAAAATACTTTCGTGGTTACTCCAGCCCACACTGACTACTTGCTCTAAATTGATGGATGACCCCTCTCACCTCCGTTAGCTCATCAGGACTCATCAGGCCTCAGGCACCGAATGAGGAGATTGGCATATATATTGAAAGGAGGTAATATATATGTACACGTTTTGTCTCCCTGTGGCACCCCTGCTGTCCTTCGTGTGTGCCCAGGGGCTATTAGACTGAAGAACGCACTGTGGAAAAGTCCTCACCTTCAGAGTGTCGAAGCCCTTCTCCAAGTATGAGCCGCACTTCTCCCTCTCCCCTGTGGAGGCAAAGAATTTGCTCCACCAGTCGATGAACTCCTCCTCCTGAGTGAGTAGAAAGAAAGAGATCATTTCGGAAACAGAACTTGCCAAGCAGGGCCCTTCTGGACCAGGCACCTAGCAAGGCCGATGGGTCACCATGGACTTCAAAGCTCTCCTATCGCGTGAGTTCACGGGAACACACAGCTGGAACCCCTTCCAGAGGCAGGTTGCACAGACCGGACCAGAAAAGAGGTTTGAACACCTTGAGAGGCAGAGGTTCTGGTCCTGGCTCTGCCTCCCATTCCATTCATTGTGTGATGCTGTTAAGCTCTCGGGCCTCCCTTCTCCTTTCTGTAATGTGGACATGAGCATTGTGGTCCCCCCTGCATTCCAGGGACATACCGAGGCTGAAATCAGAAGGTACATATGGTAACTCTTTGGGGGTAAATTCAATAATGTGTTATTTATGAATACAATGCAGTAGACCCAGGAAAACTCAGACCCCAAAGAGCTATCCTGCCTCCCCAACCCTGGAAAAAGAAAAAGCATCAGAAATCAGAACTTAGCCTCCACAAGGTCAGATTAAGGCAGAGTCCCTGAAAATCAACAAATGCTTACAAAGGGCCCATTATACAAAAGACACTATGCTCCATGGGGGAAATTAGGTGACCAGAAGTTTGTGATAACACACTCTCACACTCTCAGCCCCCTCCTTCCTCCACTTACTCATATTTGTAGGAGAAGATGGACAGATCTGTTGGAACACACACAGGTCTCCTCACCTCCACACATCCTACACATGGTGTGTCGACAGGCCCTCTTAGCTCCTCTGTCTAGAATGTTCCTCCAGCTGTGTCCTGTCTAAGTGCAGGTGCCCTGTCACCCAGGAAGTCAGCAAGCTTCCTGAAGGTGGGATGGTCACCCTGCCTCAGAGGGTCTCCCTTCAAACTCTCCCTGGAGCTGGGCACTCAGTCTGTGCCTGTCGATACCATTAAAACTGACCCAGTTAGTGGGACAGGCCAAGGACCAGGTGTCAGGAAAGCCAATCTGAAACTTGCTTTTCCGCCTCTGTAGGAGGGAGTGTGCTAGAAAATCTCCCAAAAGTCTGCTCTGATACTATAAAATCATCTGAATATCTGTTGTTGAGTTTCTAGAAATGCTGGTGGTTCCATTTAAACTAATGCTCAGTCCTTTGAGTCCTGGCTTATTAGAGGGTGAGAACCAGCTGGAACCAAGCCAAGGGTACTTGAACTGACACAATGGGGAGAAGGTAAGATGAGGCTCTCAGAGTCTCCACCTATCCCGGTAGTGTGGCCCTAACACCCACTTTGTGGCCAGAATGTGACCCCCAGACACACAGCACAGAGCACGGGTACCAGAGGAAGGTCATTGTCAGACCAACTTACCAGGAGGTTCTTCGGCAGCTAGAGGAGAGGAAAAGCCATTCAGATGGGTTAATATACAGGGTAGCAGAGCCTTCTGGCTTATAACCCCTCTAGAAAAAGTCAGCATAGAACAAAGCCGACCCTAGCCCTAAGCCCTAATACTTTAAGATCAATTTAAAGAGAAAGACGCCATGGGTGAATAAACATATGCAGGCATATATATATCAAATGCATAACACAAAAAAATATATTTACACAGACATGCCCAAGAGAGATGTTTATACTGCAATCACATACACCCCACAAAAGTACACACACTAACACGCAGGCACATATGTGCACACAAACAGAAATGGTTAGACCGGAAGCCAGTTTAGCTAATCCTCCTAAGTCTTCCTTCTCTTCCCCAACCCAGATACTTAAAGATTTGAGTTTACGATCAGGCTCAGAGTCAGGCACAAATAGGCAACTGAGCAGTGTGTTCTGTCCAAAGAATAACAGAAGCACCCTAGTTGTGGGAGAGTTGTTGCACTTCCCACAATCTTGAAAAACCAAGTAAATGAAAAAGAAAAAAAGGAGTATGAAGACAGAGAATCTGAATAATACCACTAACAGTGTCAATTACGTAGACAAACATGTGATCTAACGACAGAAAATATACCTTCTTTTCCAGAACCATCGGAGCACTTAGAAAAAATTAAAAGCCACAGGCAAATCTCAATAAAGTCCAAGATAAACCTATATCAGTCACATTCTCTGACCATAATACAGTAAAGCTGGAAACTGATGAGAAATTTAAGGATTAGAACTCTCAATCTTTTAGAAATTTAAAGGCACACTTTTTAAACCCTCCTGAGTCAAAGAGAAAACCAATCTAAAATCACAGATACTTAGTTAATACCAACAGTGAGAGGGCTCTTGCCCCCAAACTTGTGGGTTACAGCAAATTTGCCCTCAAAGAAAAAAAAATCAGTCTTAAGTACTCTTGCTTTTATATGAAGAAATGAAAATAAATAATGATAGCTCAAGAAATTACAAAACAAAAAATAGGAAGATCGAAATTTGACAATGATGAGTAGAAATTAATACATTAGAAAGAAGAGTACTACAAATGATAATTAAATCTCAGAGCAAACTTTCAAAAGACCAATAAAGTAAACATTTACCAAATACAATGTCTAGAAGCAGATACACCACTAAGAATGAGAAAGATCAAATAGAAAGATATTATGGGAAGAATGAAAATATTAAGAAATTTACTACCACCTAATCAGTGACAAAATGGAAAATAAACATGAAGCAGAACATTTTCTGGGGGAGTACAAATTCCCAAAATCGATTCAAAACTAATAGAAAACATGAAGAGATCAGTAATCCTGAAAGTGGAAGAGCTCTCAAGGAGGTACCTCCAACACAGACATCAGTCAGGATGCTTCCTTTGGAACAAAGCTCTAGCAGTCTCTCCAAGAATAAATCATTCTTTATGACACACACACACTAATCCATTCCTGAATAGAGACATTAATATACTAATAGATTATAGCAGATGTGCCAGGGTCAAGCTGGATTATTCCAGAATGTAGAAGTGAGTCAACATCACTGATTAAGGAGAGAAAAACTACATGATTATCTACAACAGAAATTTACAAACTATTACTCACTGGCCAGCCACCTGCTTGTATAATTTAAATACAGTCTGTGGTGGCTTTTCAGCTCAACAGTAGAGTTGAGTAGTTGAGACAAAGACCTTAAGTCCCCCAAACCTAATATATTTACTCTCTGGCCCTTTTTGTTTTAAAGATTTATTTATTTATTTATTTATTTATTTATTTATTTATTTATTTGAGGGTTGGGGGACACCAGAGCTCTATCTCATGACCCTGAGATCACAACCTGAGATCAAAACCAAGAGTCCGATGCTTAACCAACTGTCCCACCCAGGCACCCCAACTCTTTGGCCCTTTAAGAAAAAGTCTGCCACCCCTGATCTATAACATGCAAATAAGAAAAGGGGAGAAAGAAATGATAAAACTTTTCAGTTATTCCTAAATGAAACTCTCAGTTCGTTCATTCCCATTCACTTACTCTCATTCAATTAAGAATAAAAGGAAGCTTTCCTACCATTATAAAGAATATCTTAAAGTAATGGGTAATGTTGTGCATCAGAAATTCTCCCTTCTGGGCTTTGGTACATAGAGTTGCCTCTGCCAATAATTTTCATGTGATGTGGATATAAAAAGGCAATAAATCAGGGTGGTTGGGAACCAGGACTCAGGAGCCAGACTAGCAGAGTTCAAATCCTGCCACTCCTAGCTGTGTGACCTTGGATAACTATTTAACCTCTCTGTGCCTTAATAATCTGTAAAATGATCAAACAGCACCAATTTGATAGAGTTAGGGTGAGGAATAAAGGAGTCAATAGGTATACAGAGCTTAGAATAGTGCCTAGCATCTAAGTGCAATGTCAGTATTTACTGCTATCACTGATCATGGTATTATTTCTTTGGTGTGGATCAGGTTAGCTTCTTGACCAAGGCTGGCTCTCTCATAAACTGCCAGTGGGAGCATAGCTGGCCATAGTCTTTTCCAGAAGGCAATCTGGCTGCATGTTTCCTCAGCCTTAAAAGTCTACACACACTTTGACCCATTAACCTGTCCTAGAAATCTATTAAAGAAACTAATGGTAGATATGCATAAAGATTTAACTTCATTTATAATAGTGAAAATTTGGAAACAACTTAAGTATCCAACAACAATGAACTGTTTGGGTAAACTGAATACCCATGTGATTAAGTGTTATGCAACATAAAAAATGATGCGATTGAAATAGATTTATTGGCATGGAAAGCTATTCACAACTGATGAGATTAATAAAAGGTTAATAAATGAATAATGTGATTTCATTTTAGTAAAAGGACCAAACCCCAAATGTTCATAGCAATTACCTCTGAATGACTGCATTATAAATGTTTTGTTTATTCCTTTTATTTTTATGCATCACCCAAAGTTTTCTAATTTTTCATGATGTGCACATATTCCTTACATAATTTTAAAAATTAAAGATTTTTAAAAAAAGGACAATAGCAGGATGCTTCAGGAAAAAAATATCACCAAGAAAATGAAAAGATAATTCACAGAATGGGAAAAAAATGTTTACGAATGATAAATCTAAGAAGGGATTTGTAACCAGAATATATGGAGAACTCACACAACTCAATAATAAAAAGACAAATAACCCAACCAAAAAGGAGCAATGCATTTAAATACATATTCTTCTAAAGAAGATCAGCAGATGGATAATAAGCACAGGAAAAGGTACTCATAGTTAGCCAACAGGGAAACGCAAATCAAAACCATAGTGAGAAAACACCGCATACCCACCAGGAAGGCTATCCTGAAAAGTCTGATAGTAACAAGTGTTGGTGAAGCTGTGGAGAAACTGGAATGCTACTGATGAGAACATAAAACAGTACAGTCACTTTGGAAAACAATTTGGCAGTTCTTCAAAAGTTTCAACAGAGAGTTAGCATATGACCCAGCAACTGTACTCCTAGTTATATAACCAAGAGAAATGAAAAGTTACATCTACATCAAAACTTGTGCAGGAATGTTCAGAGCAACCTCATTCGTAACCACCAAGATGTAGAATCCAAATGTCCACCAACTGATGAATGGATAAAGAAAATGTGATATATCCACATATTTGGCAATAAAAAGCAGTGAAGAATTGATGCACATTACAACATGGATGAGCCTTGAAAACAGTAGCTGAGTGAAAGAAGTCAGTCACAAAAGACCACCTATTATATGATTCTACTTATATGAAATGTCCAGAATAAGCAGATCTGAGACCAGAAGTATATGAATGGTCGCCTAGGGCTGGGAGTGGTTGGGAGGAACTGGCAGGTGACCACTCTTGGGTACAGGGTCTCTTTGGAATGATAAAAACCTTCTAAAGTTAGTGTCAGGTCGGTCAGCATCAGGCTTCAATGCCGAATCAGACACAAAAGGATTGAATTTGAGCATTTTGAAGATGGACAGCTACTTGACCTTGTATACAAAGACAGCTACTTGACCTTGTCTACTAGAAAGAGAAGACAACACTTTCTCAACATAGGGACTAGAAATAAAGGAAGACTTGAAACTGAGGTTTGTTTTATCCCTTTGGGAGGAGGATATAAAAGAGGTATTGTTTTAGTTACTCATTTTTTTTAATTAGAATATACTCAAATAAATATAAAACATTTTAAGAGAATATCTACATGAAGGGGAAAATCTACAAAACTACAGTTTTCTATTTCTGTGAGTTCTTTTTGAATTTTTTTCTCATGTATGATCATAATCATTATATACATACATTATTTTTTTTTAAGATTTTATTTATTTATTTGACAGATAGAGAGAGATCACAAGCAGGCAGAGAGGCAGGCAGAGATGGGGGGGAAAGCAGGCTCCCCGCTGAGCAGAGAGCCCAATGCAAGGCTTGTTCCCAGGACCCTGAGATCATGACCTGAGTTGAAGGCAGAGGCTTTAACCCACTGAGCCACCCAGGCGCCCCTATTCTATTTTTTCCCCATTCAATGTTATTAAACTCTTGTAATAACTTAAAATTCATTTTCCACTTAATAAATTATACAATATATTTCAACATTTCAAAAAAAAAGCCTTCTGAAATTGATTATGGTGATGGCTGCCCAACTCTGTTAATATACTAAAAAACACTGAATTGTCCACTAAATAGGAACTTGTATTATGTGGATTAGCTCAATTGAGCTGTTAAAATAAAAAGGAACAAATGATCAAATACAAACTTATAACCTCTAAAACAACAACAAAAGCAGGAATTAGAGTATGTATTCTAAGGAAATAAGAGTTAAGTTTTTTTTATAAGAACAATCAAATGGTCACCAAGAAAGACCTAAATCTTTGCATACTCCATTTTCCTCAAGAACCTCTCTCAGCTGTAATTTCCTTGTCCTTCAAAGCTGCAGGCAGTGTCCAGTGGCTGGTTCTCCCCAGCAGACATGGCTGGTGAGGAGCACAGGTGGTGAGTGGCCTTCCTAACTCTAGGTGACACAAGGAGGCCTGCTGCTCAGTGGCTCCTGTCCCCCTCTTCTTCCTGCATCCCTCAGGCTAATGTCTTCTAATCCCACCCCCTTGGCAGACATGATACGTGCAGCAGAATCATAATTTGTATACTAACTAGTTTATCTTTTGCCTCTACAATCCTCTGCCTACCCCTTTGATGTTCTCTGCTTCTACTACCTTGCCCTTCTCTGGAAACTGTCATACTTCCGGCCAACCCAACGTGGGTTTAACTCTATGCACATCATCCCCACAAAACCAAATGTGGCTGGAGGGGAAGAGCAAAGGAGTGGCTGCTCTCATTCCAAGTTCATGTCATAGCCTCAAGTCAGTCCCAGTGCTCTCTGCCCACCTCGCCTCAATTTCCCAGTCCTGGAATTCTCCCGTCTCCTAACACCACTTTCCTATACCTTCTGCTTTTCTCTCAGACCTCCACCACCTCCTCCCTCTGCTCATTGTTGACCAGTGACCCTGCTTCCCCCTTCTCTTAGAAAGCAGAAGCAATCAGAAGAGACCTTCCGCAGGTCCTCACGACCACTTATCCCACATCCCACCTTCCCTCCTGTCACCACGTGTGCTCGGCTTGCACCCAACCCAAGGCCAACTCCTGCTCTTGTGCTATAGGTCCTACGCCCCTGGTCTACTCAAGACACCACTCCATGATCCTTCTCACCTTGTCCGGGGCCATCCGACACACATCTCTACTGGATCACTCAACCGGCATTCAACCAGGTGACATTGGTTCCCTGTCACTTAAAAAAAACTCTCTGACTTTCTCCTTTGGCTCCCAGCTCATTTCTTTCTCCCCTTTACAGAAAAACTTCTAGAAAGAGTTAGCTACATTTGTATCTAATTCTTGTTTTTCCATGGTCTCTGTTCAGCCAAACTTGTCAAGATCACCAGTGACTTCAACAATCGATTTACAGAGGACCAGGAGGATATCCTCCCGCCATCACTGGCCAAGCCTTCTCCATCTCTGCTGATTCCTCCTGGTCACCCACCCTTTGGTCATCTGAGTGCCCCACATCTCTGTGTTCAGAGATCTCCTTTCCATCCACTCGCACTCTCTGGGGTTCTCCTTGAGACTTAGATCTTTAAATGGCATTGATGCTGATGAATCCCATACTGAGCTCCCTCCAGCCAGGATGACTCCTCTGAACCCCAGGCCCCCATTTCACATATCCCACTGGACACCTAAGAAGCATCTCAAATGTACTATATCCAGAATCCAACTTCTGACTCTACCCACCTCCTATCAGTCTCCCTCATGTAAATGGTAATGCCTTTCTTCCAGATGCCCAAGCCCAAAACCCTGCAGTCCCCTATGAGCCCTTTCCTCATGCCCCACATTCAGCCCATCAGTCAATCCTGTTGGTGCCACCTTCAGTACATATTCAGAATCAGGTCACTTCTCCCAAATCACTACCCCCTGTTCCCCATCATCTGGAATATTGTCCCAGTCTCCCAACTGGCCTCCTTGCTTTCAGCCTTGCCCTCCAATCTATCCTCAACACAACAGCCCCACAGGATGGAGCCCATTAACCCTCATGCAGTCCCTCCAGTGATTTGCCAACTCAATTCAGGATAAAGCTAAAGCCTCTCGTGATGTGGTCCCCTCACCTCCCTGATCACATGCCCTTTGTCTTTTCTCCTCATTCACGCTCATCAGCCACAATGGCCTGCTTGGTCCTTGAGCACTGCCAGCATCTCCCTACTCTTGCCCTGAGCTCTATTCCTCCCGTAGATCCATGGGTCACTTCTCCACCTCCTTCTAGTCTTGACTCAAATGCAATCTGCTTTACCCCCCTTTCTTCACCAGATTTTAAATCATGACCCATCTCCCCAGCAAATCTTATCCCCTCTTCCTTGCTTTTTCTCCCTAGCAATTATCACCATCTGGCATGCCGTGTATTTTATTTCGGTATTTGTTTGTTGTGTCTCCTTCCCCATGAAGGCAGAGATCTCTATCTTTCTTAAGACTCTGTCCCCAGTAGTTCGAACACTGCCTGGCATGTATTTGGAGTTCAGTAAGTATTCGATAAATATATGAATGCCTAAACAGCAGGGATGAATGGGGATATTTGGCTTTTAAATTTCTGAAGGCAGATAACATAGCTATTTAAAAAATAGGTTTAAGAGGGTGTTTTGTCCAGCCAGTTTTCCCACCCTCTCCAGAGGAAGAAATAACTAGAGATTTGTGATGGTTTCAATGAGGCACACCCACACCTTGGCCCCCAGGTTAGCTCCAAAGTTTATATGGGAGAGGCCCTTCCATAGCTCTGGGGATCTAGTAAACAGTGGTCCAGAAGTTGCCAGAGGAATGGGGACATGGGGCACTTGGCAGAGATGGCTGCATGGGTGTCACAGGAGAGACAGAGAACTGTGGAGCCTTCTGCATTTCCTATAGATCCTAGAGTGCATGAGAGAGTGCCCAGATTGTACCATGTTCCCCAGAAGGGCTTGAAAATTAGTCAAGAGAGAGAGCCAGGGGACCTAAAAGGGTCTTTGGCTGAGATAACAAGCTATTGTCTATGGGCCCAGAAATCAGCAGGCCCACGGATGAAGGGGAGACACATACTGGTGACCAGGGGTCTCTGCCTGTGAAGGTCATGACATTCTGGAAGCCCAGCCCAGAATCTAGCTGCCTCCCAGGGGTAAGGACAAGGAAGAAAAGCCCAAAACTGACTCAGCTTAAACCTGAACTACTGAAGGATACCAGAGCTTTTCTGTCATCAGGAAAAATGTGAGCTCAAAAAGGAGATTAAGTCGAATTACAGAAAAATAAAGTTATGTTTTTAAAACACTCACAGATGTGACTTGAAAATAACATTTCTTCTAGTTGACTAATTTGTCTTCTGAATGAGTTACTTCAAGCCCACTGCTTCCTTGTCTTCCTCAGGAAGTCCAAGAATAAGTTAGCACACCCAGAAGAATGAGGCCCCACAGAAAAAGGACAGCCCTTCCAGGCTTAACCCTGGTGTGTCAAAGCCAGTTCGCCCCCGCCCCCCACCCCCCAATGTTAGTGGAATCCCATCATCCAAAACTCCAGTAGCGTAATGGTCATATGTTCTCAAATTCCAACCGTTCTCTTGACCTCATTTTGCAATAGCCAAGCATCTAGTCTTGGAACATGGCAAGGAAGAGAAATGCAAAAGGCTTGATTGCTAAGTGTCACCTCGGTCTTTAGCAAGAAGTCTGGCCATTAAAACTTTATATCCTCATGCCCAAAGTTCAAGGTCCCTCATGGTTCAGCCAGCCAAGCAAGTAAGTCTGATCAAGGACTAGCAGCATCTCCAATTTCAACTAATAGCCAGCACTCAGTTCCTGACCAACCAGAGCCATGTAACAAAGACATGCTTCTCTGGGCCTGATCTGGTGTAATGGGCACCCTAATCCCTCTGAAGATCCAAATCAGCATAGCACACACCGAACATTTCATCTCCCATTCTCATTCAGTGGGGCGAACACATTTCATGAATACAGACAGAAAAATTGACAACAATAATTCTAAACCTGACTTAATGTCAGGTGAGGCAAGTTGAAGGTGGGGAGGAGGGTTCGCTTATGTTCTCTCCCAGGATGACCACTTGAATCAAAGAGAAAAGTTCCCGGTTGAATCCATTTGTCACTGAAGTCACAATGTTACACTTTGCTTGGGTCACTGTATGGAACTACTCACACCCACCTCTAAAAAAGAAGTCGATTTTTTTTTTAATAATTTTAAGCAGGCCTTCATTACCTAGGTCAACCCAGAGGTAGATATCCTAGACTGTGTTGAAAGTGATTTTTCTCATAGCACAAATCATTATCATCAACATGGTAATAATATAACCCAACACTGGGATCACGCTGAGGCTATGGGCTGACATTTACGAAGAGACTTTAGGACCTGTAAAGTTTATCATAATAAACATCCTTGTTGATACTGCCAACATCATCAGTTCGATCCCCAATACCACTGCCCTAGAATTCAACATCTGCATAACTAGAATAATGATATGATGCCTCTCATTCTTTAATTAATGCCCAAGTTTTAAGCAATGGAGACTATTTGCTCATGCACACACAAATACAAACACAGACATAACACACGAGTACTTACACCTACATGGAGACCAGATAAACCCTCAAACACATAAGCACCCCAATTGCCAACCTGCCCAACCCCATTCATACTAAACCTCTCATGCCCCCCAAACCGACACAAACACATGCCCACAGCCGGCTACCATGTTGATTCAGCAGAACTCTACATACTCACAACCAAAATCACTTAATCATTTCCACAAGTAGAACACTGGGCTTTCAAGCTCTTGTTGACACTCCCTATAGTTCCGCCTCTGTGCCTGCCATAGAGATCGTTACTCTGCTCACCCTGACTTCAAGCTGGACCAGCAGAGGTGGGAGGGAAAGGAAGACCTTTAACCAAAGTGCTGAATTGCTTCCAAAAGGCCCAGTGAGGAACTGTGCCTGAAATCTAGCAAAGTCAAGCAGATGGTGAGCAAAGAAGGGTCAGGACCCGATAATTTGACGACTGGCCTGTTCCAGATGGGAGAGCCAAGTGGGGTGGGGAACCTCTGGAGAATGCCAGCTTATTAGCCCTCTCTCAGCTCCGGAGCCTAAGGTAGGCAAGATGCATGAGCTCATGACTTGGTCCTCTGAGACGAGCATGATCACTTACACCCATGCAGAAAATACAGAAGAATGGGATCTGTCCAGTAGGGTAAATGAAAGAAGACCCCATCAGGGTCTTCTCACCTATGAAGAAAGCAATGAGACATCATGAGTTCAGAATTTGTGATGGTTCCAATAGGGCCTGGGCAAAAGCCTTCCTTACCTTCTTCATTCTGCTTATATAGACAGTTTTGCTTAGCAAGAGTTCCAACAATCTACTTAAGAGAAAAACTATTTTTGAAGGCTTTCCCGGGACTGCTGAAGCATTCATCAAACTACAGACACTAATCTTAGCTATCTTAAATTCAATTTTAAAAGTATTTTGGGGGAGCCTACTATGGGCCAAAGTCAACCTACTTTCTAGTTACTGTGTACATTTTCATACACAAAATCACATTACTTTTCAAATATTTTCTATTTTGAACTTGCTGCCTCTTCAGTCCGGCTTCCCCATCCTTCAGTTAATGTCAGAGAGGTGTTGAAGGCACTGGCTTGCTTAATAAGCTTCAGTGAGCATCCTCAGAGCTCCGGGGGGAGGGACGTTTACTCAGCCACGAGCATCATAAGAAGTTCCAAGCACCGTCCAGACCCAGGCTGGGACCGGGGGGGACAGGGACAAGACAGTTAGTGGTAGGAAGGCATGCAATGAGACCTCAGAGGGAACTTCTGGTCCTGCAGATTTACACAGAAAGCTGAGCATTTTTCCACTGAGAAGAGATGAACCCTTTTTCTCCAGTTGGGAAAACAGGTCCCTCGCAGACCAGGGAAAGACCTTTCAGGAAGAGGGGAGGATATGGCGGGGTGGAGGCGGACACAAGGAGGGCTGGTTGAAGGGGGCTGGGGCCTCCTCCTGCCTGATGAGGCCCTGGAGTTTGCCAGACAAGTTTCACCCCGGGCTGTCCCCCCTGCAGTGTGCATCGAGGGAGGAGGGGTGCACCCCCGAGGAGACCACAGGAATGCCAAGCAGGGGAAAGGCGCCCGGAGCCAAGGGCTCCGGCAACGAGGATCCAATATCGGCGGGTGACTCCAGCCCCCGTAACAGGAGAGACCGTAAAGTATGTGCTCTGCTTCCCAACCAGCAAACACAGCAAATAACCAATTACTCCAAATAGCTAACAGATTTCGGCTCTGATTTCCCTCCCCTTGCCTCCCCTGTGCCTTCACTTGTCATTTGATGGGCGATTTGTATTTGCTCTGAGAAAATGAGAGAAGGAATGACTCACAAAGGAAGGTCCAGATTACATGCAGTGACAGGCATCAAACCTCCCTCATCAGAACTAATGGGAGTGGGGGGAGGCCAGGCTGCACTGGCAACACATCTGAACCAGAGATATTTTTAAAGAAGTACAGTTCTGTACTTTTAAGCGCATACAGTAATTCTCGCTGAACCAATATTGCCAAATACATGTCCTTAGGAAACCGACTTTAGGGAGAAGATAGGTATCTTCCTAATTAGCACATCTGCTAGATACCAAAGTACTGGAAAAACCTTTGGCGTTATTAAAGTTAAAATACTCCCCCTTCAAACACTCAAGTTCAGAGGTGCAACCGTGAAGTTCGGAGACAAACTCCCTTGGATGTCTTCTGGAAATGCTTCCTCACTTGGGAGCCACACCCTGTAATTGATTCCTTTGCTCAAAAAAAAAACGTTTGCTTCAAAGTCTTGGGATAAATTGTTGTCAGTATTCATGAGCTGCAATGAGGCATTCCCCCAAAACTTGGAATTAAGGGAAATAGGGCTGCCCTCGGAGAATTAGACCGTGAAATCAATGCAGAGTGGTTCAGAGCAAGGACAGGCAAAAATCACCTCAAAGCAGAAGAGTGGCTCTTACACTAAGGCTTAACCCTAAATTGGTAGGTTGTCTTAATACATCTAGAGAAAAAATCTGTCCATGAAGAAAAGGAATCGACTAGTCCCGCAAATACAACAGCGAGGAGGGCTGGCTGTTGACAGTTGCGCACATCAGAACCCTTGGGATAGCCCGGACCTTTGGAGATGGATGGATCTGTCCATCTCCGTCAATTGCCACTAAATTTCAAGTCACTGAACGATCTCTCCTCATTCAGATTCTTTACTCATCGGCAATCACAACTGGGCTTCCCAATTGCTGAACCTGTAAGATACCATGGGCTGGGCCACAACCCAAGGTCATGCCCCCGCCCCCCGCCCCAGCAGAAGTATTTCTCACTGTAAACTCTTAAACTAGCAACCTCAATTTGGGACTTGAAGAATGAGTATCTAGCCCTAAACTCATCAGAAGTCTGAACTCACAAGAATGAGGATCTACCTACAATACTGTAGAAACTTCCCCAAAAAGCATCCCTGCTTGCTTGGCCAGTTGGGAGAGAGTCAGCTCTCCTTTACTTCAGAAATTCCTTACATAGAGATTGATAGGCGAGGATCATGGCCTTGACCTAGTCAGGTAACACAGAGCTGCCACAACAAACATAGAAAACAAGCTCTTCAGTCCCATGGAAAAGCCTCTGATCCTGCTCTCCTTCTTATTTCTCCTACCCTGCTGGATTCCGAACTGAGCAAGGTAAAGATATAACAATCTTAAACTGTTTTCTTCTTCCTTTTATAAAAGTTTGAGATTAGAAAGAGATAGATAGATAGATAGATATAGATAGAAGGGGACAGAACCATCTGAGCTCTCAGTACTTGACACGCAAGGACTTCCCTTTGTAAGGACAGATAGAAGAGAATAAAGTTCAAAAGAAGGGGAGCAATATGAGGACTAAGACAAGTGTTATGTTAAAGAATTGAGTAAAAGAAGAAAACAAATGACTACTTTATGTTCGTAGAAAGTCTTAAGAGATACAAGAAGTTAGAGTATGCATCCTAAAAGACATATAACCTGCAGGAAGACAAATATGACTGTCAAATGCAAAGCGATAATAAAGACATCGATTTCTAGCAAAATGACAAACAAGAGGGCCAGAGAAAGTCTCCAAGAACACCTAAATTAACAGATAAGATGTCTTTAAAATCCTTTTTAAGTGCATGCCTGCACTGATGGGAATGTAAAGAAAATCCTTGGGGGCAAATGAGAAACCAAAAATCCAGAGAAATAAGGAGCCAAAATGCAAACTAACTGTGGGGCCAATAAAGCCCAAGCCAAACATTTAGTTTTAGTGAATCTGGGTTTGTAGCATTTCCAGGCATCTGGTCAAGTAAACACATAACCTCTGTGAAAGAATGCAACTTTCATCCAGGCCTCAAAGAACCCTCAGATAAAGTTCCAAGGAACATGAGTTCACAATCGAAAATAGTACGAGACATCGGAACAAGGCACCATGAGCAAGAGTCAGCTAGAGACACCAGCTACATATCAGACCTATTAAGACAACAGGAAACAGAACTATCAGAAATAGGACTTTTTTTTAAAAAGCTGTTTAAAAATATAAAAGACATTAAAAGTTATGACAAAGGAGCAAGAGATTTTCAAAAATAAATAAGCTGATTGCAGGGGGTGGGGAGGGAAGAACTTTTCAAGATAAAAATATAATACTTAAGACTGAAATTCAATAGATGGGGTCAAATCGCCTTTAGAAACAACGAAACACTTAATGAACTAGAAGATCTATCTTCAGAAATTAGCCTGAATGCAACACAAAGAAACAATAATATGAAAGAAAGTTAAACTAACATAGAGAACAGAGAAGGTCCATCAGAGATCTAATCAGAGTTCCAGAAGGAGATGATAGAGGAAATGGAGAATAGGTAATGTTTAAAGAGATAGTGGTAGGGAGCTACCATAACTAATCAAAGGAAGGAAAACAAAAACAGTTTACAATGAATTGATTCTAATTACAGGAATTTCTATAAGCTCTACTTCAGGAAGAAAGAAGATGAGCCAGGAGGGAGAAAACTGACACACTAGTAAATGTGCATATAACCAACAGAGAATGCACTACTTTAAAAGATGATAGTGTATTTTATTTTTATTTTTTTTGAGGATATTGCTTTTTAAATGTCATGTATTTATAAAGGTAAAACTAAAATATTGAACGGAAGTTTGTAAACCGGTACATGACTGGAATTAAAGTGTTCTAAGTCCTTTGTAACATTCTGGAGGAAGCGATAAATATTAATTAGACTATGCTTGATAAAGTTTCTATACTAATCACTAAAGGAACAGAAACAATGTATAGTTTCGAAACTGAAAAGGGAAGAAGGAATGGGGAAGAGGAGGCACTCTTCCAATCTGAAAAAGAAAAAAATAAGGGGAAAAGGGGTAGGATGAATAAAGACAAGAAATAAGATGGAAGAAATAAATCCAAATATATCAGTAAACACAATTAATAACTGGACTTTTCAACTCTCTAGTTAAAAAAATAATAATAATACTGCCAGAACACATAAGAGAAAAAAACAGAATACATCTATTTGCTGCTCACCACAGAGACACCTAAAACAAAGTCACAGAAAAGCTGAAAGTAAAATAGAAAAAGGTATACTAGGAAAATATTGGCCAAAAGGAAGCTGGTGTAGCTATTTTAACATTAGACAAAGACAAAACAGTCTCATTAGATATTTTAAATTTAAAAGTAGATATTTTAAAAGGCAAAGGGGCAGAGGTTCATATATCACTAAAGGATTCAATTTTCTAGACGATATGAAAATTCTGAAAGTGTTTGTGGCTAATAACTCAGCATCAAATATGCATAGAAAAAGGATCATAGGGAGAAAATGACAAATATCAAATCAAAGCAGGATGTTCTAATACACCCCTCTCGGAAATTAATGAATGACAAATACAAAAATCAGAATAAAAATAAATTGAAATAACACAAGTAACAAGTCTGATCTAAATGGATATATTATATGTAAAACCTATTTGGAGAATGAACATTCTTTCCAACCAAACAGAGGATGGTTGCAAAAATTATCTTGTAACAGGTCATAAAGCAAGTGTCAAGAACAATAACATACAGATCACATTCTCTGAACCATCACACAGTTAAGCTGAAATCAGTAGCAAAAACATAGCTTAAAATACAACCTAGGAACTTCTAAAACCTATTTTTAAGCAATCCAGGCATCAAAAAGAAATGCAGCAAAAATCAGTAAATACTCAGAACTGGAAAATAACAACAACAACAAAAATCATTCATCAAAACCTGTGAGATGCGTAAAACAGTACTTAGAGGGAATTTTATAGCCTTAAATGTTTATACGAGAAAAAAAGAAAGTTTGAAAATTGGTGAAATAAGCATAGCCCTTAAGAGGTTAAAAATACAATAATCCTCCCCAAAAACAGAAGGAAAGAAATTATAAGGAAATTAACAAACTAGAAAACAAGGAAACAATAAAATATCAACAGAGCTAAAATTGGTTCTTTGAAAAGACAAAAAAAATCTGACAAATTCTGGCAAAAATAAAATAATATAATCTTAGGAATTAAAAGGAACATAAACGAAAGATGAAAAAGTAAGAGGGTATTGTGAGAAATGCTACATCAATAATTTTTAGGGAAAAAATGGATCCTATAAAATATAAATCACCAAAAGTGACTCACATAGAAAAAGAAAACCTCAAAGGTCCTATAAACATTTTTTCAAATTGTATCAGCAGTTTAAAATATCCCCAAGAAAAATACTAAGTCTAGGGAGGTGGGGGGGTAGGGATATGGACATGGGAGAGGGTATGTGCTATGGCAAATGCTGTGAAATGTGTAAGCCTAATGATTCACAGACATGTACCCTGGGGCAAATAATACATTATATGTTAATAAAAAATTTTTTTAAAAAAAGAAAAATACGAAGTCTAGACGGTTTTAGAAATGAATCTACTAAACATTCAGGCAAGAGATAATGTAAATCTTTTTTCATTCATTCAGAGATTAGAAAAAGAGTATATATGCCCCCAAGTCATTTTTTAAGATTAGTATTATCTAAATATCAAGACCTGAAAAAAAATACTATCAGAAAAAGAAACTTTGGGGTGCCTGGGTGGCTCAGTTGCTTAAGCAACTGCCTTCGGCTCAAGTCATGATTCTGGAGTTCCAGGATCGAGCCCCACATCGGGCTCCCAGCTCCGTAGGGAGTCTGCTTCTCCCTCTGACCTTCTCTCCTCTCATGCTTTCTCACTTTCTCTCTCTCTAAAATAAATAAATAAAATCTTTAAAAAAAAAAAAAGAAAAAGAAAAAGAAAACTTCAAGCCATTACCATTCACAGTAATTGATGCAAAAAAAAAAAAATTCCTAAACTAAATATTTTCAAACTAAATCTAGCAATGCAGGAAGAAAATAATAATAATAATGTATCATGACCAAGATAGAGTGTTTCAGAAATGCAAAGTTACTTTAGCATTTAAAAAAAAAAATCTCTTAATGTAATTCACCGCATTAACGGATTAAACAAATGATATTATCAGATTAAACAAATTATTAACAGATGAAACAAATTAATAAAATATTAAACAAATTATATTAAGCAAATTATCTATATTATATAGATACATTAAAAACGCTCAGTAAAATTTCATATTATTCACACTAAAAACTCTTAGATAATTAGTAAGCATTCACCCAATGCAGCAGTGGTATAACATAAAAATATTCACTTTTAAATTAGAACAGATAAGAATACTCTATTATCAGTTACATAGAACATTAAACTGAAGATCCTAGGCAGTGCAATAAGAAAAGGTAATAATAAAAAAGAAATAGAGATTAGAAGTTCACAGAAGAATCAAAAGTGTGATTAATCACAAATTATATGATAGACTACACAGGAAAACCCAGGAAAATCATCAAATCAGTGGAATTAATATGCGCATTTAGCAAAGTTTCTGAAGATAATATCAGTATATGAGAATAAATTTCATTTAGATACAATCAAAATATAATTAGAAAATGTACCTTTAAAAATCCAAGTAAAAATAACAATGAAGCACAAAATAGCTAGAACTAAATCTAATAAAAGTTGTACCAGACTTTTCTGGAGAAATTATAAAAGTGTATTGAAAAACATTAAAGAATACCTAAATAAATGGAGAGATTCATCATGTCCGTGTTTAAAACGCAATATTATAAAAATGTTCTCCCCAAATTGATCCAGAAACTCACTCAAACACAAATCGTAACAGTTTTTGACATGACATGTCAAACATGACATGATAATTCATGTCAACTCCTTGATAAAATTGAGATGGAAAAGCAAAGGACAAGAAGAGCGTGACACTTCTAAAAATGAATAAGGTAGACTATTTCCTTTACCAGATCTGAAGCTATAGTAAATTAGACAGTAGAGTATTAGTACAGGGAAAGACCAATGGAACAGCATAGAGAGCCACAAACCAACCCACGCTTATATGGAAACCTGATATATAACACAATCGTCCTTATAGATCAAGAAAGAATAGGTCATTCTATGATGATACACATTCACTGGCTATCTACATGGGAAAAAATAAAAAGAAATCTAATCTCTATATCACACTTTGCACACAACACGAATCAATTGCAGATGGAATAAAAGCCTTCAGTATGAAAAAGGCAAGATTTTAGAATTTTAGAATTTTGAGGGAAAAATGGAGATTAATAGCCCCTTTAAAAACAATTTAAACAATGCAGATGGGGGGACAGAGAGAGAAAGAGATGAAGTGATAGCCTAAGAGATCCAAAAAATATATATAACAGGAATTTGAGAGGAAGAGGGCTTAAATATGACTAGAAATTAAGGAAACTAACCTAACAACAGAATTTTTGAAGAGCTGGTTCTTTGGATGAAAAACCACCTAAAAGTAAAAAAGATAAATAACATAAATTGCAAAATTAGGAATGAAGATGAAAACAGAACAGAGAAATGTTTTCTTCTATTGTAGTGATATATACAAATTCATACTAATGTAATAAGCAATATCTGGGAACATCTAACCTACCAAATTGACAGAAGTAGATTGATCAAAAAATCCCCTCCCAAAATAGGTCCTGGAACCACTTTTCACAAAAAAAAAAAAAAAAAAAAAAAAAAAAGGACAGGGTTGATGTATCTTATACAATTATACAAGAAATGCACTCCTGAAAGTCTAAAATTCAAAACTCATATAACATAGAACCATTTTCTGTTTTTAAGATTCATTGATTGATTGATTAACTTGAGAGAGAGAGAGAGCACGCTTGAGTAGGGAGAGGGGCAGAAAGAGAGGGAGAGAGAATTTCAGGCAGACTCTATGCTGAGCTTAGAGCCCGACAGGCGCCTTGATCTCATGACCCTGAGATCATGACCTGAGTCTAAATCAAGAGTCTGATGCTTAACAGACTGAACCACCCAGGAACCCCACATAGAACTATTTAAAAAAAAAAAAAAAAGTATCCTATTTACCAGCTAAACCATAAATACAATTCACTTGGCCACCACCTTCTAAATTACATGATTGTTAATCATTTTTCAAATTTAGGTTGATTCATACTACTACACATTTTATACATAAAGCAAGACCATTACATTTTTTTTCTGTTTACTGTTTATATTGTGCAATTTCCAATGCACGTAATTCAGATGCAGAGTGGCTTTAGAGTATTTTCAAATCTCCAAGAAACAGTAATTCTCATGTCATAGAGACTATTCAAGAGCACAGAAAATGAGAGAACTCCTCAAAAAAAAAAAATTTGATGCAACCATTATAATTTGGATATCAAAACAGAACAGAGACAACTTAAAAGTGATGCTCATTAATAGAGATACAGAAAGGGGCGCCTGGGTGGCTCAGTGGGTTAAAGCCTCTGCCTTTGGCTCAGGTCATGATCCCAGGGTCCTGGGATAGAGCCCCGCATCGGGCTCTCTGCTCAGCAGGGAGCCTGCTTCCCCCTCTCTCTCTGCCTGCCTCTCTGCCTACTTGTGATCTCTCTCTCTGTCAAATAAATAAGTAAAATCTTTAAAAAAAAATAGAGATACAAAAATCCTAAATAAGTTGGAACAAATGCAACTCATGATACAGGGTAGAAGTTCTCACAAACTTGCCCTTCACCAGGATCAACAAACACTACCCATTCTCTCTGCTGAGGATCTAAGGGACAGAGCCCGCTGAAAGTGAGTACACCACTAGAGCTCCCACAGAGGATCTACAAGCTTATGAGAGTCACTGTGTTGGTTCCCAAACCCATTTGTGCCAGTTGTACTAACATGGTAATTAGATCAATAAGCCGATAGATACAAAAATAGATACAAATTGCATTTAAAAAGAAAGGGCATCTTATCGAGAAAATGGATTTAACGTTTTTTTAACTGATGAAAATTAAGAATGAGATTTTTAAATTTTTATTTCAATTCTAGTTAGTGAACGTACAGCATAATATTAGTTTCAGGTGAATCACCATGCAGTGATTCAAGAGGTGAATTCAATTAGATGACGGGGATTAAGGAGCGCACTTGCTGTGATGAGAACCGAGTATTGCAGGGAATTGTTGAATCACCAGTGAGATTTTTTTAAAGGAAGGGTATGGGAGGGAGGCATCGTAAATTTTTAAAAGGACTCCACAGTCCGATCTTTCTGCAGGTATCATTAAGATCTCATCAAACTTTAATAAACCTAAAGAAAAAAATCATAGATTGCATTTCGGATGTGGCTTGATACCAAAAGGATGACCTGACACGCTAATAGCAGATCCAAATTTAAAGAGGCCTTGGCAACATCAAGTGATTAGCATAGAAAGATACATAGACAGGGTTAGAAATAAAATGTTTACAGTGTGTATGCATGGCTTTTAATCAGTCCCTATTTAATCAATGTTTTCAATTAGCCAACCAACTACCTGTCTTGATTGCATTGGATAAGAGGACTTCAATTATAGTAAATTATAGTACCATGACCAAATGACCAAATTGGGTTTACCCCAGGAATGCAAGACAATTATACATTGTATTAACAGAAGAGAAAACGAAATAATCTTCTTGAGAAATGCTAAATGGCAGTGGATAAAATTAAACACCTTTACCTCATTTTTAAGCTATTAATAAACTAATAATAAAGGACACGACCTTGACAAAATCAAGAATATCTATCTGAAACCACCAATCATTATCACAATTAATGGAAAAATGGTAGAAGCTTTTCATTAGAATCAGTAACTAAACATGTTTGCTCCCTTGCAGCTCAATTATCAAATGTTATTCTGCAAAAAAGGAATAAGGTATAATTATTAGAAATATAGTGACATATTTATTGTTGCTTGAAGAAAACCGTCTTACCCTCCTGGAAAACCCAACAAAATCAAAGAACAACTCTCAGAACTAGTAAAGGAGCTTACTAAAGATTCTGTTTAGAAGTAAATATACAAAATATTGTTTCCCTATATTCTAACAATAAGCAATTACACCACATCACTGAAAAAAAAAAAAAGATTTTCCATGCAGATAGCAACAAAGGCTATAAAATATCTAAGACTAAACATGAAATGGGGGTGCCTGGGTGGCTCAGTCATTAAGCCTCTGCCTTCGGCTCAGGTCATGATCTCAGGGTCCTAGGATCGAGTCCCACATCAGGCTCCGTGCCCACCAGGGAAACCTGCTTCTCCCTCTCCTTCTCCCTCTCCCACTCCCTCCGCATGTGTTCCCTTTCTCACTGTGTCTCTGTCAAATAAATTTAAAAAAAAAATTTTTTTTTAAACATGAAATGGGGCTGGACCTGTTTAAAGTAAACAAAAAGAACTTCTGTAAGAAACAAAAGATACCAGTGAAAATTAATACCATTAAATGTCCAATGATAGGTTGGACATAAAGTTAAAACTTTATGGATGTTCATATGATAGAATGACATGCGACCATATTTTTAAAGAATATAAAGATATGGAAAAACATCCACAATCTACTTTTCAATTTAAAAAAATGCAGATTGGGGCGCCTGGGTGGCTCAGTTGGTTGAGCAACTGCCTTCGGCTCAGGTCATGATCCTTGAGTTCCAGGATCGAGTCCCACATCGGGCTCCCAGCTTCACAGGGAGTCTGCTTCTTCCTCTCACCTTCTCTCCTCTCATGCTCTCTCTCACTTTCTCTGTCTCTCAAATAAATAAATAAAATCTTTAAAAAAAAAAAAAGCAAAACCCAATTTAAAAAAAATTAAAATTAAAAAATGCAGATTATAGGGGCGCCTAGGTGGCTCAGTAGGTTAAAGCCTCTGCCTTCAGCTCAGGTCATGATCTCAGGGTCCTGGGATCGAGCCCCACATCAGGCTCTCTGCTCAGCCCCCTCTCTCTCTGCCTGCCTCTCTGCTTACTTCTGATCTCTCTCTCTGTCAAATAAATAATAAAATCTTTTAAAAAATGCAGATTATAAAAAAGTACAATATGATTTCAATTTCGATTTTGTTTTTAAACAGAAGGATGCACACATGCATGAAAGACAACTAAAAATGTAGGCACATCAAAATCTTAATAGTGTTTATCTCCAACTGATAGGAATACAGGTGATTTTCACGGTCTGCCTTACCCTATGTTTTCTATATTTTCTCCAATGGATAAATCAGAAAAAAATTAAAAATATATATTGCCTCTTTCTAGAAATCCATAAGACACCAATACTGCCTCCCGCTGGCACAATGAACAGAATTTAACTGTTGGCAGGTCCTATCTCTTAGGGCTCCCCCAGCAGCTCAGGGCGGCTCTCGCTCTCAGTGTGGGTCTTCACGAGGACACCGTACAGGCTAAACACCAAGTCGTCTTCCCTGAGGGACCCACTAAAGATGACACCGAGGAAATCAGCCTCATTGCAGACAGTGGGCCCAATAAACCTCTCAGAATCTGCCCCAAACAACCAAGGTTCCTCAGTAACCCACAATTTTCATGCCGCTGGAAGGGGCGGAGAAAATCAAGTTGCCACTGCCCACAGAACCTTCTTGTGTCCCATGTCCCAGCAGTTCAGATCTAATCTAGAGACTTCCCTGCACCCAGTGGCCCATGCCACGCCAACCCGCACTCTGGTCCTCTTGCTGGTAAACAGGATTAAGGTAAAACCCAAAAGATGCACTAAGAGATAACTTGGCGCTGTCTGCTTCTGAGGGTCTTCCCCTTGCTCACTCCCATTCCTCCGCCACGACACAGGACCCGTCGCTGTGTTTTCTGCTGGCTCTCAGGAAATACACTTGATCCCGAACAACACAGGTCGGGGCGGCACGGGTCCGCCAATACACAGATTTTTTTCCCCAATAAATACAATACAGTGCTGTAAATGTATTTTCTCTTCCTGATGATTTTCCTAATAGCATTTTCTTTGCTCTAGCTTACTTTGTTATAAAAACACAGTACGTAATACATACAACCTACAAAATATGTGTTTATTGGTTATTTACCAGTTATCGGTTGGCTGTCTGTCAACAGTAGGCTATTAGTAGTCATGGTCTAAAGGAATCAAAAGTTAATCTGTGAATTTTCTACTGTGTGGGGGCTGGCGTCCCAACCCCAAGGGTCAAATATACTTCCCTTGTTCTCCTCTCATTCCCTTTCCTCCCTTCCCGTCCTTAACTCCCTGCCCCCGCCCCCGCCCCCGCCCCGGCCCCCCAGGGAAATTAAGGAGCCCACAAATAGGTAAATAATACATACATGAAGACTGGATGGAGAAGATGCCGTGTTAGTGGGGGCAGAGCCCAACAGACCGTCTGCAAGCTACAAATTAAACACGCTGGTTAGCAAGAGGATCAGAGAAACCACTCCAGGGAAGACTAGACAGCCCCGAGGAAGGACAGCTCTCCAACCAGGCGGGCTATAGAAGTCGTGGGAGGAACGTGTGTTTTGGAGTTAGATAAGCCTGCATCTAAATCCTGGCCCACTGCTCTATCAGCTAGTTGTGTGATCTTGGTCGAGTCCTTGACCTGTCTGAGTTAGCATCCCCATCCAGAGAATGGGTACAAAGCCCAGCCCCCAGGGCAACAATGAGTATGGAGGAGATGAGAGCCACACAGAAGGGGCTCAGCCAATGCCCCCTCTTGCCCACTTTCTCACTGCCCTTGGCATCACTCACTCAGTGACATTCTCTCCATGCCCTCCCCACCCAAACCTCCCCATCCCAGATGTACTCCAAGATCCCCATCATCCCCAGTGGTTTCTTCTAACAGCTGGCCCACACCAACCCTGCTTGGGCACGGTTCCTAAGTCTGGTTTCTGAGTCTTTTCAAAGACAAGAGCCAGGGCCTTCTACGGCTTCCCCCAAGCCTGTAAAAGAGGGGACTTCGAGAGTGTTCTAGTCCAACATGCGATTGCTATCCTAGAGAAAACTGCCTGCATCCTTTTCTGGCATCAGATCCTTGCCTGCAGTCTTCTGGTCCCGTGACTCAGTGATTTATAGGGTGAATCCCTGGGCTGCAGGGTCCAGAGAGCCTCAGGAGTCAGGACTGGAGACAGGTGGCTTTTTCAGAGACCACTGTAATGGTCCCAGAGAAGGTGACGGGGCCCCGGGTGGATGAGTACCAGTCCGGGCGGACAAAGCCAGGAGAGGCGTTCCAGGCAGAGGAGATAACAAGTGCAAAGGAGTAGAGGAATAAAATACATCACAGTCGAGAAAGCAAATGGCTCAGCTGGGGAAGGCAGGCAATGGACAGCAGGCAAATAAGGCTGGAGGGCGGAGGACACCGACCAGGACACAGTCCCACAGTTAGACCCTCTCTGCCTTTGAGCCCTGAGCATGGGGCTCTGGAAGACTCCACAGGAGGCCGAGCCCCAGGTGGCTGTCCTCTCCTTGGCAGGAAGAACCGGGGAGACAAACTCACCTGGGGGGCAGAAAGGGCTCAGGAAGGGCAGGAGGAAGTCTGCTGGGACCCAGAGGGGTGTCTTGGAACCCACAGAGCCATCCCCGCCCTGTGAAGGGGGAATCACTGAGGGGCTCCTAGCCTCCCCTAAAGCAGCCTTATGTCTGCCCAGAGCCAGAAGCATGGGCAATGGCCAGGAGGCAGCAGGCCAGGCCGCTGGATGGTGCCGGGGGACTGGCCACACGTGTTGGTGGATGCGGTGTGACCCCTGGCAGAGACTGGATGAACTCCACGCAACCTCCCACCGCCGGCCGCCTCTGCCCCTCCCGCTCTCATCCTGAACCTCACAAGAGCCTTCTTGTTATTTTTAATACAGTTTGTTTTTAGAAAGGTGAGAGGGAAACCGGCAGTTCACCAGAGTAAAAGGGAGAGAAAATAAAGCTAAACATAGTGCTCCAAAGATCTGGTCCCGCTTCCGAAATTACACGTTCCCCTTTGGGACTCGGGCGTAATTTGCTGCTCCGGTTCTGGGAGCACGTCGCCACCTTCACGGCGTCCCGGAGACTATAAGTGGAGCCACGGGCTCAAAATGAGCCCTAGCGGGGGAGGGGGGCTCAGCACCCACCCCCACAGTGTGGGGGGCAGGTCTTCACGCCTTCTGATGCCTTCTCCACACCAGCCTGTGCTTCCCCCACGACCTGCCCACCACACACACTCCACACACACTCACACACACATGCACACAGTCCCACCGCCAAGTCCGTGCTCCCACTTCTTTGCCCACCTGGAGAGCCCTCTTTTCCCTTCCGCTGTTCTGACTCCACCGGCCTTTGGGGCCAGCCACCGCCAGAAGCCTTCCTGATCGCTTAGCCCGTGCCGACCCACAGGACCAAGAGAGGCCGTGATTTTTGTCCCCGGCCGATGGAGCATCTCGAGTGAGATCAGCTATACACCTCTCATCTCTCCCAACCAGGGAGAAAATTTCAAGGTGTTCTCCTCTTTATCCCTCTTCACCATGCATATGGTCCCACCCCCAGACCCAGAAGTTCTCCTTCTCTGGAGACTTACGGGGGAGCCCCCCCCCACGCAGAGTGGGCTCGCAGAATGATAGGCAAGAGTCACCCGTGACAAGGTGACTCCTGGGGCATCTCAGCGCCTGCATGGCGGGGGGGATGGGCGGGGTGGGCAGGGGCACCGCCTCTACCCTGGGCTTCCGGACCCTCAGTAGGGGACGGGGGGAGTGTGCTCTGCGTGTGTCCTGCACACTCTCTCCACCACTTCAAAGTCAGAACACCAAGAACCAGCTCGATGAAAAAGCAGATTAGTAAACAGAGACCCCAGTAGTGTTCTAAAGAAAGAAATGGAGTCTGATTCGGAGTCAGAGACAGAAAGAGAAGCCTGCCGGCAAGGGTGGCGGTGGGGCACGGGGAAGGAAAGGATGGAGGAGGCTATGTTGGTAGCAGTTCATTCCAAGTGGGTGCTCGGTTGGAGGTGATGCCTATTCGCTCATAATTATCCTACATTTTCCAAATTTTATATAATTAACATGTATTTATAGCCAGAGAAAAAAATAATATGTCCTTTTTTAAAGCAGAGCATTAAATGGAATGAAATAAGCTCTGTCCCCCTCTTTGAGGACATACCCACACCTGCCTTCAGAATGTCCAAGGTCAAGGCCACAATTCCGGCACCACCACCTGCCGAGCGGAGACACACCCTCGGGAGCTCACGCGCACACACCTGCCCCACCCCCCACCCCTCACACACACTCATGTGCACGCGTACACACTACCTCTCCCCAGAGGTACCCCTCTCCATCTAAAATCTACACAAAGGAGAGCTGCACGGACCAAGAATAAACTGCGGAGTTAATTCACGGGAGCCTGTCTCCTCCAGGCCCTGGCCGCCAGAGAAGAGCTCGAGAGGCCAGGCACCCAGCCCACAGCGTCTCCTCGCCCCGACATGGCTGCCGACCTAGAAGCCCAAGGCCGAGTACACGGATCTGCTTATACATACATTTTGGACCGTCTCTAGAATTGGCTGCTCCTGACAGAAACCAAACATTTCAAGAGACCTTTTGAAAGACTCTTCTGCGTGTCAGCCAGATGACAACATCAGCAAAGAGTCTGAGGGGACATTTCTGAGGGGAGGCAGACCCCTCGCAGGAGCTGAGCCCGTGATGGTGAGGGGGTTGAGCAGCAGAGAGGAAGTACCCCTGAGGAAGGAGACAGGAGGGACTAAGACCAAAGCCGGATCTGGCAAGAGCCTGTCTGAGGCTGGGGAGGAGTCCTCAGCTGGGTCCGCAGCCGAGACCCGGTGAGCTCAGCAGGGGGACCGCACCGCCGTGAGCACGAACCAGGCTGCTGAGAAACACGGGTGGACAGAGGAGCCAGGCAAAATCCAGATTCTGCCAGACGTCGTGTCCCTCCAGTCCCCAGAGGGCAGGGACTTCTATTTTCGCTGGGGGATGGGAGAAGGGGTATGAGCTCAGCCAGAATTATCTGGCAAACCATTTGGAACTGGTGCCCATTGCCTCCTGGTTCTGCCTCAGATGGCCTGGCCCTCCCAAGCACCGAGCAGTGTGCAGAGAGATGGCGGGGGCAAAAGATTTCCTGACCAGCCAAATATGATCACTGGGTCTCAGAGGAAAATACAATACAAAATTGGTCTTCCCCAAGCCTCCATCAGATGCCATCAGGCCAGGGCTTCCTGGAGACCGGCATGGTCTCCCCGTTGGCCTCAGGGTTCCTGGAGAGGAGGGCTCTGTCTCCTCGATCAGATAGGGAGCTCCATGAGGGCAGGGTCCAAGCCTCCTCCATCAGAGCAGGCAGATCTCTCTTCCTCCTTCTCCAGGCCCACCCCCGAGGCCCGGTGAGCCCAGCCCCTCCACATGGGGCCACACATCCGGGAGCCCAGATCCCAGCTCCTTGCCCTTTGGCTGGCCAGCAGCTCTAGTCAGAGTGACCATGTGCTCCGCAAAGAGCCCAGGCCCTGCACTGGCTAGACCCCAGCTCCGGTTCGCTCATGTCAACGCCGGGAGGGTGTCCAGACCGGGCCTCCTCACCGTCTGCCTCTGGCTGTGCTTGTAGCCAGCAGGACTCAAAAGAGTCCCCCACCCCCGCCCCATCTGCCTCTGTGGACATTTCGAGGGCAGCACACACAGAACGCAGATCCCGCTGGACAAGCCCTGCGCTTCCCTGCACAGACTCAGACAGTCCACTGAGGGAGCGGGAAACGGGAGCCAGGATTGGACGGCCTGGAGTTCAGAGCGAAGTATCTGCCTAATTCAGCTATGAACACCCACCCAGGCCTGAAGGCCCTAGCATGGAACATAGCTGAATCCTGGGTCGGACCATCCAAAATTTCCACTTGGATTTTCCCAGGCTAGAGAAGCTCCTTCTTAGACCCATACAGAGAGTAGGCAGGTCAACCATCCATCCATCCATCCGTCCATCCATCCGTCCGTCTACCCACCCACACATCCACCCACCCAGATAGACTTCACTGAACCCCTCCTTTAAACCAGTTCTTCGCTGGGCATTGAGGACACAGCAGAAGTGCACCCAGTGACTGTGCTGATCCTGGTCTGGGGAAGGGGGCTGGTATTTACAGAGACAATGGGGACTTAGAGCAAGGGCAGTGACCAAGATACAGACAGGACTTGCAGGAGAAGGGAGGGAACCAGGGACAAATCCTGGAAGGAGGTGACCACACCTAAGTTGAGTCTTAAAGAATAGTCAGGAATAGACCAGAAGGTGTCCCCAGCAGAAAGGATGGTGGGCAGAACCCCAGAGAGTCACGGAGGGAGAGACGGAGAGTGTGGGGCTTCTGAGGACTCTTAGCATCAGAGAAAATATACAGCAAGACCTCTTCTCTCAGCAGCAGCTGGGCCCACATCAGAGACCTTCCCTTGGAAGTGGCACAGAGGTAAAAGATGCACAAGCAAAAGAGAAGCAGAACTCAGTCCTAAATGTTAGAGGGAAGCCCTGTAAACACATCTTCAGGGCAGCTTGGAGAATCCTGAGCCCAACTTAGCACCCCAGGGCGTTCCCTTGCTCCTGTGATCAATATTTGCTTGGTGGTTTAAAAAAACAGAACCTCCAGAAGTGGGAGGCCATCCCTGGATCAATAAACAAGCCAAGAGCCTAGGGACACGCATATTGTCTACGCGGGCTGGGGGCTCTGCCTCCAGGCAGCAGGGATGCTCTGGGAACCCCAGGCGCGAGGGGTAGGACCAGTGACCAGGATCCTGCAAAGCCAGGAGGAGGGTGACAACTGGAATAGACAGCAGGCAGAGGCTGGTGCTCACTGAGAGGCCATCTCCACCGAGGGAAGGACCAGGTGACCTTGGCCCTCCAGGAGCTAGAGCAGCCCAGGGTCCAAGTCAGGGAGAATGCTCCCGGCTCCGTAAGAGACGCCACAGACCTCCCGCCATGCCGTTCAGCTCTGGACTCTGGGTGAGCAGCTGGCCCTCAGTTGCCAAGTACATAGCAAAGGGATGCCTTTTCCTGGATCGCAGGGTTGGATTCCCTTGGAATAAGATCCCCCCCCCTCCCCGACCCTCACCCTTTCTTCTCCTGGAGATGGAGGGAATGAGGAAGAGAGATTATTGGCTTGGACACAGACTCTTCCTTTTCAACTGCTTCCCAGGTGCCCCCACACATGAGCCCATAGATGAACCTTCCCCTCGGCAGGGTTCTGGCCGGGGTAAGGCAATGGGGCTGGAGCACCCTCAAGACCTCAAGTCGGCCTGGTCACTCTCTCCCCTGTCTTCCTTCTCTCTCATTGGCTGTCCCACCATGATTTCCTGAGTACCTGTCAGCCAGAGCCCTCAACATAGCCCTCTAGGCAGAGGGTCCATTTTCTTTACACACTTGGGGGAAAATGATGGGGTCTTGCCCAGGAGACCACACACAACCTTCCTCCAGCCCCTCCATCCCACTCCTGATCAGACTGAAAGCTCCCATCTGGGTCCCTCGTCCTACACAGGGCCCAGCCGCCAGGATACGAGGGAGATGTCTTATCGAGGCTGTGTGGTAAGGAGGGGAAGGGAGGAGGAGGAGAGATGAAGAAAGGGGAGGGGCAGCCAAGGCCTGTGGAGCCGGTGTCTCTCCGGGGACCTGGGGCTTGTCTTACCTGCACGGGGATGAGGGGCTCCTTGTCATCAATGTCAATGAGCACGTCTTCCCCAGGACTGAGTAAACTCACATCATCTGTAGGGAAGAGCAGTATCCAGGCCCGAGACGGGCTTCCTCAGGGGGCTTGCCCCTCCCCAGCCACAAGACTCAGCAGGCCGACTGAGCTAAGAGGCCATCGGCCTCCCACACTTCTCAGTCTGTGTCCTTCTCTTCCTACCCGCTTCCCTCTCCTGTCTCCGTCTCTCCCATCTTCTTCTCATATTCCCTGTCTCCCCGGTTCTCTCTCCCCCTCCTCATCCCACGGAATCCCCACCCTTCTCTCTCCCGCAACCCTTCCCCCGCGGCCTCCCACGGCGGCCCTGGCCTCTCAGGACCCCCGAGGTAGGAGATGCCCTGAGGAAGGCAGGATTCCCACCCTCCTGGTCTTGGTCGGTTAACAGGAACCACTGCTCACTCGGGTTCTAGCAAGAGGAGGGCTCCGGGACACATCGCCCCTGGGAAGGCGCACCCACCCTAGCCCCCTCCCTCAGCAGCCCCACCCCCTACCTGGGCCGCCCTGTGGGGACGGACTCTCCTGGGAGTCCAGGTCACACATGAAGCTCTCCAGGGAGCGGACGGTGCACTGGCCCACCACGGGCCGGCGGCCGAACTGACGATTATCAATGACCTTGATCACGATGGGGGGACAGTAGAGCTCCTCCCTGGGCAGCATCTGGGCAGAGCAGGAGGGATGGTCTGAGCGGTGGCCTGAACCCATCTCTGGGCGGCTTCAGAGGGGGGGTGGGGGTGGGGCTCTCCTTCAGAGGACAAGTTCAAGGAGCAGAGAATGACTACAAACCCACACATAACCCCCACGGGCCATAAATCCAAAGTGGTGGTTGGCCGAACCCAGGAGAAGGAGAAGCCACATACCTTTTCAGTCTGCCTCTTGAATTCTGTACGCAGAGGCTGACTTTTCCCCCCACAGATTTACCTTCCAAATACATCCAGCTCAGCCTGAAGCTAAAACAAGTCTACTTTCCCTGAACCCTCACTGGTCGGGGAAGGGAAGAAGGGAGAAGTTGGCCCAGGACTCAACGTTTCTTGTAGACAGTCCCCCCCAAGTGGATACTCAAGAGTTGGCTTACAGACCCAGATTCTTCTCCTCCCAACCCCAGCCTCGAAAGCACTTTGAACACAACTTGAAATAATTCATACGCTCTCCTTCGGTGGCGGCTTTGGCTCAGCCAAGAGGAGGCTCCTGTTGACAGCCACTGGGCCTGGAATTTCTATAGCGCTTTCATCTTGCAAACCATTTTCCTTTCCTCAGACTCGCCTTCCTCTGGCCACTAGGCCCAGGCAGCCTGGGGAGCTGCAGAGGGCTGGAGTCTGCGGGCTGCGGGGTGATCCCACGGCGAGGCTGGAGGACGACCCAGTCAGGGAAGGTTTGGAGGAACCGCGGAAGGTCAGAGTCCTGGCGGGGCCTCTGAGGGGAGCTCCAGGGGGCTGAGGACTGCCCCGGGAGGGACGGGTGGGCCCTTGGGACCTCTGGGCACTCGGTGTCTGGGTAGGAAGGAGCGAGCTGATCCCATCTGTGCTGCTCACGCGCTTCGACCCTTCCAGAGAGGAGGGGGTGAGCACCACCTCCCCATTTCCACAGACAAATGAGGTGGGAAAGCTGCCGTGACCTAGCCAGGATCCCATGGGGAGTCAGAGCCGACACCCAAGCTGCCCGGAGCCCTGAGGACATTCTAGGCCCCAGGACTCTGGAAAGGGACAGCAGGGAGGTCAGGCTCACCACTTCCATGAAGAGGGTGCAGACGTCGAAGTTGGGGTTCTTCCGGAGGTTCTTGATGACACAGGACTGCACGGTCTGTCCCCCGCACTCCACCACGAGGCTGGGAGAGGAGATGCTGGCCAGCTGGTAACTCTTCATGTTCCGCAGGCCCCAAGCCAGGATCTGGGGACACAGAGTGAGGCAAGCAGCTAGAAAGGCCCCAGACCCCAGGGAAGGCCGGGGCCAGGAACGGGGAGGGCCAGGCAGCCTCCCCACCCCGAGCCAGGCTCACCTCTATGGCAGTGCGCTGGAGAACCGGCTTGATGTTCTGGGGAACCATGTAGATGTTGGCCTCCCTCTGAGGCGGGGGATAGGGCAGGTCTGTGTCCTCGGACTGCGGGGGGCAGGGGGGGCGGCAGGAGGGACAGAGACAATGGTGGCAGGAAGACCAAGGCAGAGAGATGAAGAAGGGGAAGGACAGTCGGGACGGAAAGGACACGCGTAGAGAGACCGAAACAGAGAGGCAAAGGCACACAGGCATGCGAGCAGGCAGGCAAAAATGAGAAAACGAAGTCAGTTTCTGCCAGGCACCATGTTTTCCAGAATCATTGTCTGAGCACCTTGGCCTGGGATTCAGGTCACCTTGTTTCATACGAACCCCAGGTCACCCCTCCTCCATAATACAGGCTCAGAGGCACCAGCGAGCTGCTCAGGGTCTCCCCAACCCCCCAGCACACCCACTCCAGCCCCTTGGTCCCGAGAGGACCGTGTACCCTCCCCCTAGCCTGGTTCTCCTGCCTCCAGGCTTGGACCCTCCCGACCTACCATCCCCTCTGCTGTCCCGTCTCCATCCCCCACACCACACCCAGACATCTGCCAGCCCCAAACCCCGACTTCTCACATCTGCCCTCCCTGAAGACAGAACACCTACTCTGTGAGCCAGAAAGAAAATTTACAAATAGGAGAAGAGGACATGGGTGCCCATGATCTGCAGGTACTAAAGAGAGTTGAGGGGAGGCTCCTTCACCAACACAGACCAAGGATGAGAGCAGCTTCTGTCAAGTCTGCCTACTGACGGTCTGCCAGAAAGACCCGGGCAAGAATCCGCGGTGACCACGAAGACATAGGCAGGGAAGCCGTTGGGGCAAGGCCGGCGGCTACCGCTGTGGATCGAGCAACTACCAAGTCTCACGATTTAGGAACACAGGCTCCAGTCTACCAGCTGCTGAGTTAGGTAAGTCATTTCATCTCTCTGTGGCTCCGTTTTTTTTCATCGATAAAGTGGTTATTAAAAGTTGCCGACCTCTCAAGATTAGTGTGAGGCTTGAAGTTAACACTAACACTCAGAAGAACACCTGCTTCGTGTGAACCCTCAACAGCTCGACTAGCCCATGTGGCACCTTTGTGGCAATTAAAAAAAAATGTCCCTTCCAGAGGACTCTTTACTTCCACGCCAGAAAATCATCATATCTTACTAGTTTATTAGAACAAGACGCTTTACTGCCACCTACTGGAAAATTGTTATGCTAAATGCAAATATATGACGTCTGCACTGGAAATTGCCTCCCCTTAGACACAGAGTCCTTGTGCAGTGCACAACCCACACGTCCATACAAGAAGGCCCTGACACTCAGGAAATGTTGACTATAAATAAAAGGGCTATGCTGGATACTTTACAGAGCTTGCCTTGTGTAATCTCATTTAATAAACAATGGAATCAGTAGATTGATTCTCCAAGTGACTTGCTTTGGGCTCTTTCTCAAAGGATGGTGCATCCATGTCCAAACACTCTGACGTAGACGGTGGGAGCAGCCGGAGCCCTGACCCCCACTGGCTTCCTCCTGCCTCCATGAATCACTTTACAACCAATCCCAGGCTGTCACTCCTGCCCAGTGACACACTGCTGACACCACGCTTCCCTGACCTGCAGCGGTAAGAAGCTCATTTCTAGAATCAGACAGACCTCAGTTCTAGTTCCCGCCCTGCCGCTTTCTAGCTGTTTGACCTTGGGCAAATTACTCAACGTCTGTGACTCATTACCCTCACATGAAGATCCTGGGTAACAATACCCTTCCGAGCCTGTTCCGACAGTTCAGTGAGAGAACAAACAGAGAGCGTCTGGCACCCAGGAGCGGCTCAGTAAACTGCAGCGACTGCGAGGATGACCTGCTCGTCGCGGCACCATTGTCTATACCATTAGTGCTGGAGCTCCCCCAGGGTGACCTGAGGAGAACCGAGCCACCAGAAGCGTCTCTGAGAACAACACCAGCCTTGTAGTGAACTATCCCCATGTCCCGCGGGCACACAGCAAAGGGATTCCTAAGCTACCACCACACCTTCAATGCCGGGGACGTGGGGTAGGAAGCACCTACATTTTCAGACTGACTGGGAGACAGACGCTGTTGGGGGGGGCGGGGGGGGCAATGTGCAGAGCGGCCACAGAGCACAACTCCAGGGGGCGCTGTGCGCCTCATAGTGCACACACGCAGTGGCCTGGAGGGTGGAGGCAGGGGTTTGCCCGAAGGCCTGTTCATGGTCCATTCGTAGCCTGCTTAAGGCTGACGCCCAGCCCAATGTGGGGGAGCCCAGGGCCAAAAACCCAAGACCGAAAGGAGCAAAGAGAAGGGATCAGGGAGGCAGAAAGAGCAAACTTTTCTCACATGCTTATACCGTTCTCCTGAATCAGCAGGAAAACTCATTACTGTATTCCCCCACCCAGAATGTTTCTCTCCAGGCCCCCAAACTCTGGGCAGCGTCCCCTTGCCTCCTGTTTCTCCCTCATTTCCACATTCCGTCTTTCCTCCCAGCTCTGTTGAGCTCCATGGTGATGACGTTCCCCTCTCGAGGCTGAGGACCAGGCTCCCCATTTTCAGGACCCTGTTTATGAGGAGGACAGGGAACAAGAACCTCGAGAAGCCTAGGCTCCAGTACCGTTTGGAGGAGGCCCTGGAGGAAGAAGGCAGGTGTGCACAGCTGTGGAAGGCCAGGCCCGGCGGATGCAGGAGGAAGAAATAAGCAGAGACAGTGGTTAGAGCTGTGTCCATGGGCAGCTTCCTGGGCACCCCGTCCCCAGGGGTCGAGGCACATCTGGACTCCCTGTCATTTGTCACCAGGATCCCGGCCTCTGCAGCCCAGCCCCACCCCCGCCTGGCCTGCAAGCCGCCAGCGCAGTCCTCCGTCCCCCTCCCCGCTGCGCACGCCGCACTGCCCGTCCATCCCCGTGGAGTTACGGCAGTACATCCGCACTGAAAGCCTCTCTTGTTCCCCAGCCCTGTCCCGCCCGTCCTCCCCAATTCCTCACACTATCTGCTGGATCATTTCCTTCCCTCTTTAAAGATGGTCTCTATGGTCCACCCCTGCCCTGCTCTCCGTGTCTTCCAGCAGCCTCCCTCCCCTTCCCCTCTCTCCCTGAAAAGGTCTACCTCTCCTTCACTTCCACGAGGCCCTCTGCCCAATACACTCAGCTCTGCCCCCAGCATCCCTGCCCCGGAAACTTCTCTGTCCAGCGTCAACAACAACCTGCCTGTAGGTCAGCCCAAAGGCCATTGGCAGGCTCGCATCTCTCCCCCCTCCCTCAGCAGCCTCCCGCCAACTGACCTCAGCCTCCTTCCCAAAACCCTCTGTCCGGTTCCTCTCTGCCGCCCCTTTCCCCTCTCCACCCTCCACTGGCTGAGTCTCCTCCTCTGCCTCCAGGCGCCTCCCCTAAGCCCCAGACCCACAACCTCTTACTCCTCCGTTCACCCGCGTTCCCTGCTGGCCTCTAACGCTGACCTGGTCCCAAACCGGATTCTCTAACTTGCCCCTCAAAACCTGCTCTCTCCCACTGTCATCTCAGAAACCAGCCCCACCATCCAGCTTGACAATCAAGCCAAAAAGCCCCACACCACCCATGGCTCTCCTCCCCCTCACCACCATGTCCAGCGGACCACCTGGCCTTAATGACTCTGTCTCCTAAACTTCTTGTACGTCCATCCACCTGTCTCCTTCCCTCAGTCTGTGCCCTCGCCCTCTCTCATCTGGACTCACCAGCATCCCCCTAAGTGGTCTCCTTGCATCTGGTTTTGCATATCCCTTCCCAAGAGCCAATGCATGCTGTATTCAGCAGCCAGCGGGAACTTTCTAGAATGTCATTCTGTTTAAAACCCGTCAAACATTCCCCAGCAACTCAGGATGAAGTCCAAACTCCTTAACACAGCCTCCAAGACCCCTCAAATTCTTGTTTCTTCTGACGTCGCTGGTCTTGCCTCTCACTTGATGACCCTCCCTTCCGGGGTCCCAGATAAGTGATGAGCCACCTCCCCGCACACGCTCAACACTGGCCCTTCTGGATGCTAGCAGGTAGCAGGAGGCAGCCCACTCTCTTTACCTTTGAGGCTCGGAGTGGCTGGTCCCTGTGTCTGAAATGCTCTCCGCCCACTTCGTCCGGCTACCTCCTACTCAGACTTTGGATCTCCATTTGAATCTTCTAAGCCTGAGCTGCTCGACTTCTGGTCCAGCCAAGGGAGGGGCTCGCCCCCTCCTTCCTGGCCAGTGACTCTTGGTGGGGGCTGGCTGCAGGGATCCTTGTCACCTCCAGGGAAGCCTTTTGGCATCACCAGGCAGGGGGGAGGTGTAGACTCACTGGGACATCCTAATTCACTGTCCTACATGAGACGGGGACTCTAGGGACCACAGACCTCAAGGGCAGCCATACGCTGTAAGTCTAACTAGACGAAGCCACGGTTGACCAATGCCTCTTCACCCCTCCCCTGAACGCAGGGCAGACGCGAGGCTGCTCCACTGACAGGTCCTACAGGTGGGCAAGGCGTTTGCCAAACTGCCTCCCATGAAGAGGACAAGGATCCAAGGGTAGATGAGGCTCTCTCCCCCAGCAGAGAGAAATCTACCCTTGGGCCTCCTTCAGTCTACCGGTCCAGCAGGCCAGCTCGGTACAGAGAGCAGAGGACAAGCCACGAGGGGGACTTCCTCCTCTAGGTGCGAGGGCCACCACACCAGACAGACGTGCATTCCCGGGGCAGGGCTGGGGGAAGGGTAGTCCCGTTACCAGTAGCCCCACAGACCCCCACGTCCCCCAGCAGGGTACAGCCAGGGGACCCTCTGGACCTTCAGATCCCCACTCCCGGAGGGGCTGCAGGCGGGGGCAGCCTGGCGTGCTGGGAGGGCTCCATTGTCTGCCGGCCCCACCCAGCTCGTTAGGAACAACATGTTGCTCTAATTACACTTCCCAGGGCAAACAGTGTTTTAAATTAAGGCCTTGGGGGAGGGAAAGGGGGATGGGGGGACCACTGGGTTTATTTTCCTGATTGAAAAACACCAGAATTTTCCTTCTAGTGGATTTGGGGGTGCGGGAGAGTACCTCGTGTAAATCTCAGACTAAAAGCTGTACCCTGGAGTTGGAAGGGGATAGAGGGTCGTCTGGTCGGCCCCCTGAGCCCTCAGCGAAAACAGCCACGGAGCCTGCAGTCCAACCTGTGCCTGCCTTGGAGCAAGACAGAAGCGGCAGAACCAAGGGTAATGCCCCAAGCCACGCCCCCTCCGATGGTCAGGTCTGCAAGCCCCAGCTCCTGCCTACGGCATCCCCAGGTCCCCCGTGGGATCTCCCTCTGCACGTGCTCCACATCCTCGGGGCCCCTGGTTGTTAAGGAAACCCGCCATCACCTCTTCCGCGGCGTGTGTGTGTGTGTGTGTGTGTGTGTGTGTGTGTGTGTGCGCGCGTGAGCGCGTGTACACGCTCACACAGGCTCACACGTGCATGTGCACGCTCTCTAGTTCTCAGGAAATCCAAAATTGCAGTTTCTTTGAACTCATTCCCCCTTGGCAGCATGGACCGCCTTTGTTCTCCAGACAAAAAGGAAAAGAAACGAGACAGAGGGCTCAGAAGAGGCGGGGAGAAGGAGGGAGAGAAGGAGCCCGAGGCCGAGGCCGAGGAGCAAACGGAGGAAGAGGGAAACAGGAAGGGAGAGCGGGAGAAGAGAAGGCCAACAAGGCTCAGGAAGGGGGGATTTCTTACTTCACCCTGACAGAAGGACAGACTGGGGAGCTAGGGAAGGAAGTCCTCCCCTCATCCATGCTCTCTGCAAGGACCCAGGTCTCCCAGAGGTCACCAAATCCTCAAAAACACAAGGCAAGGGTCCCGATGCCCCCCCACCAGAGCTCCCGGAGAGGGCTGCTCCAGATAGGCATAAAGCCTGGGAGAGGGGGACTCATGTCACTCAGCCAAGTGGCCCCAGCCCAAGGCACTGCCACCTAGCCCCCTCCCTAACCCCTTCTGCCAATCCCAGCTTGAGACGCTAGCTCAGTGTGACCTCTCTCCAGCTCTGGAGCCACCAGCACACCACGGCCAGATGTCCTTCCCGGACACTCTGCCTCCCGCACAGGCATGGGAGTCACCGGCCTGAGGCACACCCCACGAGAAAGGCCATCCTTAAACCATCCTTCAGAGTCACAAAAGCCTCTTACCTGGTCCTGCCCCTGGCTCCCCAACCCACGCCCCCCGGCGGCCACACAGCTCCCTAACAAACCCATCTGTTCTGTCGGCTCCCAGACTTTTGAGGGCTCCGGTGGCCAGGGGCCCAGAATCGAAGCTGCCAGCATGGCTTTGCACAGCCCTCGGGGAAAGCTGGCGCACTCTTCCCAGGGATCAGGCTGGGAGCCTGGAGGGGAGCCGAATGTCAGAGGGTGGGGGAATACAGAAAACTCCTGCTAAGGCCATGGGCTTCCTGCAGACCCCACAGCTGCGACTGGACTGACCAGTCCCTGGGGATTCTGGAAACTACACAGGACCCATGACCTTGGTATGAGGCTTAGCCTTCAAGTGCAATGAAAGTGGCCAAGCCACGGAGCCCCAGTCTGGGGTCAGAGCCCCTGAGAATGAGGGGTCCACAAGACCATCTCTTGGGGTCGTTCCCTGGACCAGCTGATACTCCATTCATCTCCATTCATCCTGCGTGGCCTCGGACCCTTTGAACCTGTGAACTCGCCCTGTGCCCCGCAGACCCCCAAGACGTGCTCTCCTCTGGCCCTGCTGACCCACACCCACCTCGGGCTGCGGCTTGGCAGGCTCTGCAGCAGGACCCTTGGCCCTCCTCGGGGTCTGGCCCCAAAGCGGCAGATTTTGATCTGCTTCCTGACAACGAGACCACAGCCAGATCCCTGCTCTTGGAATTTGAGCCTTCGCTGTTACATATTACAAATCCGCTTATTAGGGACTTTAACATTTTTTAATAACTCATCCCTGGGCTGGGTCTTCTTCAGAGCAGGCTGTGGGTTTTGGCCACAAAGCGCTCTCAATCAAGAGCAAGGGCTCCGCGCTGCTTCCCTGGACGGGACTCGGCTCCCCTTTCCAAATCGGCAGTCTTTCGCAACTGTGGCCAGAAGCAGGAGGCTGCCTGTCAGGCGCAATTATGGCCAGCTCCCTTGGCGGACCCCACCTCGGTCTGGGAGCGAAAGGAAGTGAGGTAAGGGGCGCGGGGCCGGCGGAGCCCACATCCTGACCCTGCACTTCAAGTCCAAATTGCACTGAAAATGTCAAATGGTGTCCGCTCCCAGCCTGGGGATTCCCTGATGGCAGGAAGTGGCTGCCCTGCTCCCAACCCATCTGACCAGGGCTCTCCTTCCTGTCTCCCCGCCCAGGCCTCTGCCCCTGCTCCCTCCTCAGGACCCGCTCACAGATGTGCGGGAGGCCACAGGGGAACGTGCTGCTCATCCCTCATGGCGAAGGATGGAGCCTTACTTCGCTGGAAGCAAACCCCCATCTTCTTCCAGAACCTAGGAATCCCCAACCCCACCGGCCCCTAAAGCAGCCGGGCCCTAAACTGGTGCTTGGCCCCCTCGGCCAAAAGCACGTTCCCCGTCCTCCTACAACAACGTCTGGCTATGCTGCCTTCACCAGAGAGGCTTCCTTGACTTCTCTGGCCCCTGGTGAACGTCTTATTCCCTGAAAACACACCACCTGGTAACCAGCCAGTTGAGACTCTATTTCTGCCAGGAGGTCAGGGTGAATCCGGCCTCCAACAGGGCAGCAAGCCTTCTGGGGCCAGAATCATGCCAGGATACACCCCAGGTGGCCCGGGGTGTGCACAGAGTGCGGGGGATGAAATCCAGGCAGGTCCCTGAGTGGCCGCTGCCCACTGGGGCACCAGGAGCCCAGATGGCTCTGGGACACTTGCCCAGAGACGGGCCTTCTCCTTCCCTCTGTCCCTGCCCGCCTGCCCCCGGCCGCAGGCCACAGCCACAGGCACTCAGCTCACCTCGTCCAGGATTCCCGACGTATCCTGCACCTAGGCCGCGCCACGGGTGTTCCGTGTCCCGGGAGATGGGTGGAGGGAAGAGAGGAGGGAGGGTAAACGTTTAGCATTAGTGACAAGGAGCACGAGACTGGGGCAGCGAACAGCACATCGGATGTCACCCTAAGAGAAGTCAACAGAAACCGCCTCCCACCGAGGGCCAGGGCGATGCCCTTCCGGCCGTGCCTTCCACGCAGTTCCCGAGAAGGAAGGTGTGACAGGGTGTCGAGGCGGAGACTGGTGGGAGGCCAGAGCATGAACCTGGAGCCCAGGCATCTCCGGAGGGGACCGGAGGAAGGAAGGGGACAGGTGGTGGGAAGGGTCCCAGACCCTGCGCAGCAGCCCCAGGAAGGAGCCAGGTCTGACCCCTCAGAGCTGCTGTTTCTGCTGGAGCACGTGGACCGGGGCGAGGCAAGGAGAAACAACCCGGGTCCTCAGGGCCTGGCCGGCCCGAGAGCAGGCGCTCGAACTGGACAGGCCAGAGCGGGGAGCAGGGGAGAAGCAGAGGGTGGAGTGGAGGGCCGGGGGCAAAGGAGGGCCTGCAGGGTACGAACAGTTAGCAAACTGTGCAGGCTCCCCCATAAGGGAGGAGGCATCCAAACACAGTCGGAATGGCCACTTCTCCAAGCTGCCGCTGAGCCCCGCGGAGAAGAGTACTCCCCTAATCCCGAATTGGATTAGCAGGGGTGCCAGTAAAGGGTTTGCATTTTTTACCATGACCCCCACGGGGAAGAAGGGGAGCAGGGGCAGGGTGGAAGTCCCCACCACTAGCAGAGCGAGGAAAACCAGGTCAAGGTGGAACCATGGTCTAAATCACAACTTGGGGACCAAACATGCGTTAGAGCCCCTGGAGGTTCATGAGTACATGGTGGGGGGGCTGCCCGGTGCCCCAAACGCTTCAGTCAGTTTGAAGCGAGGCCCAAGACTCGGCCTTTCTTACCACACCTGGAGGGTTTCCAGCCCCCGGCCACACCTTTAAACCAGCCCCCACCCCCACTGCCCCAGGCAGCACCAAAGGCCACCAAGGCCTGGGCCACCCCCCTAAGAGGTGGTATTTTGTTTAGTCTGGGGTGCAGCCTGAGCGCTGTTGATTTCTCAGGCTGCCCAAGGGATTCTAAGAGGCCGCTCGGCTGAGGGCCACTGGTCTGGATGGCCACGAGGTCATCTCATCTGAGAGTCTGTGATTCTCAGACTTCTCCGGGAAGAAGGGCAGGAAAGGCCAGAGCTGCACGGGGACCCCAGCCTCTGCCCCCCCTGCCCCGTGGTCCCACTGGAGCCTTTGCTCAAAGGCAGGCTGGTGATGTGTGGCTGATCGCCCTTCCTAGCCAGGAGGACGGCGGTCCATTAAAGAAGAACAGGTGAGGGCAAGACTTACCTCAAAACCAGGAATATGGTGAATGGCCGGCTAGGGTGCAGAAAACAAGAGCTCCGGTCAGGTGCCTGTCACCCAAGGCCCTAGCACCCCGCTTGCTGTCCTGGCCAGGCAAATGCATTTCCCCCCGCAAAATGACACCCACGGAACCTATCAGTGATCAGACAGCGTGGGGGTTTGCAGACTCCGTCCCCTGGAGCCTAGGGACCCTTCAGAGGGAGCTGGAGGTGGTGGGCGACGGCAAAGGGGATCCAGGCTGGTGACGGGTGGTTGCCCCGCTCCAGATACCTCACTGGAGTAGCCCTATTTCCATCCCGACCACCTACGGAGGTTCGCCCCACAGTAAGAGCCAGTTTGGAGAGACGATTATAAGCCAAACGCCCTATTTCAGAGCAGGGAAGTGGTTGGCCTTGGGTCATGCGTCCAGACCGTGGCAGAGAAGAACTAGAACAGAGGTCCTGCCCTTACCTGTCCACGAGATGCCCCCATCGCACTTACACGCCCCCCAAACCAGATCACAGACTCCCAGAAACCACTTCAAGTTATGACCCAGGGGGAAATATAGCCAATGCCCAAAAGATCCAGGCATTCTAGCGCAATCCAGATTCCCAACACTCTCCCTAACGGTGAGAGCATGTTGTGATTTGGGGTTCAGAAAAGACGGGCAAAGCCGACCCTCAGCAGGAGGCCTGAGAGCACGTGGCTGTTCAGCGTTCCCCACTGACTGCAGGCCCCCCGGTCAGGGAAGAAGGGTATACCGCAGTCCCCTCTCCCCCATGGGGACATCTCTCCGCGTCCCTCTTTTTTCCCCACTGTGGATGTACTCCCTGCCTGGGCTTCCTGGATGTGGATACGAACCAGCCTCACCTTTTCTCTCTGGATGAGCTCAAAAGAGGCCAGCAGCTCACCCGCCGGCTGGCTGCCCCTTATCAGGGGGAACCAAGCCAGCCGGGGCATCCGTTCCAAACTGGGCTGACACAAGCAACGTCCCATAAACTCATCTGCACCCTGGGGCATGGAGAAAGAAGAGTCAGCATCGCCCGGTCCAGGCTTGCGGGTGGCCTCAGGGCAGTCCTCAGACCGGTACCCGGCCTCCTGAACTAGCAAGGGACTCAGGAGTCAGGGCAGCCCCCCGGGGCAGAATGATGCGCTCTGACCCCCTTAGAAGAACGTGAGGACAATATGCAAGTGACCTCCGACCACCGTTGCTAGATTTGAATTCCCATGATCGGCAAAAATCCCTCTGTAGGTCTAACTAGCCTTCACATTGATTTAATTTAATCAAGGTCTGAGCCCCTTAGAGACCCCAGTGACGGCCTCCTAGCCCTCCCTTAACGCCCTCATCACAGGAGGTGTCTGACATTTCTAAGGACTCTTTCATCTCCTTTAAATCTCCCCCACTTTCTAGCTGGGAACTGCGATCGCTCATCAAAGTCAAGGAGTCTTGCTAAAATGTTTTGATCTTATCATTCCTCAGCGCAGGCACCTTCCGTGGCTCCCACTCCCTGGAGGGTAGAGACTCTCCCTCCAGCTGCTCATTCCCCTCCCAGAGCCAGGGAAGAGCTCAGAGGTGGGCCTCCCCGGCTCAGGCCTTTCACAGCCCACTGCCAGCTGCCCCCCTCCACCCGGGGGGACACCCTAAACGACATCACCTTACCCCACCCCAGGGTTTCCACACCTTCTCGGAGCACCTGACATGCAGCCATGGCAACTCCTTCTAGAAACATCTTCCAAACCTTTCTCCTCCCCTTCGATCCACTGCCACCCCACCCAACCCAGGCCGGGCCCCTCGGCCAGACGTGCTGTCAGCGAACCCCGTCTCTCCCTTCTCTCTTCTTTTCAAAATGTTGCTTGAACCCCTCACTCCCCTTCTCCCCTGGCCTCAGACTTCTTTCTCCTCCTCCCCAGCCTGCCCTCTGCTCTCCTCAGGTCCCCACGGTCCCATGCTGTGCTGGAATGCCCCTCCACCTGGCCCTAACTCCCCAATCATGTCTCCTTCAGGGCCTGGGTCTTCCCCACAGCCTTCCCCCAAGTGCCAGCCCTGGGCTCTCTCTCACTCCTGGGAATCTTCCAGAGCTGTGCTGTCCAGTACCTGCGGTGATTCCAATATAAAGTTTAACTGATTAAAACTCAAAATGAAAGTGGAGTTTCTCAGGTGCGCTAGCCACTTTTCAACTGCTCGAGGCCACATGTGCCAAGCGGCTCCCATTCTGGCCAGCACGGCCAACAAGCTCTGCCAGTATCCCGGGAGGGTCAGCTGGCCAGCTCTGGAGGAGGGCCCCGCCTGTGCCCCTGGAGGGGGGTCTCTCTGCTCCATGGGAGGTTCTCGGCTCCCACCCATGCTGGGAACACCACGTGCCCGCCACACCACCCACCCACGAGCGCCCCATAACCGTTCGTGGAGTCGACGCAGCTCTCATCTGGGGAGAGAGGACTCCTGGCCTCGGGTCTCAGAAGCAAGGCAGAGGCAGAGAACCCTGACCCACAGCCAAACCGCACCCCCCTCCCCCCGTCCCGTCCCCTCTCCCTGCCTTGGGCACAGCTCACATGTGTGAGCAATCCATTTTTAATTACTCTAGAATCGCCTTTACCGGCTCTGTAACCTGTGGGGTCGGGGGAGAGGCCATCTGGCTTGGGAGCCCTCCCGGTGGTGTCTCCCACCCCACCCCCACCCTGGCTCCTGGAGGCCATGGGTGGTGAGGGGACGAGGGAGGAAGGCAGACAGACTCACGTAGGTGTCGTGGTCATACAACTCCACCACAATGCTGGGCGGCTGCTCGGCGATGCTGGCCGGCTCACCGAAGATCTCAATCTCATAGAAGATGAGCGTCTGGTCCCAGGTGGGGTTCAGAGTGTTCTTCGCCACCACTGTCTTCTGGCTCTGGTGCAGGAAGGAGACGATGGCGTAGGGATCTGGGTGGGCCAGGCACAGGGTGAGGTTGGGGGGCAGGGAGAGGAGGGAGGGAGAGAGGGAGGGGAGGGAGGGAGGACACAGCAGAGACCATGAGAGCTGTCTGCTCGGGGGTCATGTGAGGCACAGAGCTGGAGCAGAGCCGTGGCTGCTGCTCTGGGACGAGCAACTACAGGTGGGAGCCCATTTCCCCAGTAACCCGCCCCCGGCCCCAGCTCTCTCTAAAGCCCGTTGCTGGGCCACAGTGGAGAGACAGAGCGAGGTCCAGGAGAGCGGACCCAGAGATCCAAAGAAGCCCCCTTCTGGGGGCCAGATCCTGCTAGAGGAAGTGAATGCCTGGATGGTGCAATCATTCATTCACCCAGCAAGCTTTTATTGAGTGCCTTCTGAGGGCCAGGCCAAGAGCTAGATGCTAGGGGCTCAGAATACAACTGAAGCAGAACCATAATCCATACGAGCAACCATAAAACTACAATTCTGATCGGGGCTTTGAAGAGTGTAGAGCTATGGCGTGGGTGAGAGAGAGGGATCTATCTTCCTCAAGGAAGGGAGAGCACAGCAGAGATGCTCATACCTCAGACTGGGGTGCCTAGGCCTGCCTTTCAGCAAGCCCACACTGGCTGCCACATGGAGAACAACCTGGAGGGAGCAGGGACACCAGTTCTGAGGCCCCTGTGAGTGTTCAGGTGAAGATGACCTGTGCTCGGATGGGCTAGCGCCCCAGAGGGAAGCCCGCAGGCTTGAGCTCTTCGGCAGCTGTGATGTGACAGGAGCCCTGAGATCCCTCCAGCTCCCTGCTGTTCCAAACCGTTGTGCGGTCTGCCCGCCTGCCAGTCATTCCCCCCACCTGCTCCCAAAGGGAAGTCAGCGTCCCTAGAGAAGATTCTAGGGCCGTGAGCCCCACACCTAGAGACGTGTTCATCAGATCTGGGGAGCGGCCTGAGAATTTGCATTTCTAGTGAGTTCCCAGATGGTTGGGATGCTATCCTCTGAGGCCACACTTGGGGAACCAGTGCAGGAGAAAGGACTATGGAACTGAGTGCACATAATCCGGGACAAGGGCAAAGGGCTTGGAATAGGGGCTCCTCCAGCTTCTCCCAGGATGACGTCAGACTAGGGGCAGGGTCCAGTATGCTGCCATTTTATAAGACTCAAAGTGTCAGATGCTGAAGGGCAAGCAGGTCCAGAGGTGAGGAAAGCCGGCAGCTGGATGCTAGGCGTCTGGGAGGGCTGAGCCCAACCGCCTTCACCCGTGCCCTCCACCCTTGGCCCCTGCTCCAGCCTGCAGCACCCTGCCTCCTTGGAGCCTCTCAGTTGAGCCCCAGCTGTGCCCTGACCCCCATGTGACCCTAGACCCTAAGTGCTAGAGGTCCGTGCTGGGATGTCCAACTGCACTCCCGGGGCTCGGGTCGGGAGACAGCCCTTCCTCACAAAGGAAGGGGAGAAGAACAGGTCCCTCGGCCCTAAGGAGACCAAATGGCACACTACAGCCATTGTACAGGAGGTGACAGAGAGTGATCCTAGAAGAGGTGGGAAGGTTGCGGAGGAATCCCATCAAGAGATGGGGTGGGTGGGGTCCAAGATTCTGACTGTTGGCCCATGGCTAATTTTAAGGATGTGGGAGATCTAAGCTAGGAGGCAGATGCTATGGGCACTCAATGGCTAAATGAGGCTGGGTTTGGCTAACAGGAGGTGGCCGCCAGCAGGGAACCAGCCTTCAGGCACAAAAGCCACAGTGGAGTCAATCCTAGAGGGCTTCCTGAAGGAAACGGTTTTGAACCTGATTCTGGGGGTAGAAGAGGGCATTGCAAGGCCCTTGACAGGGAAAGGAGCAGAGGAGATATGCCACCCCCACCTGGTGGAAACCTCCCTGGCATGGGGCTCCCCCTTCCATGCACCGGCCCTGGTAGGGTTGGCCCCAAACACTTCCCCTCCTGCCCCTGGCAGGGCCCAGCGGCGTCTGTGCATTTAATGAAACTGTCTGGCTGTGATACCATCAGCTCCAAGCTCGGCGGAGAACCTCTCCCTGGTTCCAGTAAGGGAAAGAGGGCGCGTTCCGATAAATAAAACCATATTAGAGAGCAGGCGAAAAAGCCCCTTTTGTTCCCACCCCCTGTGCTTCCCAACGCTTTATTTTTATAAGCGCGAGGGCCCCAGACCGACCACGTTTACACAAAGATCACAATTGCACATTGTAGCGGCTACGCACCCTGTATTGGTGTTGGCAGCACCCCCTACGCGGGACCCCCCCCCAGCAGGCCGACTCCTTCCAGCAGCCCCAGCAATGAGCTCAGCGCTGGGGGAACGGGGAGGGGGTGGCTTTCAAACAAAAATCACCCAGACCCACACACGCACCCCGCCCGCCCAGGGGAGGAAAAAACACACAACAAAGGCATTGTAAAGAGCAGGCCTGCAGGCCTGGGGCCTCAGACACTGGGCTACTGTGTGCTGGGGCCCGGCTTCTCCCCGCACAGGGCCCAGCCCCTCCAAAAAAAAAGAAACGAGGGGGGCGGGGGTGTTGCTGAAGCAAGGTGGTCAGACGAGGGGAAGCCGAACGCACAGACTCATCGCTCTTCCAGGAAAGCCAAGAGGAGGGAGAAGCAGATCCCAGAGAGAGGAGGAGGGGGAGGGGGAGGGGAGGGGCTGGCTCTTCTCTGTCCTCTCCAGCCTAGCACTCCTCCCAGCGACACTCCCATGGAAGAGGGGTGGCACTGGCCCTCGGGCGTCACCCACCGAGCCACGCGGAGCTGAGGTGGACGGCCCTCTGAGGACCATTAGCTGCCCTAGGCGGCTCCAGCTGTGAACACACGTGGTTCTCCGGGATGCCCTCGCCGCCAGAGGCCCCAGGCAGGTGGTTCTTTGGCTGGACCTAGAGCCCTGCACCCAAGCTCTGCTGCTCAGACCTTCCTAGAGGCTCCCTGGACCTTTGCCGCACACTAAGCCTTCCTCCCAGGCCCTCCCGCCTTCCCAGCACAGACCGCCGGGATGGAGACGGGGCAGATAGCACCATCCCACTCGTCAGAAGAGAGAGCTTTGCCCCATGAAGACGATGTTACTAGCCCATTCTCACCTGTGACCAGGGCTAGACAGACCCCCCCTGACTCCCAGTCTAGTGCTCCTTCCACACGCCATGCCCTTTGGGAAAGAACCCTTCAGAGAGAGGGGAGTAGTGCAAAACCAAACTACAATATAGCAACATGTTTTCCTATTAAATTAAGAAAAATTGTTCAGAATTATAAAACCCAGTGTTGGCAAATATTTGATGAAATAGGTACTCTCCTTTATTGCTGGAAGCAATTCAGGAAAGCAACTGGGCAGTATGCCCTAAAAAACATAAAACCGTTTATACCTTGCTTCCTCTATTCCTGGGAATCATCCAAATTTACCAAAAAGCTATATGTACAGGGCTGTTCGCTCCAGCATTATTTGTAACCCGTCATTCGTTCGCTCTGTAATTATTGATTGACCAGCATGTGGTAAGTAAGCACAGCACTAGGGATATGAAAACGAAAGAGATGAAATTTAGGCTCTTAAGATCATGACCACTCATTGGAAATGGTCACTATAGGGCAGTCAGAATCCAAGGTGATGGGCAGCTTACTCAGGGAATGAATAAGGTGCTGGGAGTCGGGGATACCCCACGGAGCCTGGCGGCACCATGTCAGTCATCCCAAAGAAGGTCTCCAGAGAGAGGAGGGACCAAGGCACACCAAGGGAAAGGGGGCATTCTAGACATCCAGCATGGCACGCACGAAGACACCCAAGAGGCTGGGCATTTGAGAAACAGTCAGGAGTTGGTCTGGCTGAGGGGAGGAAGGGAGCACCCAGGGCCATGGGGATGAAAGAGGGAGGAGGAGGAGGGGCAGTTCACAAAGATCCCAGATCCAAGCTGAGCAACCTAGACTGAATCCTACAGATCAGTGTTCCCCAAAATGTGAGCTTCGTAAACGTGAGTTCTCTGGGGGAACCAGCGAGTGCTTTCACAAGTCAAGCAGGCTCCTTTCCTGCAGCCATTCCAAAGCCTCTCGATGCCACTGGGTGTTGAAAGTCCGGAAGCGCGCACTGTTCCCCAGTCTCCCTTGCTCAGGAACCCTGCTGAAGTGGAGCATTTCACAAGCCTCCGATGCACTTTGGAATACAGCCCCAGGAGCTCAATGGGAGCGTTCCCCCAGCCAGAGCCAGCCTTCACAGAAGGCCCTGCTTCGAGAGGGGGCGGGCCGCGACTGGAGTCCAGCACGGTAAGCCCCGAAGCAGGAGCTCCCCAGCCCCACCCAAGACAGAGCCCGGATTGGGGTGAGCACTAAAGCACCGGTCCCCCCCACCGAGGTCACCTCAGCTGTGAGACCCCACTGCGACCCACCCTAGAGGATCAGCCCTCGGGACCACGCGCCTGGCACACGCCTCTGATCTCCCAGGAACCATGAGGCCAACAAAGAGGGCACAGGACCTTCTGCTGTCTTAACAGATACCGTACTCCAGTGAATTAATAACTTGGCATTATTAATTCCAAGACAGGCAGGCCTCCTGAACCCCCTGGCCTGTGAGGCCCTCCCAGGGGGGGTTTCTGATTCCCCCAGGCTAAGGGCCGTCTCTGATAGGTCGCGACCTCCCAACAGAGTGGCCCACGGCCTGTCCGTGTTGATGGATCCCCTGCTCACCAGGCAGGGGCAGCCCCAACCCGAGAGCAAAGAGATGTCACTGGAATTCCACACCATTTTACGTTTCTCAATGCCGAGCCGCTGCACAGGCCACGCGTCCTCACAGCCACCCGCCCCACGCGTCCTTCCCGTGTCTGGAGAATTGAGGTTGGCTGCATGCTGAAATCCCACCGGAGGCAGAACCCTCAGGCAGCCTAGAGAACGTCCCCGCGAGCCTCCCCTCGCGTTTCCCAGGCGGTTCAAACCCTCGGCCGGCCCGAGAGAGGGAAGCAGACACAGACACGGCCCCAGCCTTCGGGCAGCCCCAAGACCCACCCCTCAGGGGATACGGGGGGAGCACAGCTCAGGCCCTGGAAGCCCACCGCGGCAGGAAAGGCCCAGGGCACCACAGGGCAGCGTCAACGGAGCACCTTCTGGAAAAGAGCCTTCTCCGCCCCAGACACTCGGCAGGCAGGCCAGAGGATGATACCAGCAGCAGACGCCGCACTAGACCCTCCCCTGGCCCCAGACATTCCGGATTCACACATGAGTTTCCTCCGAGAAGTGCCAGCCGGTGGCCACGCACAGCCTTCGGCCGCCAGCCGCCCCAGGGTCAGTGCCAGGGGAGAAATTGCTTTGGTTTAGGGTTTGGGAGTGAAAATAAACACTCTGGGTTTTATAGGTTCACCCATGTTGGCTGCTGTTTTCCTTTCCAGCAGCTGGTCAATCAAGCCTTTCATTCAGAAGCCAGCGGCCTCTGAGGAAGCCCTGGGCAGTGCCCTCAAAGCTCAAGGGATGTTTATTTGGGGGAGGGGGTGGGGCTGGGATGGAAAGTGTGACATCTCCTGTAGGCCAGCGCCAGGCTGCCCCTGCCTGTGGCCCCCGGGGTGCACGCCACCTCCCAGCACAGGTTCCTTAGGAGGGGCTCCCTCCCTGTAGCGTCCTCGGCCAGCTTGGCCCAAGGAAGACAAAAGGAGGACAAAGGGCCCCCGCTCCTCGCCACATGCCCACACAAGCCCGCTGCCTGCACCCCCACCTCTCTCACCCTGCTAAGGAAGAAGAAAGGCTACGGGTGAGTCCACCTCTCTTCTCTCGGCGTACGTCCCAACGGGCAGCAGGCGTTCTGGTAGGCTCCCAGCAAGGGCCAGGTGCACTCATCAGCCCCTGGCCCGCCAATCTCGGCATGTGGGTTTTGCATATGCTTTTCAGAGGGTGCTGTCAGGACCCAGGGACCCAAAGCCCAGAAGAGAAATTGCTCCATCTACCGTGTGCCTGGCTGCCCAGGGCTGGAAAACAGGTCACGGAGAGGAGAGAAGGCGGGGAAACCCAGCTGCTGGGGGTGAGGCTTGAGGGTGGTCCCCGCTGTGGGGGAGGAGCGGGGCCCAGGGGGGGACAGGCAGGTGGCTGTGAGCTAAAGGGCCATCCTCGGAACGGAAGGTCATGCTCATAGAAGAATTCACTTCTACTCAAGGAAGTAGCAGCCCTGGGAGGGGAACACGTCACTTGTCAGCTATTTGACGTCAAGTAATTTAGTTAAGCTATCTGCGTCTCTGTCTCCTCCCCTGTAAAATGGGGACGTGAAGCCCCTAGCTCACAGGAGGGATGTAAGGGTCACGTGCACCGAGGCCAGTAAAATGCCAGGCCTCACACTGAGCACTCAGTCAGTGTCCGTTCTTCAGAGGCCAAGTGCAGGTTCAAGGGCAAGACAAAGCCCCTTCCTAGAGAAGCTCACAGTCAGAGTGGGAAAGACAGACAGCCATTGATCTGGGCGGGGGTCTCTCTCCGAGAGAGGCGTTGCTGGGGCTCCGGCCAGGTGTCAAGGAAGGGCCCCAATTGGGCTTGAGGCAGAGTCAGAGCACCCAGGCTGGGTCCTAAAGAAAGAGTAGGAGTTTGCTGGGTTAAAAATCGGGAGGGAATGCATTCTAGGCAGAGAGAATATGGTATACAGAGGCCAGGAAGAGCTCCACAAAGGCTGAGAAAAGTTGGTGAGCCCCAAGCTAGTGCTTAGAGACAAACTAGGGAAAGATGCAACCGGCAAGGCCCACGGGGGCCTGGTCCACAAAAGGAGCTGTGGGCCAGGCTAAGAGCTGGGGATTCCTCTCCCAGGGTCTACCCTGGAAATCAGAGGAGCGACATGACCAGATCTGTCTGAGGCAGGGTGGAAGGCGAGGGAGCCCAGGAGATGAGAAGGGGTGAGGCCAGTTCCCGGGAACATCTCCAAGAGAGATTCAGGAGCCGGAATCCACAGGACTGGATGACGGATGGTTTCCAAACCGACAGACAGTAGACACGTGCTAAGGCGACACCAGGTCCAAGGTAGGCAAGGAGGGGAGGCCTGGACCGGGGAGGGAGGGACAAGGGGTTCAGTTTGGACGGGGTGAACTCAGGAGCCAGTGATGGAGGCATCCAGGGGGAGATACCTAAGACATGGCTGGACATAGGGGGTTTCTACGAACTGAAGGTCTGGAAGTTTCCCCGACATGAGTCGTCCGTGGAGCCAGGGAAGGTGAGGGCACCCAGAGAAGAGGACACACAGACAGACTGTCACGATCATCAGACTTAGAGGCCTGGGAAGCCCCCCGAGTAGGAGCAGGAAGAGCAGCAAGAGGTTGCAAGAGACCCCAGAGAGAGGAGTATCCTGGGGGTCAAGGCCAGAGGGGCTCTCAGAAGGAAGTGATGGTCAACGAAGCCAAAGCCAGCAGAAGGGCCAAGCAGGCCACCCAACAATCGCCATAGTGACCCTGGGCCACCTCCACAAATCCCACCAGCCCCAGCTCCCACGCACAGAAGCCCTGGGCCGCGTTCCCAAAGGCCTGTTGGCTCAGCTCCCAGCTCCCAGCCCCTGGTCTCTGACTCCCTTCCCACCTACCAGAAAAGGAGTCCTTGTCCATCGAGGGCAGGTCCCGGGCCTGGTACATATAGCAGCGTAGGTGGTAGCGGTTCCCATCTGCACCAAGGAGGAAACAGAGATGCCAAGTGAGCGGCTAGGAGCGGCTGGTAGCTGCGGCTGGGGCGAGGGGAGAGTCTCCCGCAGGAAGGGCAACAGACGAAGGGCGTGAAGCAGGGAAATGACACGCGTCACGCTCTGCGGGAGTCACAGGACCAGAACAAAGTGGGCTCCAAGGTAGACACCTGAGTGTCGTGCCCTGGGGCCTGACGAGAGCTGGGGAGAAGGGGAGAGAGGAGAAGCCACATAAATGATGGCGGCAGCCGGAACACACAGGGCCTCGAGCGCCCGACCCCGGGCACGGCGCACGTAGCAGGACACGCGTGTGTGCAAACGCACGTGCACACCTACACACCCCCACCAAAGACACGGGCCTGCCACAAGCCACGTAGAGTTGACTCTCCCTAGCCCCCCAGACAGACAGGATTCCACATCCCCCCTCGAGCCCCCGCCACGCGTCACTTACAATCAAAGATGCAGGAGATCGTGGGTCTGTTCACGCCGAAGCTCAGGGTGGACACGGACATGGAATCTTCACTCCTGTCATCTACCACGCCGCCCTGGAGACACAGAGCTGGTCGTGACCGATCCTGACCTCAGCGCTGGGGGGAGCCAGGTGCCCGGGTCAGGAGACTGCTACACAACCCTCCTGGGCCGCTGAGAGCTGGGCCATCGGCCTCTGGTTTCGCTCCAGGGCAGCACCTCCTCCCACAGCATCCCCAGACTCCACTGTCAAGTCCACAGGGAAACGGTTCTCCCTCTCGGGTGGAAACCAGACGCGCCAGAATGGGATTTAGAGGGATCCCGGATCACTCTACAAGGACGTCTCATACAAGGACGGACTCCGGGGCGGAGAATCCGATGGGGATTTTCCCGCCCGGACGAGTTAAGAGAAGCCGAATCTGGAGGACCCCTGTCCGCGCCCTGCGCATCCGGACCCTGGGTTCTAGCTCTGGGAGAAGCTGTGCTCCGTCGTCGCCACCTCCCGCCCGCTCCCACTGAGCTGAGGGCGAGAGAGGACACAGGCTGCGGCCAGGACGGGGACGAGAGCAAGAGGCGAGGCCCGCCTGCCCGTGTGCTGCTCATAAAACCAGTCAGTCCCCATGCTTTGTCCTCATTCGCACTGGGCTCTAACCGCTGGGCCGCACACCGGCCTCCCTGGACCAGGTGCCTACCTCCCAGGTGTATCCAGAGCCAGCTCGGCCACACTGCAGCCCCTCGTTGGTGTCCTGCGTGGTTTGGGGGGGCTCAGGGACCCAGCAGGGGTCCAGGCCCCCACAAGAATGGGAAATGTACTGGTTACTCCCCAGCCTAGACTCCAGACTTGGCTTTCTTGGAAAGTCCACCAACATCCCATGGCCCAGAGCCCAGCAGGCGGACTAGGAGAGCTGGCCAGTGTTCCCACGCTGCCCACCCCCTCTGCAGCCCCTCCAAGAGGTTTCTCCAGGTCCCTCGCCTCTCTCTCCCCCACCGCCACCTGCCCCACACTCTTGCCCAGTTTCTGTTCCCAACACACAAGCACGCACACACTGGTGTGCGAACGGAAACTCTGGGCTCACCACCAATGGCCTCCTGATCTGGCCCAGGCCCACACAGGGTGGCCATTTGCCAGGACTTCCCACCCTGCCACCTGGCCACAGCCATCTTCCAGGAACCTCAACCCCTCTCCAAGGAGAAGACGCCTGGCCACTTCCACATCGTCCTCTCCAAGCCACTCCCACCCTCAGGGCCCAGTCCCAGACCCCTCATCAGAGAAGCCTCCCTGGATGCCTGCCTTCCCACTTCTGATCCGCCCACACCCAGAGCCAGAACCGGCATCGCTATCCAGAGCCCAAATCCTATGTGGGCCCTCGAGACCTGATGGGTCCTGATGAGACCTCAGGTGCCCCGCCCCATTTTCCTGTTCGACACCAGGCCTCCCCTCCCCCAAACCCGGCGGCAGGCAGGCCAGGCTCCTCGAAGCTGCCCAGGACTCGAACCTGCTCCATCACAAGCTCTTACTCCTCCCGAACCGGAAGAGCCTTCGACCACCCCAATCCCCCCCATTTTCAGGACATCTTAGGACACGGAGGGGAAGCCTGCCCTGGTCACTCTAGGTCAACACAGAAATGCATCCTCAAGGTAGGCCAGGTCTTCCTCTGCCCTCTTCTTGCAAAAGGGCCCCTAAAACCCACATGCAGGAAAGACGTGTCCATCTGCTCTTCCAAAGGTCTCACCGAGGTCTAGCTTCAGCCAGGTGGTCTCTGGCTCCCACCACACGACACCTCCCTGGGGGACCTCCTTCCTTTCATCGTAACTTCAACACAAGCTCTAGAACCGGATTTCTGGGGCTCCAATTCCAGTCGTGCCATGTATTGGCTGTGTGACTTTGGGCAGCTTGCTTAATCTCTCTGAACCAGTCTCGGTACATTCGAAATAATTCTACAGTACCTATCTCAAAGAGTTGCTGCGATTGTTAAGGAAATATATTATGTGTTGTTCTTAGCACATCTCCTGGCATATAATAAACGCTCAATAAATGTTTGCTAGTAATGATTTTATGAGAGAAATAAGGCCCAGGTGGGGCAGGGGCAGGGTAGGGCATAAACTGTAAAGCTCACAATTATTCTCAGGGGTGGTATTCGTATACCTCCTATTTGTCCAAAATTATTCCAGAAGCTGGAAAAGTGGACATTTCAGGAGCCACAGCCCTGGGCAGAAATCAAAAGCAATCAATCAAGCAATCAGTCTCTCAACACACACACACACACACACACACACACACAGGAAAGCAAGATTACAGGGAGGGTGTCATGCCATAGACAGGGAAAGAGCCAAAGGCCCCCACGCCTGAACCCCTCTCTCCCGAGCAGGTGCAGACCCCAGGCACCCTGGGTTCCCCCCAGAAAAGCATTTGGCCCAGCCGTGCTACACGGGCATCCCGCCAGAGCACACACCACGTCCAGCAGCTAACGGCTCCCAGTTTCAGCCTCTGCAAGCCGGCACATAGGGCTGGACCTGGGGGGCCCCGCGGGCCACCCCAGGCGAGAGGCACAGGACGCCAAGGAAAGCAGATCAGAACCCTGGAAACAGGGCTTGGCCAGCGCCCCGTGCAACCACCCGTAGCGTGTGCAGCCCAGTGCACCTTGGTGGCAGGGGAGGGGGTCTGGCTGGAGGCAGGGCTAAAGGCCCAGAGACCCTGTGACCCCACCATCTCAGCCCAGCAACACGCTCATGCCCCCCACGAGTCGAATGCTAAGGTGAATGAAGGGAGGAGGCTGCCTCTGGCTCCCACAGGCCCCGTAACGCCTTCGCCCCCTCTTAGTACCTGCGGGGACCTCCGTGCTCGCTGAAGGCTGCCAGTGCACATCCCCACTCACCTCGCGCCTCCTCCAGATGGCCTCCCCGAGCCACCTCCCAGAAGCGCCACTCCCACCAGAACGCCTCAAATTGGCAGCAATTTCTGGGTCTCTGTCCAAGGGTAGTCCGCCCTCCTGTGATCAGAAAAGGTATCTCCCTCCCTGGGAGTCCCATGAAGTCGGGCGCCAGGGGTCTCCGGCCTGGCTCAGGGCTTGGCCCACGGCGGGCCCTGGCCCTCAGAAACAAGGTCCTTCAGAGGAGGAACCAGTGACCCCTTGGGGAAGTCCCCTCACGCTGCCTGGGCTTTTCCATCTGTCCTGCCTCCAGAGTGGGGGGTCCACAGGATCTCTGCATCCCCCTGGCTCCCCACCTACCCCCCAAGTACGGACTGGCCTCCTCCTTCCATTCTCCCCCAGCTCAAAATGACAGCTGGGGATTGCTGAGAAGCTGGGAGAGCCAGGAGCCAGGCTGAGGGACACCCGCTGCGTTGAGTCCCTCCCAGCAGAGCCCCGGCCCCACAGCCACCCTGGATCCCAGCCCGGGCAGAATTCTACCCACACCTCTGGCCCATGTCTTTCCATCCTCCGGCCCACTGACCTTCGCAGGGGAGGCTGGGCTCTGCACACATCCTCTTCAGACCCTGCGAGCAGTGACCGAGGCTAGCTCTCCCCCCCAGCCCAGCCGTGGCCTCTGAATTGAGCCTCCAGCAGTCCGGACACCCCCAAGCACCCCCATCCCTGATGACGTTCATGCTCAACCCAGCTGAAACCTTCTAGGGACCCCTTTCTTGCCCCCACATGGGTCTCTCTGCCCTTTTCTTTCCCTTCTTTTTCCTAGGTGCCTAGCCTCATCCTCAAGGTCTCTGTGCAAAGATGAGTAAGCCTCCCTCCCAGGGGCTTCCGCAGTGCCCTGAACCCCCGCTTACCACATCTAGCACCCCCCCACCGCTGACCCGTCTGTGCCCTCCCACTGAGAGCTCTGGGAGGTTTCCGTCACACGTCCAGCTTCCCCCCCCCCCCCGCCCCAGCAGGCGCTCAGTACGACCTGGAGAGCAGGTAAACGCAAGG
>CM052811.1:45445175-45488423 GCA_028533885.1 Nasua narica
GGAGGCACCTCCTTCCCGTCAGCCCTCCCCCCGGACTGTCTCGTGCCTTGCTGGGTGTTGGGCAGCATTCCTGGTCTCGACCCATTAGGTCCCCAGGGCTTCCTTCAGTTGTGACCACCAAAAATATCTTCAGACATCATCAAATGTCCCCTGAAGGACAGGGTGGGGGATAGAAACTACCCCCCGTGGAGACTCACTGGTGAAAACTGAATGCAATGAGGCACCCCTCCGCCCTTGGCAGGTTCCTAGCATTTAAGCAGGACTCAGTAAATGGCGCTAGTGGTGTCTGTTTCCATCTTTCAACTCTCCAGTCTCATGCTAAAACAATACCTCCCCTCTTCAATCTCTTTTTTCTTTAAATCTGGAATCTATCACCTTCTCTCTGCCTTAGGGCCTTTGCACAGGCTGTTCTCCCCACCTCGAATGCCCGCCCAGGTGAGCTAACTTGAGCTCTTGCCTCAGCTCGGTCACCACTGAGGCCTGGATATGGCTGTGGCTTCCATGCCTTCAGCAGCGGCCCCCGCTTAGCCTCTCCTAGCTCTCTCCTGCATCCACCTCTCCATGTGTATGGGCGAGGCACATTCGCTCCCCTATCCCCTGCACCCAGCCCAGCATCAGACTCTTAGCAGTCATCCAATGAAGATATGGCACAGAAAATGAATCACCAGCATTCCCTGCCCTCAGCCATGTGGGCAGCGTCCGGGCCTCAGGTCTCAGGGGAAGGGTCAGGAAAATGCACATCAGACAGCACCCTCCTTCCCTCAGGGGACTCAGAGTAAGCTGTTACTGCAGAAAGAGCAAGGGATAGGGGTTCACCACCCGCCCCTCACCGTGGGGCCATCTCTGGGCTGGAACAGAATGAGCTAGACCCTCGGAAGGTCCCACTCAGGAAAGCTTCCTGGAGGAGGTGAAAGAAAAGATTGTTGGTGTAAGGGGAGCAGCAGAGTGCTGGGTGCCTGTGCCCCCAGAGCTCAGGGGAAGACTCAGCGAAAGGGGCAAAGTTGGGGCAGGGCAAGCTAGGAGAGGAAGGCCGGCTTGCTTCTGCTCTGGCTCGGAGTCCTGAGCAGAGAGAGCCAGGCCACAGTGGCAGCTGAAGCCTCGCTTTCTCCCCACCCACCCTTCCCCCTCGCCCCCCACCCCACACATTCGCTTTTCCCCAGCATCCCCCCCGCCCCCAGGCCCTGGGCATTGGGTTTCCCACAGCCACATTCCTGCCTCGATAGCTCATGCTGATGTGACTCCCAGACTGTGGTCTGTGGCCACACACTCCATCTTGGGGCTAGCTGTGTAAGGGATCCTGCTGCTCGCCCAGGGGACTGGGCAGCGTCCAACCCGCCGCTGCCCGGCCGGTGGCCGCAGCTCCCGGGAACAGCCTGAGCTCAGGACTGCGAGGAACTCTCTCCCTCCCAGATGGTGCAGGACTGCCCCCGGGGGTCCCCAGAGCCAGGGGCCAAACCCACCTTACCTGCTGAGGACTCCTGCCCCAGGACCTTGGTGTGGCCCCCGTACCAGGAGGAGGTGCGCAGCTTCCAGGAAAACACACGGCTTACAAAGGGGACCCCACGGCCCACCTAAATCGGATCCAAGACCAAGCACCAGACCGCCAGCGTGTCTGAAATTCCTCCTGTCCCACTGGTTGTCGGTCACACACACACCTCCTCCCTTTGGCAGTGGTGTGACGCCTCATCCGTATGGGGCCCGGAAGCGGGACGGAGAACGATGGGGCAAAACCAGCAGTTCATGCAGCAGACAGGCTGAGGAGAGGGTCCCCGGGGCTGAGCAGGCTGAGGACAGAGACACCACCAGCCACACCGTGATGACCAGGAAGGAAACACCAGAGCCTCGGCGATAGCTCAGGGGGGCTACCGGGACACCCTCCGTCCCATCTGAGTCAAGCAGGTGGGTTTCGGGGGCCAGCCACCCTCCTGGCTTCTGAGGAGGGCTCAGTTCCAGGGCCTGATGGACCCAGAGGGCACAGGTGACAGAGCTGTTGGGAAGAATACTACTATGGGGCCCTTATCTCTCATGTAAACAGGACTAGGGGAACCCCGCCCCCAAGGGCAGCAAGCACTGGAGGGGCCTGCCGGGCTCAGAAGAGCAGATTAGTAAGTTTTCAGGTGTATTGCAAGCCGGCTGTTAAACACAGCGATCCGTAACAGTTAAGTCACAGAAATTGATAACTACGGAAAATTTTTTTAAAAACAGAGGTGATGGAGTGCCTGGGTGGCTCAGTCAGTAATGCGTCTGACTCATGGTTTCGGCTCCCATCATGACCTCGGGGTCCTGGGATCAAGCCCCGCGCTGGGCTCTGTGCCGGGCGTGGCACCTGCTTGGGATTCTCTCTCTCTCTCTCCTCTCCTTCTGCCTTCCCCCCACCCCCTAAAATAGATAAACAAATCTTTTTCAAAAAAGGTGATAAATCCTCCAGCTCATCACTTCCTGATTATCTTACAACTTCCGGCTCTTGTTGCGTTCCTGAGGTTACTTACATCTAACGTACTCGGGGGCTGGAGATCCTACATAACCACCCGCTCCTGCTCATCCCCTCCCATCTCCACTTGGAGTGATGCACACTGCTAGCTTGGAATCGGCCGCAGAGGGGATACTGACACCACAGAAACCAGCAAGTACGACAAACGGGACTGGGTTTGGTTTTTGGATTTTTTCCCCCCGGAGAGCCAGTTATTAAACTCCAACCAGCATGCCCTAGGCTGAGCTGCCAGGACCCTCCTCACTGCTGCCTTTGCTGGGACAACCAAATAACAAACAGCCACGTCGGGTGGGATGCCACAGACCCCCGACGACCCCGCCGCTATCCAGAGCAGTTTTCTCAACGCTCGTGGGAGAAAACACCACTTACGGTTTGCCTTCTCCATGCCTCCATTTGCTCATCTGTAGAACGGGAGTGGTAATAAACCCCATCTCGATGGGACTGTTGGGGGAGTGAAGGGAGAGAACGCACAAACGGGGCAGAGGTAATGCCTCGCACAGGCACACAGGCTCTGGAATGACTGGTCGACGCGCCTCAGAGAGAGCCAGAGAGGAAACCCGTTCACCTTTGCAGGGCCCGTGGTAGGAGAGGTCAATGCCTTCCCTAGGGTCGCACAGCAAAATTAACTGGCAGGGCCGGGGGCGGGGGTCCCCCAGAAGCCCCTCCGGGCTCTTCCCGGCTTCGGCTTCCCCATCAGGACTCAGCACCTGAGCGGGGCTCCGGGGCGGGACAGTGCTGAACCCCAAGTTGGGGCCTTGGGGAGCCCAGGGCCCATGTCACTGCCCCAGCCACCCAGCCTCAGCTCCGAGGGAAACCCCACGTAGGTAGCGGGCCAGGCCAAAGAGAGGGAGAACACTTTAAAAGACAGAACTCGGGAACACAGACCTCCCTTCCTAATCAGGGCTGATTGCAGTCCTAAGTAGAATAGCAGGCAAGGGTGCAACCCCGTTTAATTTACAGCTGGAGCCGGGGCTTGGAAGCAGCTGCAAAAATCCTTGCACAACTACCGGCCAGCCCCCGGGGAGCTCGGGGATGGAATCAGGAAACCTGGAGAATCCGCAGCGCCACGCGTGGGCCGGCGCAGGCGTCTGCGTGTACGTGAGTGTGTGTACACACACGTGCCCCTCTCGACTTCCCGTGTGCCCAAATGTGGGGGTGGCAGAGAACGTTCAAGCAGGTTCTGCCCCACGCCAGACCGCCTCCGTAATTAGGATGACCGTGTGTCCCCCTTTGTCTGGGACGGCTCCGGCTTACGACCGTTTCCCAGCACGATTAGGACAGTAAGTTGTCACCCTAGCCATCGTGGGTGCAGACCCCAGTGCGTGCACAGTGACACACGGGGGGCCCCACCGCATCTGCCCGGCTGTGACACGCCTTCCTCGGCACCTGTGCCTGCCCGGGGGCTGGCATTTTGTCTCAGGAACGCAGACCCACTGATGGCCCCTCCAGACTTCAGCACCCAAATCTGGAGTCAGACAGATCCTGGGGGCCACCAATTTAAAAGAATTACCCAAATGGTCCTCCCATGGGGGCAGCAAGAGGGGCAGGGAGGCGCCTGCTCGAGAGGCCAGCCAGCCGTCAGTTAGCTCCCGCTTGCCCAAAACCAGGTCAAGAGCAGGTGCGCAATTGGCATATTCAAGAAACAGAATCCAGGGAAACATGGAACCCCCTCCCTCCCCATCTATGCAGACCGCGGGGGGGGTATTTGGGTTACTTCATGAGGCCAACGCCTCTCACCTCCCAAATGCTGCCCTCGGTCCAAGTGCCCACTCTGGGAACCGGGCCCGGGTACCCCGCCCACAGCAGAGCTTCGTCCAAGTGCAGAGTCGGCCTCTCCCTCCCCCGCTACATCTCACCTCCTTCTCAGGCAGCCCAGACCCCAAATTACTCCTCTCTGGCACCAGCCTCTCCCTGCCTGACCGCCCCCCCCAGCACATCGAACTCCCAGCTGCCCATCTGTGCCCTCAGCCTGGGGCTTGGTAGGCCCGTCTCCGTAGACCCTCTCCACTTCCGGTCAGGACTCGGACATCAGACAACCAAGGGGAGGCTTCTCAGGGTGGGGGTCGCCGTGCCAGCTCCTCTCCAGCTGCCCCACTGTGCGAGGGAAGCCAAGCCACATGGCTACACAGGAAACGTGGTGCCAACAGGCAAGGGCTCCAGCCAGCTGCCCGGGACCCTCTCCAGGACCCCCACTTGGGGGCCTTCTCTAGGAGGAGGACATTATGCCCTAATGGGAATATGAACCTGGGGACAGAGGACAGAAGAGCCCATTGTCTGGCTTTGGTTCTAGAACATAACATGCTATGCCACTGGGCAAACCCCTCATCAAGGCTCAGTTTCTTCTGGAGTAATATCAGGGACTCGGGTTGTTCTAGAACAGCACTGCCCAACAGAACTTTCTGCAATGATGAAAGTGCTCTATAGCTTCCCGGTCCAATATGGTAGCCACAAGCGTGGTGTGGCCACTGAGCGCTCGGAATGTGGTTGGCGCAACTGAGGAAGGAAACTGTCTTATTTTAATTACTTTAAATGTAAATCGAAATATTCTCACGCGGCTAGTGGCTACCGTGTTAGTGCATTTCTGCAACCTCAGTTTCTCCAACTGTAAAATGGGTATAATAATAGAATCCAGTTTTCCGGGGTCACCGTGAGGATAAAATGAGACCGTGCACAGACAGCCTTCTGCCTGATCTTTGGCCACGGTAAGATGGCTTCAGTAATTCTTATCCTCTTGGGGCTCCCGAAACCCCTTGAGAACTGCAGAAAACCACAGACCTTGGGCCAGAATTCACACATCACAGACACGCATGCCCTCGGGGCACATACACACATATCCCACATGCACACACCTCATACTCCTTCGTACACGCGTGCACATACAGATCACGTGCACGGGCACGTGGCACACATGTTGTGTGTGCGCACACATCAGCCATGTGCTTACACATCAGACACACTTGCGTACGCGGTTCACACCCACACACCCACAACTACGCCCCCAGTTTCAAGGGGATCCAGAGCCAAGTGGGGAGCGCCTTTCGAACATGAAAGTTCCTTCCAGCTCTAGAGATCTCCAAGGCTCTGAGCACATGCTGCCGAGTCTCCGTCTCCTTCCCTCCTGCCCAGGCTCAGGCATCTCCGAAAAAAACCCTTCCTGACACTCAGGGCCAAGCACAGAGGCAGGGCTCTGGAAAAATCCTTGCGCGTGGAGGGCAGGCCCAGGGCAAGGGCAACAGGATAGATTCCGTGAGCTCATCCCAGCAGCCGTCACCAGAGTTCCCAGAGAGGCTGGTGGCGTCGGGCAGGGGTGCCTGGGTGGGAGCCGGCGGTGGCGGCAGCAAGGGGTGTGGGGCGAGGAGAGGGAGGCTAGATGGAACGCGCTATAATAGCAGCTTTGTGCTCCGCTTCCCGGCTCCCTGGGAACGCCAGGAAGATTATGAAACCGGTGTCTTTGGGAATGCCAGGATATTAGCTGGAAAAAGAATAATACGAAAATAAAATAATGCTCGGGATGGAGACAGCAGACGATTAGCAGACGGAGCCAGGGCCTCCCGCTCCATGGAGGGAGCCAGGCTTGGCCCCAGCAGAAGGTTTCAGGGAAAGACTGCCCGTGCTAATGAGCAGACAGGGCCTGCCTTCCAGCAAGATGTCTTCAGGAGGAAAACTGGCAAGCAAGGCACAGCCTGCTGGTGGACCCATGGGCCAGGAGAGGGCTGGGAGGAGGCAAGGGGGGCGCCACGGGCCTGGTCCTGGGGCCCAGACACCCCGAAATGTCAGGTTACCAGGAAGACTCCCTGGCCACCACCAACAGTGCTTCCCTGGGCTCCTTCAAGGTCTGCCTCCCCAAGGCCTGCCCCAAGAAGCCTCCCTCATTAGACACCGCCATTCTGGAATGACTCTTATTCTGCCCTCCAGGACCTCAAAGATGCAGATCTCACTGAGTTCGTTTGTGTTCACACGGGAATGCCTCTTGTCCTAATCAGACAACAGTTCGCCATAAGCCAGGCCTCCAGCATCAGACCAAGGGATCGTCAGAAGTAAACATCACTGCTGCCTCACCAGGGAGCAAAAAGAACATGACGTCATTCCCTGCTCCCCTCTCTGGGACCCTGGCCACACACCTTCACCGAGTCATGGGTACACCCTGCATCTCTGAGAAAGGCATCCAAGTGGGGGAGCAGGGCGATGCGACCACCTCTTCCTCATCTTCCTGGATGCTCGCCGTGCCTCACATCCTCAGCCCTCAAAGGCGGTCCTTGGACCGGCAGCATTGGCATCACCAGAGTCCTCTTAGAAATGCAGACTCCCGGATTCACCCAGACACGGAGCCCCGGTAGGCATTTTAACAAGACCCGCCTCCCCGCGTCGCTCTTACATTCACTCAGTCCGAAAAGCACTTCCTTAGGCGTGTCACACAGTTACCTTGTACAATGACTCTCGGACACAGTGACTCTCACAGATGCGGTAACAGAGTTGCAGAAGGGGTACGCGATCTGCCCGCAGCCAGGACGCACAGCGAGCAGAACTCGGGCCAGACCGGCTCCGCTCAGAAGCCTTGCCTATCCCACCGCGCTCCGGCCAAGAGAACCAGCGGACATCAGTGACCAGTGGGCAAGGCCAGCCCCCGAGACAGCAGCAGGGTCTGGGCACCCAGAGGACCCTACCACCTGCTCCCAGGAGGCAGGCTGGACGTTAGCCCCAGGGCCTTGCTGGGCCAGTAGCTCCCAGGACAAAGGACAGGAGCATATCTAGATGACCATAAAGGAGAGGGTGTGTGCGTATGCGTGTGCGTGTGCGTGTGCGTGTGCGTGTGTGTGTGTGTGTGTGTGTGTGTGTGTGTGTGTTGGTGCTGATGGAGGTTCCATTCACTGGAGCAGAGTGGTCCAGGTAGTTTCCGTCCAGTGGGCCCGTGGCCCAGTCCAAATGCTGGCCACCCCTAACGGCTCTCCCACACCGTGTCCTCCAGCTCCAGGTTTGTGGGACCAGCCTCTCCGACCACCGTCTGCCTCTGGTTCTCCCCCAGGACGCCGAGGGCTTCACTCTGTTGGTTTCTGCTGCGTATCACAGGCGAGGCACATCTGCTCCTCCATTAACCACCTCCCCGCGTCTGTGGACTTGACATTTGATTTCAGTGCTCCCTCACGACATTTTCTCCCACATAAAGAACAAACGGATTGGGTTCTCTGTTTCTGGGAAGTGCCCCCCTTCATTCTCCCAGTCACCGAGCCATGAAAGCTTGGCAGTGGGTCCCCAGACTTGCTCATCTTCTTCCCCCAGATCCTGGCCAGCCCCAGAAGCCGTCCACACTGCCGTCCATGTGTCTCCGGCTACCTCTGGCCTCGTGTCCTCTCTCCCACGGCCCTGGCCTCCCTGCCCCGGGCGGCCTGGCAAGCAGCGACCACATCCGCCTTCTTCACACAGCACTCAACCATGTGTCAGACTCGCCAGGGCCAACCATGAACTCACTGCAGCCCCGGGCCCACTCCGCCCGTCCTGCGGCCCGGCGATGGGAGAAGCCCTACCATGCACCCAGCAGAGTTTCTGGGGCCGTCTGACCCTCCCCAAACTCTGCCACTATACTCCCCTCTACTCTGGGCCCCCAGCTTCCACCCTAGGTGGTCACCTCATCCCACATCACTAGCCAAGACGCCTGACGGTCTCCTGATGGTCTCCATTCTTCCACCCCAACCAGCCTCCGTGGCTGCTTGACTAATGGCACTGAACCCCAGCCCTGACTAGGGCACTCCTCTGCTCCAAAACCCACAATGGCTCCCTATTGCTCACTGAACAGAGTCCTGTGGCCATCAACAGTAGCTCTTTGCCCAGCACTGTTTGCGGGTTTTTGTTTTTTTCCTTTCCAGATGCTCTTCTCCCCATCCTAATGGTGCTGTCAACCACCAAAAAGGGTCAGGACCCGGAATGGCCAATCAGAACATTCCATTCCTCACCCTCCGGCTGGCATGGGCACATGACCACGGGAGCCAGTCAGTCACACCCAGGGCTGACACGGACGGCATTATGGAGAAACAGCCCTCTCCTCTCTGTGGTCTCCAGCTGTGAGGGAGACAGAGGGCGCCAGGTGGGCTGTGCTCTTTTACCCAGAGGGCTTTGCTGACTGTAAAGTTGATGTCGGCGCCATCTTTGTTACCACGCAGTGAGCCAATGTGAGAATGGGGCCAAGACAGAGTCCCAGCTCCAGCTCTCCCTTCCATCTGAGCCCTTAAACTCCTTTTCTCTCTGTAGCCCGTTTCATTGCATTTCTGTTCCTCAGGGTTTCTACGCAGGCTTCTCAGACCCTGACTCTGAGCTCTGCCAAGGCTTTTATCCCCCCACCCCTCAGCTGGAGCCACAAGACCTGCCCGGTGCCCAAGCCAGGCCCTTTCTGAGAGGACGAAGGGAGTCAACGCATGCCAGCCCTGCCCCATGAGACCTTAGCTGGGGCTGCTCCAGCGGAGGCAGCAGTTTCCTCCCTCCCAATCTGAGCATGAGCCCCGTGGCCTGGGGCTCTGCTGTCTCCTTCCAGCCACCTCACAACTTGGCCCCAAGACATCATCAAACATCTGAGATTTTCTGGCCCCCAGAGGGTTTCCTCTCCCACACTGCCATCCCTGGATGTGGCCCACCATCAAAGCCTGAGAGGGATGGAACCCCCCTTGGGCCACAGCCAGTCTCACCTCCCTTCCCCGTATCCATCCCATCAGATCCGAGGCCTGTCCTCTGTGCTCCCAGGCTCAGGGCAAAGCCCCACTGTTCTCCTCCTCTCTGACCAAGTCCGCATATACACTCACACACACACACACGCACACACACGCACACACAACTGGTGCACACGGACACACTCAGGTCCCATCAGCTATCGAAGCTGGTGGGACCTGCTCTCTGAGTCACAGCTCAAAGCCCCAGGGGCTGGACAGTCCTGCCAAGATTTCGGAGGAAGGGCCTCATGCTGGGCATCTCCTCCCACCTCCAGGAATTCCAGACCAAAACAGATGTCCAGGAAGGGCCCGCTCATCTTTGGGGGAACACTTCAGTCAGCCCCTGGTACCCTGGAGCCAACCCCAGTTTTACTGGCCCCAGAAAGTGGACTCTACGGCAGGACCACCAGCCTGAGGTTCAGTTTCTGAGGTGCGTCTCTCCCCCAGAATCTCAGGGATGCCATGAGATGGCTTCTGTCCAACCAAGGAGCAACCAAGAGCATTCAGGGCTCATTAGACCTCTCTGGCTACTCCAAGGGGCTAGGCCAAAGCCTCTCACAGCCCCCGTGTGGCAGCCAGCCCCTTTGAGAAGAGCCAGGTCCCCCCGCTCCAGTCAGAGGTCAGACCTGTGACGTCAGTCTGACCGAGACCCTCTCTGCCTGCTCCCGTCCTGACCACACAAAGAAGCAGTGGGCTTCCCGGCGCCAGGAGGGGGGCTGTTTTACAATAGGCACACACCCAGACTGCCACCCACTTTCCCCACAGGCAACTCCAAAGGAACTGAAGCCGGGGTGACCGGCCAGTGTTCCATCCTGAGTCCCATCCTGGGGGCTCCCGCTTCAGCCATGAACAGCCCCAGGGAAGCAAGCCGCACCTCACTGACCCACCACAGGCCCAGGGACATACCAGAGCCCCCTCGAGGGCAAACACAGCCGCAGGGCCCGTCTTCTCCAGCGGCTCCATGCGGCGGCGCCAGCGGCGGCGGCGGAAGGCATCGGTCTTGCGGTACTCCAGGTGGAATTTCCAGCCAAAGAGCGAGGCGTACTCCCAGCCCTCGCCCTCCGCCTCCGCCTGCCTGTGCTGCGTGGGGAGAACAGGACAGACTGAGGCACTGCTAGGCGGCCCCACGGGGAGACCTTGGGCTGGGCTCCTGCGGGGCCTCTCCCTTCTCCGGGCTGCCCTCCACGATTCCCCACCCACTCCACACCAGCACCCTCCAGGTGGGAACAGCTGGGAAGGCCACCTGGAGGAGGAGGGCTCTGAGCAGCTTCTGCAATGACAAGAGTCCGAGTCAGAAAATCAGGCAGGGAAAAGGCTCCGTGGGCTGTGGGGATCCGAGGAGCCAGAGAGGGCAGGTAGACTACGGCAGCAAGGAAAACTCTCGGCTTTGGGTTTGTTTGTTTACTTGGATTATGGGTGGATTTCATGTATCCAAGGTTTTCTTGTCATTTCCTTTTTCTTCCCCACATCCCAGCTTATAAAAATAAAAGCGGGTCAATGAAGATTCTGTTTCCTGACCCCAGGCTATTTCTCCCCGAGGCTAGGCCTAGATCAGCTGTGGAGGCCCCCCCCACCTCCGCATTTCCTTGAGGGGACCCATTCCTGTGCCTGGAAGCCCCTTCCCATCCAGCTGATGACCTGACGCCGTCCTCAGGTGCCCCTCAAGCTCCGGCCATGAACTAAGCAACAAGAGTCAGTCCTGAAGGGCAGCCACCTCCTTCTCCAGGAGGGATGCCAGGGGTGATGGAGCAGACAAGGCCCCCTGCCTGACAAGGTTGGCCTCCATCCCGTTACCCCTACAGGGAGAGGGGGGTCTGTCTGGTCAGCTCCTTGTCCAGGCAAGGAGTCTGCCCCTTGCCTCCAGGTGAGGACGCATCTCTGGTGCCCTGGACCCAGGGACATCTCTCTCTAGATTCTCTGTGCCCAAAGAGAAAGGAAGAAATCTGGGTTCGGCCAAAGGCTACTCCTGGACTGGGGGAGACCTGGTTCTTGGGCCAAAATTCAAATGCGTGCTTAGGAAGGAAGAACAGGGCACAAGAGGGACCAGGCGAGGCAGGCACTGAGGCTGTGCAGGATGTGGGCTTCGGAGGGCTCCAAGAGTGGGTGCGTGCATTGTGTTCACGCCTACGTGCCCACTCTTTGCCTCTGTCCTGGGGGATCTGGGCGAGCCTGTGGACACGTGGGTTCGCACCACATACACGCCAGCACCCACAGTCAATGACACAACCGAGAGCGTACAAAGCCCAACCCCTCGCCTCCAGGTGAGGACACATCTCTGGTACCCCAGGGTGCGCTCCTCCCCAGGCCATAGCTCAAGCCAAAACAGACTTGGCCTGAGCCCGCATCCTGGCCCCCAGCCCTCCCGAGTGCCCCACTTCAGTAAGCTCCATGCAGCCAGACCCCTGTCTCAGAGTCCAGGCCACAGACCCTGTCTCCGTAGGTCTGGGCACCTTCCAGGTCTGTGTGTGACCCCAAGTACTGTTTCCTTGCATGGCCAAGGGCACCCGGGGGCTTTTTTTGTCTGTGAGCATCCGGGCACTGGCCGGTATGACCTGCGCGGGCGCCGTGACCTGTGAGCAGCTGGTCATATATAGACGGTCATAGATCCGTGAGCATCTCGAGGGAGCCCATGTGCCTTACACGTGTCCTGAGCACACACACATGCATCTGTGCACACAGGTGTGCACCTGTGCCCAGCCGGCCTCCCCCAGCCCCGGCCTCAACCCCCCACCCCCACACCATCGGCCAGACTCACCCGCTTTAGGGCCTCCATCTGGCTGAGGTCCCTCCGGCGCAGGCGGACCCAGCGTCGCCGCCGGTGTGTGTAGTACATCTTCTCGGCAGGAACCCAGTGCTTCGGCTTCCGGTCCGGGGGGATGGTGATACTGTACTCCCAGCCTGGGGGAAGGGCGCCGGTCGGTCCCCTCCCGGCCATCCCCCATCCCTGCAGAGGCTGTCTCTCCCTCCGGGGCACAGCCACAGGTCCATGAGGGACCCCTGACTTCATCTGCAGCCCTAAGTGAGGGCTAACCCGGAAGGTCCCCCAGAGGAAGAAGCCCCAGGAAGGCCAGTTCCCCCCAGCGCAAGGCCCTGCGCTCAGCTGTCCCCAGTGCACCTCGTGAACTTCCTGGGGTGGGTCTCACGGGGCCCCAGGTGCTGCCCACCTTGCTCATCAACGGCCCGATTGAGGTCCGTGGACCACTCTTCATCTTCCCACTTCCAGCCCAGTGGGCACTCAATGTCGTCCTTGGGAAGCACCTTCTCCCCATTCTGGGGCAACACAGGACAAGCAAGCGTCAGCAGAGACAGATGTCCTCAGGGCAGCGGAAGAGATGCACTTGACAACACACGTCCTTGAAGCCCCGGGTGGGACTCCAGATCAGCGTCCTACCCGCCCTGGACCTCACACTGTCTCTCTGGAAACCAGAGCATGGAGGCGGGGACATGGGAGCAGGGGAGAAAACATCCTACCTCCTCGGAGCCACAGGCCCCTCCTGAGCCCCAAGGTCCAGGACCCCAGGAAAGCAGAGCCCACCTGTCCGTCGCAGGAGCGCCCACTCACCACGTCCGTGTAGTTGTCGCTCATGTAGATCCACTGGCCTCCAGGGAGCCGGGTCTGGTTCTCAAACACCTCTTCCACGAAACTCAGGTGGCCTGCATCCGTGTCATGGAGCAGCCTGGGCGTCGGGTGGGGGGGGGGGGCGGGGGGAGTCAGAACCTCTGCTGAAGAGATCCCCCCACCGCCTCCAGCAGAGCACCGGGCCTCGGCCAAGCCTCCTGCCTCAGCCTCCCCCCACCAACAACTAAAGGGTGGAGAGGAGAGGGAAAGCAGGGGCAGAGGGTCAAGGCGGGTAGAGCGGAAGGACACCCAGGGGGCCCCGGAGACCCTCCGGGACAGAAGAATATGCCGGCACCCGAGATAAAGAAAGAGAAGGACACCAAAAAGAGGGAGCTGAAGACACCGAAACCCTGCTGGGCCCTTGATGCTCAACAGGCAGATAGTTGCTGAAAGGCAAGGTGCAATCAAGCTGCACACTTAAAATTCGTGGACTTGATATACGTTACACTTCGATTTAAACAAAGAAAATCAAAGAACCCCAGTTGTTGAACATCAACCAAACAGGAAATGAGAGAGAAGAAAGGGGTAGGGACGGCGCTGCAGCGGGATGGCCTAGTTCTGAGAAGCACAGAGAGAGAGAGAGAGAGGAGGCGCCTCAGGCACAGGAAGGGTTAACATGGGGGTGGGGGCAGGAACCAGGCTGTGGCCTCTGGGAGAAGAAGGTTGCAAGGAAGGGATGCAAAGTCAAACAGAGGCCAGTAATAGTAGTGATAATATATGGTAAATATAGTAGTAATAATAATAGTAAAGGACTTTCCCATTATTGGAGTCCTTCCAGAATCAAGGTCACCTAGCTAGCCCCCAGCCCTGGAAGAGTTCAAGTGGGAGCCCCTGTGCCCAGCGTACGGGCAGGAGGAGCAGGCAGAGACCTTAACAGGACTGTGGCCTTTCAAAGAAGGGTCCAGAGCAGAGGGGTACCCCCCCCCGGCTTCCCTGCCCCTGACTCACGTCTTCTCTGGACACACGAACCAGTCTCCAGCCCAGGTCCAGCCGGCCGAGGGGCGGAAGCTGTCCTTGGGGAGCTTGATCTTACCCGTGACATCAGAAAACTTGGGGTAGGTGAGTCCTGTCGTGCCCCAGTTCCCAACGAGGGCCAGTTTGGTCTGGTTCTCATACTGGGGAGCAAGCGGTAAAGAGACGTGAGTGGGGCGCAGTGCAGCTTGGGGGCAGGGGCCAGGCAAGGGCCGGCTGGCAGGCACTCACAGTTTCAGCGAACACGGACAGCTTCCCCTCAGCAAACTGGTTGAACTCCTTCTCGTCCACAGAAAGCCCAAACCAGAGCTTCACCCGTATCTGCACCGGCATCCGGGCTCCGGGCACCCCCTCCATGGGGTACTGGGTACCAGAGAGAGACAGAAACCCAAGATCCCCTTTAAGATCAGGATATCCCCACGAGGAGCTGGCTGAGGCAGGGACTGGACATAGCAGCCTGATGCCTAGATATGTGTCCTGTTGGAGGACTTAACCAGAATTTTACAGCAAGGAAGTCTATAATTAAAAAGGCTTCTCCACACCTGCCAAGAGTTGTCCTCTCCAAAGAAGACCGCGTCATCCCCATTTGATGCTCTCTGCAAAGCCGAGCTAGGCCAAGACCAGAATGCCCCATTCTCTCCTCTCCCATGGCATCCCCATTTCTGTTCTCTTCTAGAATGACCCTGCCCAATGGAACTTTCTGCACAAAACGGTTTATATCACGGTCCAATCTCGTAGTGCTAGCCCCATGTGGTGCTTGAGCCCTTGAAATGCAGCTAGGGTGACTGGGGAACTAAATTCTTAGTTTTATTTCATTTTAGTTAATTTAAATGTAAATAGCCCCTCACGGCGGCCATATTGGACAGTGCCATTCTAGACTATGTCTCTGAAGGAGATACAGTGATCTAGGTCTGGAAGGAGAAGAGGTTAAGGCCTCCTCCTTAATTTTCAGTTTGTTATTTTGGGGGGGGGGTGTTTTTGTTATTTTTGTTTCGGCTAGATGTTAGCCTGCCATCTGATATCGCTATCCTTTCAAGCGCTTATCAGCAGGGTAACCACTCGTCACTGGTCCTCAATCGCTTATTACCTTGAAACTTTCAGAAGCTCTGCCAAAAGGGAATAACCACAACAACCCAACGTGAAACATTTATTCTCCACAACGACTTCACCGTTTGACTGAACTCAACGGTCAGCTGTGGCCCGAGGAGCCGGAGCGCCTCCCTCTCCCAACCGCACGTTGTCCCTTCCAGGAAGGAGCCCATTAAGCCCCTAGGTCTCGTGAGCATGAGCCTGGAGGGGTAGGCACGTCCTCTGTACCAGGGGGCTGAATGATAGAAAAAAAGGAGCTTTGGTGGCTTCAGACGAGGAAGGGGGGCAGTGACTAACTAAGAGGTTGCCAGCAGGTTCGGGAGGCACGGATCCCCCGAGGGAGAGCCCAGGCCAGGTAAGGGGAAAAGGACGGGGTGCGGGACATACCAAGGCAATGACCATCTCCCCCTTCACTCAGCCTCTCTGCTTTTGGTTTATCCTTGGTGAAGCCTGGAGGAGAGCCTGACCCCACGTGTCACCCCCTGGCGACCTCCCATGACCGTTCACTTCGGCGGTCCCCTCCCTGGGGTGGTGAGTGGCCTTTTTCCCTCCAAACCACCAGCCCCAGGGAGATGGCAGGAATGCCTGACCCCCCCTTCCCCCTCCACCCCCAGTCTCTCCCCTGCCCTCCCCCAGACGGGGCCAGCCTGCCGGACCCAAAATAGCAACAGCAAATAAAGAAATGTCTAGTTTGGGGCTCCTCTCCCTCTCTACTGGTGCTCATTTTTTCCAACTTTGGTTTAAGTTAAGAAACACCAATGTTTTCTTGGTCTCTGCTTGCTGCCAACATTTTTGTACGACTTGCTCAGGAGCTACTGGCGGGGCTCATAAACTCAGTGGGGAAGACTTCGAGAAACAATTCTATATCTTTTTTTTTTTTTTTGCCTGGAATCAGGGGCAATTTTTCGGTTTGTGTTTCCCCGAGGATGCAGGGCCGAGAGGTCAGAGCCTGAAGCTCATCCTACTCAAGTGAGCTCTGGCCTGACAGCCTTCCCTGGTGACCCCCACTGTGGAGTGTCAGCTCCTCGACCTCCTTGCCCTTCTGCCCGGCTTGGAGAGGAACTGGCTGAGGAGACAGAAAGGCGGAGGCTAGGAGGTGAGGAAGCACGGCGGGCCTGCCCCAGGTGGCATGGAGGCAGGCGGGGCGGGGGGGGGGGGGACCCATTGTCTGACATGTCCCCACCCTCTTTCTAAGCAAAACTGGCCTCTCCAATGACATGGGGTCCAGGTTATCTGCTCACCTCTGCCTTTATGTTGGCCTCTAGTCATACCAATGGAGAGTCTCCTCTCCCCAGGGAGCAAGGGAGCACCCCAGAAGAAAAAGGGGACAAGAGGGGCGAGAAACTGATATTCATTGATCACTTCGTTTCAGCAAGACCCATGACTTGTGTCACCTAGTTCCCACCTTCAACGCCTGTGAAGTGACGCTCGTGTTATAGGTGAGAAGGCAGTTAGCAGTTCGGAGAGGTCGGGCAACCTACCCAAGGCCACCCAGGCTTCCAGCCAACCCTGCCACCTGTCCACACACACTGCACTATTGAAACCTGTTCTCTCTTCCCAGCCCAGGGCGCAACAAGAAAGACTGGCCGGTATATGAATGGGTGGACCGACAGGCACTGAGAGGTTCGAGGCTAAGGCTAGCCAACAACGACTTCCTGGAAGAGGAGAGGTGGGCACTGGTCCCTGGTGTGGACGGAAGGAGGGGCCGGGAAGGGAAGGCTGAGCGCAAGGGGCCTGGGAAGATGGGCCAGCCGGGCTGAAGCCAGGTGGCTTTCAATGCCAAGAGAGCATTCTGGAGTGAGCACTACGCCTCCAGGAGGACAGCCTCAGTGAAAGCCCTCCAAACAGGGACCCTCCCCTTGGGCCCAGGCAGTCACAGCACAGGAAGGGATTTCTCTGAATCGTGCCCTAGCCAGCAGGCCACAGTACCCCCACCAAAACAGCCTTGGCTCCATGTCCCCACGTTAACCCAGAGAGGAGGAGAGGGGGTGCTCAGGCACCTGCTCACATCCCTGTCACCCAGCCTGCGGCTGGCCAGTACCCTGAAGAAAAGACAGACGGGGAGCAAGGGCGGGGGAAAGAGGGGAAGCGAGGTGCGGGCAGGACAACATGAGGGGCCCTGGGTTCCTTGCCCCCAGCTCTCAGACGGGCCAGAGCCATAGGCACACTCAGTGCCCAGACACCAGCCTTCCCACGGGGAAGAACTTGAACCTGAGCATAACTCCTGCTGGAGTCAAAGCACTGGGGCAGGGCGAAGAGGTCTGTACCAGGGCTCTTAGAGGCTGGGGTGGGGGCTGAGGGCTGAACCCCCTACCAGAGACCTGGCTATGAGATCGAGAACAGCCTCGGGAGTCAGCCCCTCCCAGACAGCCTGGGGGTGGGGAGGAGGGGGCACGGACCCTGTCTCATTCATTTCCAGCACCCCGTGATTCCCGCTCTCACCTGCCAGCTTCCTAGCCCAGGGGTTAGGGACTTGAAGGGAAAGGGTTTCACACAAAGCCCTCTACTCCTTCGGGGAGCCTACAGACTCCGTCGGATGGAGACCGGGAGGAGACGTGAAAGGGGAAAGGCGCTTCCTGGGAGAAGATAGGATCGGGACTTAAGGAAAAGGGACCCACTTTGAGAAAGAGCGTCTGCAGCTTCCCACAGTTCTGGCCGCAGTAGCTGGCGCCCCGCCGGGAGAAGAGGACGTCACGCGCCGGCACCCGCTGGTATGCCACCCGCTTGTCTCCCTGCAGCATCCAGATGAAGATGTCGGGCAGGCTGTTTTGGGGCTGGAGAGAGGCCGGCAGTCAGCGTGGGGGAGGCGCGCGCCCCGCAGCCCACCAGCAGCCACCTCCCCTCCCAGCCTCCAGCTCCCCCGCTGCCCACCCCCGAGAGCCTCCTTGAGCCCCCACGGCTGGCCGGGCCCTCTGTCTTCCACGGCTAGCGGCCCCCAAGCACGGGGCCTGAGGCTCCCTCCGCTCACTGGAGGAGCCTGCCAAAAATTCACTGAGCTGGGTTCAGGTTTTCTGAGAAGACCCTCCTGCCTGGAGCCCAGAGCTCGTCTTCTTAGATCCCCTCCACTGGGCAGAGGTGCCCCCGGGGGCACCGAGATCGGAGGTTTTGACAGGACCCGGGAGACGACATCACACTTTAGAGGCTACCCTTCTTCCTCACCCCTGAGAGGAGCAGCGGATGCCCAGAGGTGTCCCTTCCCGAAGGACAGCCCCCCCCCCCCTACTCTAACAGCAGGGACTTGTCTGGTCCTTCACTGAGCCTCATGACATTGGGCCCTGAAAATGGTGACTCGCCCAGAATAGAACTGCAAGGCCTGAGCCCCTCAGAGCCAGTGACTCAAAGAAAAGCGTTGAGTGCAGCCCAGGGGCAACCGAGGTTGGTGAGCAAAGCTCAGGGAGGTGGCCCTGGGTCTCTAACGAGAGCCACAGCCCCGGCTGAGAGCTGACGCCCCTGGAGCCTCACAGGACATTTCATGGGTTCACTGGCTCCCTGCAGCAAGGACATGCGGCCCCATTTGCCAGGTGAGGAAACTCAAGCTCAGAGAGGGTAGGAGCCAGCCAGGTTTTTCTGCCTCCAAACAGTGGTTCCCAACCGCGATACCAGCGTGGTCCCCAGAGCAGCAGCGGCTCCTGGGAACATGCTAGAAATGCAAATTCTCAGGCTCTGCCCGAGACATGCAGGGTCAGGCAGGGCTTGTAACCTGTTTTAATAAACCTTTCAGGGGATTCTGATGCACGTTCAAATTTGAGAAAGACGCTCTCCGGGGTCCCTTGCAGTCAGGGGCACCCATTGGCTCTTAACCCCTCCCAATCTGTGCTGAGAGTCCCGGGGCCGTCTAGGCCAAGGTGATGGACAGCAGCCTTTGACCAGCCCAAGAGGATGTCTGTAGCCACTGCACGGGGTCAGCCCCTGGCTGAGCAACAGTGTTCCCCCAGGTAGCTGGCCACCTGCCTGAAGGCCTGCTCAGGGACAGGTCCAAGGCTGACTCTCAGGGACCAGTTTTTGGGCTGCCTTCCCCTTCTGAGCAGCCTCCCATCTCCTGGACCCTTCTCTCCTCTTCAACAACTCACTCCTCCAAAAGCCCCTCTCCGGCCCTGCCCTTTTCCACACTCCTTTTGGGGAGCTCCTTCCTCACCAGCCTCACCACCTCCGTAGGGGGCCACACACATCTGGTCAGGGTGGGCAGCAGCTGGCCTGCCTGTGACAGAACCTTGTCCTCGTTCTAGACAAATCTGTGGAATGCTTCCTTACCTGGGAATTGGTGGTGGGGGCTGGGGGGACATCTGACCTGGGCAGGGAGGAGGGTGGACAAAGGGCAGCCACTCCTCTCTCATTAGATACGACCCAGTTCACAGTTCCTGCAAATACAGCTTCCTGAGGCCCGGGGCTGCGAGGCACCCAGGAGAGCAAGAAGTACAGGGCCCCGGGGAGGCCGGTTTGAGACCAGGGGCACACAGGTCCTGGTTGGCAGGGAGGAGTCAGGTCGCTGGGGAGCAGGCCCCAGCACTGAACCCGGAGCCTGGCCCCCCCCCCCCGGGGCTCTGGTCCCAGCTCCATCTTGGACATACTTTGCTGACATAGATTGAGCACAGGTATTGAGCCCGTTTGGGGGTGCTGACTGAACACCGACTGCACACCAGGCTCTCAGCGAGGCCCCAAAACATGCAGTGTCTGTCCAGTGGCATCCTCTCTCCTCCTGCTGCGACTGGGGGACACGGAGTCACCTGTCCAAGCTCACCCAGCAACGGAGCTGGAGTCAGATCAGGGTCCAGATAGTCCCCGTACCCCTCATGTCTGCAGGCAGGAAGGGGGACACCTTCCAGGGCTTCCTACCTCCTCGGCCAGGGCGCGCAGACGCAGGAGCCAGTCTTCAGCCTGCTCCAGGGCAGCCAGGAGCCTGCTGTGCCCGAGCTTCAGGGCCAGCGCCGCCTCCGCCATCTGGCTCAGGTGGCGGCTGCGCAGCCTGTACAGGTACTGGTCCAGGTGGGTGGCAGACGGTATCTCGTGGACATCACCCAGGGGCCGGCTATGACGGATGGACAGACGGGATGAGCCCAGCACACACACCCGTGCACAGACCGCCCCCACCCGCCGCTGCCCCAAACCAACCCCACACCCTCAGCCTGCCTGCTGGGGGCTCCGTGGGCCCTAGGTGCCTTCTCCAGCCTGACCCATCTCTCCACGGGACCTGCTCCTTCCTCACCTCCTCCAGGACTTCCCTAACTATACCGCCCGCAGGCCTCCTACTCAGAAGTCCCTCAGCCCTCTCTTTGGGAGCCGCCTGTTCGGGACTTAAGAGTTCTTTTGCCCGTGTGTCCCCTCTGCCCAAATGACCACAAGCCCTCAGAGGACCCAACAGGTCCCTCTGTGCCCTCTGTGTCCTCCTAGAGCGGAGGCCGGAGTGCTAAGCTACCCCAGGCTGAAATGAATCCATTCTGTTGCACACACGCGGTCTTCAGGAAGGAAATTTATGGACCCCTGACAAGCCACCGCAGACGCTGTGGGGAGGCCGGCAGCCAGCAATACAGCTGTGCCGACCTGGGGCAGCCCCAGGTCACCCTTCCCAGAACCCTCCGTTGGGGAAACCTTTGGAGAGGAGGTAGGGGTACAGGTAGCCCCAGAAATCCCGCCCTAGGCCCCACGTGGGGGTTGGGCTTAAACTCCATCCTGTTCCGAGGCGCAGGACTCTGACCCACCCTGCCCCCGCCACGGGCTCCCCAAAAGTCCTCCTTCACGTGGCTCTTCCTCTGGGGCCAGTACACGCGCGGGGTCAGGCGGGGAGGGGAGGGGGGGCGTCGGTGCTCTCCCTCACCGTGCAGGAGCCCTCTAGACGATCCCTGCTGTGGGGGGGGGGGCTGCTCTACCCCCGCCCCACCCCCACTGAGCCCTTGACTCCCAAACAGGACATCAGTCAAACCTGCTCCACCAGTTCTGCCCCCACCACTGGCAGCCCCCCCAACTCACACTCCCCTCCCCGCAGCGTCTCGACTCCGGCTCCCGGCTGATTTATTTTTCTGCCAATTTCCCCGAGCTATGCAGAACCAATTACCGCCGGAGCGCAGCGGCACCGCCGCCGCCAGATACACCGCTCTGGCAGGCCCTCGGCGCACTGCATTTTTCCTGTTATTTTTTTTAATTGAATTTTTAGGGTGGGGGGAGCAGTACGCAAACTCCATCTCGGGAAACTTAAGCCCCGGGGCCTGTCTCAGGTCACGTACTGCACACCCTGTAGTAATATAATATTTACTGCCCCGAGGGTGCCGCGGATGGGGCTGCCCCAGGCCAGGAGAGGGGCGGCCTCCGTCCCCAGCCCACTCGATTCGTGGTGGAGGGGCATGCCGGCTGGGTAAAGGGGGGCCTGGGCCCGAGTCCTGGGCTGGGGCCTGCCTGGGAAGGAGGCCTGAGTGGGCCTGAGGGCGGGGGCAGGCAGATCTGGAGTCGGATCTGGAGAGCCGAGCCAACCAGGGTGATTTATGCTCCCAGCCTGGGTCGGGAGCTGGGAGGGACTGCCCCACAGACCACCAAAGGGAGATTTTCACGGAGGCCACCAGCCCAGCCAAGACTCCCCCCGAAACAGCCAGGACCCGTGACCGCCACCAACGAGATGTCTTGGCCGTTGCCGGCCCCGGGAAAGCCCAAGGCTAGCAGCGACTGAATGAGAGGGAGACTGGGAAGAGGAGATCGGATGGCATTGTGTCCCCACCCCAAACAGGGACGGTCGCCCTGCCAACCCTGGCTGACTTGGACATGGTAGGCAGGCCCAAGGCGGCCCAGCACAGGCCAAGACTGGAGCTGTGTGGTTCACAAAGTCGCGGCCGACCCGCGGTGACACGGGTGTCTTCGTCAGGAACAGCCGCCCAGAAGGCGCAGTGTCCAGCCCGAAAGGTGAACTGGTCCAGGGGTCCTTCCTTTCTTCCTCATGAACGACAGCTCTGCGGGTCCTGACGGGGCTGGGGCTGGAGCGCCCAGAACAGAGGGGTCGACAGGCCAGATGCCCGACTGGGCAGCCTCAGGGTCAGCAGGACTTCCTGGAAGAATTGAGTCAGGCCAAAAAGAGCCAGATGGTGTTCCGGCCGAAGGAATAGTATGTGCGCAGGAAAAAGGCTCCGAGGCAGGAGGGAGTACGCGTGGGTTGGTGGTGAGAGCTGGACAAGCGGCACAGGGGCTCCAAAGGGCTAGAGGGTAGGACGGGGGTTTCCGTGAGGCAGAGAGGGAGTGAGGCCACAGACGCCACAGAGGATGAGAGCTGGGACCTCTCCGTGAAGGCAGGGGGAGCCGCTGAGGGCTGAAGCCAAGGTTCCAAGGCCCAGTGTCAGTCAGGAAGACACCCGAGAAGGAACTGGCCGTGCTGGCTGACACGGCACAGCCTGTGACCAGGCTGACATCCAGGTAGAGAGGTGTGGCAGGCAGATGGGGCCGCGGGTCCAGGGTGAGAGGAGAAGGCCGGGCTGGAGGAACAGAAGGGGCGCCCTGGAAGGGGGACACGACGGGGGGGGGGGGGGCAGGCTAGGAAGGAGAGAAGCCAGGAAAAGAGAGGGCATGGAAGGAAGGACACTGATTTGGGGGGTGCGACGGGGCTGGCTGAAGGAACGGGGTGCAGCTAGTGGTCGGCTGTGACCCACTGGCTTGGGGCCCCGATGCCTGGCCACCCTGCTCGGCGGCCCAGCGCAGAGGTGAAGGCAGCCCTCTCACTGCTGTTCTGGGGTTATCGGTGGCCTCAAGCGGAGCCTGAAGGCATCGGTCCTGATGTTTGGTAGTCCTCCCTGGACGGCCATCTGTGCATTCCAAGAAGATGGGAAGCTTCCCTCCCCCACCCTCGTGACCTGGGACCTACGCCCCAGGAGGCCCCCAGGCACCTTCTATCCCCAGCAGAGTGACTCAAAGGGGACCAGGCTTTGGCAGAAGCGTGTTTAGCTGAATCCTCTGAAAACAGAGCCCTGGGTCTGGACTTGGGTCCCACCCGTCCCCGATGCTTCAAGCACCTGATGTCTTCCAAGGTCCACATACCCTATGAGTCACGAGCGGTGCCACGGGTAGAACCACCCTCCATATCCGGGCTGTCAGGCCGGGCCCGTGATCCACGGCGAGTCACTGGGAGCCCCTCCCCAGGCTGACTGCACCCCCATGTGCCCCTCCACCCTCACTCTGTCCTCCAGCCTCCAGACCACAAACGCCCTCAGGTACCTCCCCCCAACACGGCCAGTCCCAGGAGCCTCGCCTTCCCCGAAAGCTGCTCTTCCCCCCACTGATCCCCCCAAGAATGGCTCCGCTGTCCACCTGGATGCTCTGGCCAGAGCTGGGGGATCATTCTGCACCTTCCTTGGACCCCCACATCCAACCCACCCGCAAGCCCTGTCCCGCAGACAGGGATACAGCCAACAGTCTCAGCCACTTACAGGAAAGCGAATCGGAGCAAGTTAATTAACCTCTCTTGGTGCCTCCGTTTTCCCGTCTGTAAAATGTGGATCTCTCTACTTCCTAGATCGTAAGGAGCTTGTGATTAGCTCATACGTGTGAAGTGCTCACGAATAGCCCCTCGCACGGGAAGTGTTCGCATGAGGCTGTGGTCATTGTGATGCCTGCTTAAGAGTCCACACTGCCTTCTGCCTCCCTCGGCCCCCAGCCCTCCCATATCCCTGGCTTCGGTGACACCTTTGTCCAGTGTCCCCTCACCACCACCACCACCCCATCCCTCGCTCTGCAGCGAGGATGAGCATCAGAACCACGGGGATCCCCGTGCCTTCCGCCAAGTCTCCCAGCACGGAGCCCACCTTAGTGGACCCCCCAGGCCTATCTATCCCATTTGGGCTTCCTCTTCCCCTGCCAACTCACGGAGGCAGCAGGCATTTCAGGCTTCACACCTCTGCCTGGGCAGTCCCCTCTGCCAAGGCTGGCTCCTCCTACTCCTCCTTCAGCGTTCACCTGGGGGGAGCGCCCCCTCCAGGAAGCTCCCCTGAATTGAGTCTGGGTGGAATGCACCTGCTCAGAGCTCCTGCAGCACACGCCTCTCACTTCCCAGCACACCCCGCGTCCTTGGCTCACTTTCGCATCTGTCATCCCTGGAGGGGCTGAAGCTGCAGCCTTGCCAATAGGTTTTGGGCTCCAGGAAGGTTTGGGGAATGTGTGAACGACCTGCCTAGAATTCCACCCCTGAGGGGGCGGGTAGCGGGATGATAACAGAAGGTGGGATGGTAAAACCGAGGGGAGCCTAGATCACACTTTTCCTACGAGGACTCTTAACCCCACGGACAGTAGAAAAGCAACTAGGTACCATTAAGTCCATTTCACGGCGAGAAAACTGAGGTCCAGAGAAGTGAAGCTGCCCAAAGCCACAGTGCTGGTTAAAGGGACAAGACCTAAATCTCCCGACACTTCTTCCTAACAGTAATTATAGTCACCATCCATTATGTACTTCCGAAAGGATCAAACATTCTGCTTACGTGCTATTATAAGCGGTTATTCTGAATGTGGGGTTAAAGACGAGGAAAGCAAGGCTCAGATCAGGTGGGTAGCGAGCCCCAAATCCTCCAGCAGGGGAGGAGATGCCAAGGTGCCTCCCCTTTTTTTGGGCCCCTGAGCAGTCCCATTCCCCATCACCCCCAGAGCCCTCTTTTCCTGAAGTTGACAGAAGGCTAAGTGGAAGCCGTGGCCCCCAGCGCGGCCTTGGGGAGGAGGGGCACTGTCAGCCCCACCAGCCAGCTCCTCCTGGAGATTCCATCAGGGAGCTAAGAGGTCGGGGATCAGAGACACAATGCTCCCCATTCAGGTGAGCTGGGCCGCCTCGGGCCCACAGCTGCCGCCGCTGCAGGGAGATTTATGACCTGCTCTAAATGTCACCTTTTCAACTCCCCGCACTGGCTCCACCACCTTTGGACTCAGCGCGGGCTGGACGGCTGGCCAAGCGTGGCTGGGGAGACGTGCCGCCGCTCACCGCCACACACGAACACTCCCAGGGAAAGGGCCTGGCCGAGCCAGGAGCGGGGGCGCGTGGGTGCCAGGCACCCCCTACCTGCAGTCTGAGATGAGCTCATCCAACAACTGAGCCAACAAGGAGTCTACGTCCTCGGTGTCGCCCTGCGCCTTCACGGCCAAGTGGACTTGCTCCAGGCCAGCTTCCTGTGGGACAGGCAGGCAAGGGTCGGGGCCATCACGGCGGGGTGGGCGGTATACACCAGCCTCCCAGCCCCTGGCCCTGTCGCCCTGACCCGAGGGAGAGAACGGTGAGAACAGAGAAGGCAGAGTCCAGATGCGACGAACCGGGATCCGTCTCACCTCGAGAACCTGCCAGGGCTCCCCACACCAAAAAGATCCAAACTCCCAGGCCTGGGACTCCAGCCGTAGGCCTGGTGACAAGGACTGGAGCGCGGGGTGCAGACTCCCACACAAGGCTGCTGCATTCCTCTCCTTCCAGGGCCCCTGCAGCCGGTCTGCCACTCATAGGTGAGGGACCCGCTGAACCCACACCGGTCCCCACCTGGAACATTCTATCTCTCCCCAATCCTCCGCCCCAGGCAGGCTCAATCCCCTCCTTCCTTCAGGAACACTCAGACCTCCTCCAATAGCAGAGCTCCCTCTCCAAACTCGAGGCTAGTCGCTCCCAGCTCACATGTGTCTCCTGCTGGGGCTGCTCGATGGAGGTCTCCGCGGGCCTCGCCTGGGGCTGGGAGAGCTCCCACAGAAAACCTGTCAGGTCAAGGGCTTGCCCCCCGGGTCCCCTCCCCACCCATCGGCCTCCCTGAGCGTGTGCCATTCTGAGGACAGGCCTTGGGAAGAACACACAGTCCCGGCTCTCAGGCAGCGTCCTGTGAGAGAACGGCCACCCAGAAGGCGGAGTCTGGACCTACAGAGCAAGGACTCCAAGACCTCCGGGACCCGGGTGCTGGCTGGTCTCCTCCCTCCCCAAGAGCTGCCAGTCCCAGGAAGGCCGGCCACCATGCCTTCACACAGGCCGGCATCCCCTCCCTGCTCCTCCGAGACCACCATCCTCCCCTTCCCCTTCCCTGTCCTCCTCGCTGGGCTCCCCTCCGCACCCACAGACACGCCCGAGCTTCCGTAACCCCTTCCCTCCACCCCCCTGCTCCTGGCTCGCTCCGACAGTGTGGCCACACCTGCCTCCCCCAGGTTCCCGCGGGCTACACTCCATGTCAGACACACACAGAAACAGCTGGAGTCCCCCCAGGCTCACCAGCTACCCCCCCTTGGTCTCCACACCTCTGTCCGCTTAGTTCTCCTCCACTCCCTGGCTGCGCCCTGGGCCCTCAGCTCTCGGCATCCACGGGGAACCCCCCAGGGGACCCCCTGGTCAACTCCAAAGCACAACTCCCTGCCTGACCTCGTACACTCTACTTCTCCCTGCCTTCCCAGCTCCCCAGCCACCAAGTCCTGAAGCTTTGTCCCCAAGGTCCCCTCCTGCCCCGTGCCTTGTCACTGTTCCCGGACCACTGCCACGGCATCCTAATGGGGCTCCTGCCTCCCCTCTCCTCGCTGCCTCCACAATGCCCTCCTGACACTCCTTGGCCCTCTCCCCCCTTCCTTTGGTACCCCTGGAGTGTCCCCTGCACTTGGACTTGGAACCCCTGCGTGAGAGGTGTGAGTGAACCTGCACCTGCCGTCACTAAGCTGACTCCTGAAGGCAGGGCAGCTCCTCGTCCAAGTCTCCCTTGTGGCCACAGGCCTCCAGCACAAAGCCTGGCCCGCCCAGTAGGAAGCAAAGGCTTTTGAAGAACGGACGCCCCCCAGGCATGAATGGGTGCAAGGCTCCGCCCCGCTGCTCCAGCCTGCTTCCTCTCAGCTCCTTCTCTGCCCCGTCTCCCACCTCCCTGGGCCCCCAGATCATTCGCACTCCCTCTCCTCCCTTCCCACTAGCAGGACAAGATCTCCAACACGGCAAGCGACGGTCGGGACACAAGGGACCCCAGGCACCCTGAGAGTCCGCGGGCATAGCTTTGCATAAGCGCGTGCACCCCTGGGGCCCTGGTCGACGGACACCCGTCACAGGGGTGCGGGGCAGGGTGCAGCACAAGGGGGGGTGCAGGGGTGAGGCAGCTTCCACTCACCAGCCGGTCCGCGATCCTGAGCAGCTGGTTCTGAGCCTCGACTCTGTGGCTGATGTCCTCCCAGTAGGAGGACAGCACCACCACGGGCTTCACGTTGCCCCAGGGCAAATAGTAGTAGTGGCACCCTGGAAGGACACGACCGGCCTGGTCCTGAGCCCAGAGTGAGAGGTGGGTGGGAAGGGGACCGAGGGTGGGACCGACTCAGACACCCGCGCCCTCCCGCTAAGAACCCCCTGGGACATCCACGAGTGGCCCACACTCCCCAGTGGCCAACAGGGTGCCTGAGCTCCCTTTATCTGTTGCTCTCGTGAGGGCTCGAGCCCATCCAGAGAGATTGCTAGAAGGACCTGGGAAACCCAGCTCTCCAAAATCTCTACGCGCCTCCGAAGAGCCACCGTGAAATCAACTATGGCCCTAGGTCAGGATCAGTCAGGACCACAGCCAGTTTCGGGCACCCAAGCATGGTCCTGGCAGCTGACAGTCACCTAGAGGGGAGCAGGGAGTGGGGAATGGCATGGGGAGGGAGGGGGACAGAGCTGGGAGTCCCCCCAAACAGGTCTGCCTGGGCCAGGGCCTCAGGCGGGCCTTCGGCAGCCAGCTCTGCAGGAGAAGCAGGATTTCGGGTTGGGCCGCTGCTCTGGGGCCCAGGTCCCCGCCAGGCACGCAGCCCCCGGCCTCACCGTCGAAGACCGCGCGGCTGTACTGGGTGGTGGAGGCCAGCGGCAGGCACGTCGTGTCGAACTTGTTGCCGTAGTTCCCAATGCTGACCTCAAACTGGACGGCATCGTCCACATCCTGGAGCATGGAGGCCGAGTAGAAGGCAGCAAAGAGGGAGTACTTGCGCCTCCGGAGATACTTCTGGGGGCAGAGAGAGCAGCTGGTGGGTCATGGGAGGAGGAAGGAAGACACTCGGTGGGGAGGGGTCATAGGCCTGGCAGGCCCTGGCCGTGACTGGCGCCCGGTAAATCCTGGCTGGACGGATGGGTGGTGGATGGTCCAGCTAAGCAGCAGTGCCCAGATTTGGTTACTAACTGAGCAAACTCATTCCAGGCCTGTGTGTTTGGCCATGTTCCTCTAATAAGGTCTGCTCCTCCAAGGTCATGCTGCTCCTTAATCCGAACCAGCAGCCATGGCACCCCCCCACCCCCCGGGGGGAAGCCTGGTCTCCTGCATCGGCCACTCAAAAGGGGCCGAAAACCGCCATGCCGCTGCCCAGAGCTCCCACCCCGTGCCACTCGGGGTCCCCAGCACGCCCCCCAGCTCTGCGGTAGACACAAGCTGCCCGGTGCTGGGGAGGAATGTCCCCTCTGGGCGCTGGGCTCCCGGCTGAGGACGTGGCAGGATCTCCAGCACACAGCCCGGTCTGAACCCAGATGACTTTGCGATCCCCTCCGCGGAAGGCAGAGAGAAGAGGATTACACGACTGGGTTGTGGAACGGCGTGGATAGTAGTGCGAGCTAATGCTCCTGACCATGCACGGTGTAGGGCTTGAGGTTAACCTAATTCTCACAACACTCTAAGCAGGTAAGTGTACTTATGACCCCTGCTTCATTGAGAAGGAAAGTGCTAGAGCCCGGTAAGTGGTCAAGCCAGGATTTAGACCAGCGCTTTCTGGCCGGGGTCTGAAAGCCTAACCCATCACACAGACCCCATCCAGCCACCTCGTGGGCACAAGACTCAGCTGTCCGGCTTTGCTGCTCTGGTACGTTTGAGCCTCAGTGTCCTCATCTGTGAAACGGAGATACTAAAAGCAGCCACCTCACAGGTGCTGGCAGGACTCTGTGACATCAGGTGTCACCAGCATAGCCTCTGACACGCAGTGAGGGATGATTACGCGTTAGCTGTTCCCACTCTATTGTTGGTAAATGGACCTCTCACTCTGTATCAAGCTCTAGGCTTGTAAGATATTTTCATTTATCTTCTTTGAGCCTCTGAACACTCCTCGGGGAGACAGGGTAGCCGTGGGCTTCCTGGTGCGTCACAGCTGAGGCACTGAGGCCCAGAGGGGTGCAGGCACCGAGCTGAGCCCTCCCCTGACATGACACTAGGAGCCGGCCCCTTTCAGCTGCCACCGCCCTCACCCCTTCCCGAGCCATGCCCCTCACCTCCACCCGAAGGATGTCATCCGCAGGGAGGTCCTCCACCTTTTGCTCGCTGTGCTCCACCAGCTTGGTCTCCAGGGAGAGCAGAAGCCGACCTCGGTAGGCCACGCCTTCTCCCTAAGAGGGGAGGTTGGGTCACCAGGAGCATGGGGGATGGAGGGGAGGAGGGGAAGGAGGAGAGGAAGGAAAGGGGCCTGATCTGGCCCTGAAGTTGCTCCTCTCCCAGGCAACCAGGAAGGCCCTGGGCTACCCACTCCCCGCCAACCACTCTGCAGATAAGGTAGCCCAGAGAGTTCGGGGGACGTGACAAGCCACCCAGATAATCAGTACCAGACTCCAACCCGGCCAGGGGAGAGATGAATGGGTGAGGCCTGGGTCCCTTGGGGGCCAGAAAAATGAGGGGGCAAGGAGGTCAGGCTGGCCCTGAAGGAGAAGCAAAGCAGAGAGAGTGAGAAGGAAGAAGGGGCCAGAAAGGGGCCAGGCGGAAGGAGGGTTCTCTGAGGTGGGGGCTCTCTGGCCCAGGCCCACTCAAGCCCTTGGAGTCCCGACCAGAGCAGACGCTGCCCAGGCTGGAAGGCCCCTCCCTGCACAGAGACCCGGGGATCTGGGTGTGCGGGGACGCTGGTGGGCTCACCTTGCCTGTGTTGAGTTCCGCGTAGGGATCTGGGAAGCCAGTGAACTCCCTGGGGCTGCCGTAGAGGTTGACATAGCAGGGCCCAAAGGTGGGGAGGAAGCCCAGATGGTCGTCCACTGGGAGACACAGGTGGGGGTCAGAGGAGCCAGCTCCGTGGAGCCATCTAGGGCTCAACCCAGCCAGCTTCAGGCCTGAGCCCATCTCTGGCCCTCAGTTCCCTGAACACACACGGATGCAGCACCCGCAAGTGCGTAAAGAATCCTGAGACTGACTGCTGTCTCCCAGAGGCCCCCGAATCCTCACCACTCTGTCGGGACGTGGAGATGTTGATTACTTTTATTATCTCATTTTCCAGATGAGAAAACTGAAGCTCAGAGATGCAAAGGAACACCTCCCTACAAAGTGGCATCACCCAAAAGGCTCTGAGCTCAAAGCCCATGCACTTACTTAGCCAGCATGCAAAGCTGGGGCTCAGGGTCCCCCACTGCCCTGCCCCTCTCAGGCTGCACCCTGTCCTGCATCCCCACTCCCTCCTGCCCAGGAGTGTGGGGAGGCATAAAGGGGGCCCCAGAGTCTGGTGACAGAGAAGCCACCTCCTGAGGAGGCAGGGTGGGAACCTGGTTAGATGTCCCAACCCACAAGGCAGCCCCCTGCCTCACCCCCGGGCATATGTCCCCCTTGCCCCCTAGTCATTATGAAGTCAAGACAGATTACCTAACAGCCCTGACTCATGCCAGCATTCTGTCTCCCCCCACCCCCAACACATTGTGCAAAGAACCACCTTTCAGGGGAAGAGGTTGGAGGAGAGCGAAAAGGAGGATCCCACCAATGATGAGGGAAATCTTTTCTCCACATCACTTTCCTCCTTTTCAGAAGCCCTCTGTTGTTATGTCATGATTTTCCAGCCAACGGCCAAGTTTCCCAGGACAGGAGTTCACTGAACAGACTCTGAGAACCCCGCAAAGCCAGGGTGCCTCTTCCAGAGGAAGTGGGGGGAGAGGCAGTTTCCAGAATGCCACAAGTGGGAGGTGGGCCCATGAGCCGGAATCATCGGGGATGATCCAATCCATAGGAGCAAGGATGGGGCAAGGCAGGCACAGAATAAATGGCCTCAGCAAGGAAATGCTTGAGAACCAGACCTAAGGACAGGAGCTGTGAACCCCGAGTCCCGCTGCATGCCAGGACCCTGCGGTGATACGGGGAGGGCAGGGACAGGGCTGGAGACCAGGGCGCAGGAGCGTGCCTCCCCACGGAGCCAGCAGCCCAGCCACTGTCACAGCTCTCCCCACCCCCCTCGCCCCAGTCCCCAGCACACACACGGCTCCGGCATTTGGGACACAGGTGGGAGGCCCAGGCTGAGGAAACTAACACGGGCTTTACTAATTATTTGTACTAATCATCTCCATTATGATTTACCTTGTGAACTTCAAGAGTTTTCCACTCACCCTGACCTCCTCCTGGTCCCCAAGATGTCTTACCCAGGCCCCCGTCCCACCGATCCCCGCCTGAGACAGTGGACTCATTTGAGCTGAGCTGAGCTGGGGCCCAGCAGGTTCAGGAAAGGGCTGGGAGCAGGGGACGTGGGGAGGGAGGACGGGGAGGGGAATTGTCTTTAAAGCATTCATACTCAACCTCCATTGAGAGGTAACAGCCAAAGGTAAGCTCAGGGACCATGGTGGTGAATCTCAGCCCCATCTCAGGCAAGTCAGAAACTTCCCAGCAACCAGCACCCTCTCCCCTCCAGCTAAAATTCCAAAGCCCACCCCCTCGCCATCCCCAGGGGGGAAGCACATACGGTCCGCGGCGGGAGGAGGCTTGACCACACCTGCAGGCTCCTCTGAAGCGTAAAGAAATGGAAAAGGGGTTAGGATGGACGTGACTGAGAGGAAGACTGGTTACGTGAACGGGCGTGTGGATGGAGGGCTAGCAGACAGACAGAAGGAAAGACAGACAGCTCCCGTGTGGGAAACAGATGTGGCCCGCGGCCCCAGGTGTGATTTATCACAAACAAAGTTATCACCTTGCCACCTCGCTTCCCCCCCCCCCATCCCCGGCCCCAGCCAGACGCAGCCCTTAGCTGGAAGGCGAGCCCTAAGGTCCCTCCCCACCGCTGGCTGCCTACCTATTGAAAATGGGACCTGAAACTTGACTCCGTACATTCAAGTAATAACACTGAAAAGAAACTGTGCTTTTTTTCTACATTATAGCCAAATAAGTGAGGGAAACAAAGTACAGACACAAAGAAAGGGTGGGGGAAACACAAACGTGCAGCTAGGCACACCCAGCAATCCACCCAATAAGTACGTTGACGCTTAAGACCAAGGTCATGATGCAATGGCATTTCAAGGTACAACAGCTCCATCTAGTGGCAGCTTTCAGGATTCCCACCGAGGGCACCGTGTTGCATTTTCACAACAGCAGGCACTGGGATCGGGCTTCAGGCACCTGCCACTTCAAGGGAAGCACAGGGCCAGACACTGACCATTAGGTTCTACACACTTGGATGTGCCCCCTGAATGCTGGTAAGGAGTGTCTGGAAATGAGGACGCAAGGAAGGAGAAGCAAGAAATGAGAGAAGCAAGGAAGGAGATGCTCTAGCAACCTTCTGGGTTCTGGGAACCCATCCCTCACTTCTAGGCGGATCTAAGACACACCGCAGGGGGTGGGCACCCTTCAGTCTCCTTCCATGGTCCTCTCTGCTTTCAGCCTCTTCCTGCATTCTGACCCTCCCTGTTTCTTCCTCCAACCACCTGAGTATAGCCAGGTCTGGGGCCATGATCCAGCCCGTGCATATAGCTGGCGAAATCTTTGATTATTTTCATTCATTGGTCATCTTTATCTATTTGTCTCCTTCCAAAAAATACACCTCTGACTATTTTCCCATAGCCCCATGACTACAGTTAAGAGTCAAGAGTTGAGCAAAATGGTGTGAAGGAAGACTGAGTAGAGACACAGAGAAAAAGAGTAGAGACGGGAGAGAAGGAGAACATGGAAGTCCAGATACAAGGTCAGGCCTGACCCACCAGCGCAGAAGGCAGCAGGAGGGCGAGGCCCAGCTGCAGGAGGCCCAAGCCCCGGGACCCAGCCCCGCAGCTCTCTGCAGTCAGGCCTCAGCCAAGAATGCCAGCTAGCAGAAGTCAGAGCTGCAGAAACAGTAATTCATGGTCATTTTCATATCCACAGGAATAGGTTTTCATCAGTGGGGGAGCCGGGCCTCTGGTCATAGGGGAGCTTTCAGCCATAGGGAAAGGGCCAGCACGGGCACAGCTGCAACGCCGAGCAGAGCAGCAGCCCGGGCCCACCGGAAGGAAACAGATTCCGTTTTGAGCTCCTTCCCAATGATTACAAACAGACCTGGCCAGTTATCTCAGGCTAATGAGGCCAAGGTCACAGCTCTGACCACCACGTGCTTCTGGCAGAGGCAAACTCGGCTTAACATCCACACACCAACTCTGAATCCTGCTCTAAACTCTGACATGTGTGGCCAGCCTAGACACGCATGTCCCCCTTACCCCGCCAGCCATCCGCCTCTGGGGTCCAGGATGACCGAGCGGGTGACTGCCAACCAGCCTGTTTCCCAGGGGCACCCTTTATGAATCCCTTCATTTCTTCATTCACTCGTTTGCTCGTCCAACAATCCTAGTCAGGCCAGCGCTGGGCACCGAGTGAGACCTGGCCTCTGCTGACAACTTTGACCAACGATTCCTAATTTGGGGGCAGGGCCCCCGGTCTCCAGGGTCCTGAGGATCATCCCAGGCTCTCTCCTCTGTGTCTGCAGACAGCTCATGAAGTCACGGGCAAAGCGACCGGTGAAGGGACCTCACACAAAGCCACCATTCAGTCCTCATCACCCTCTGCCAAAACCCAAGTGTCCTGCTGGGTTTTCTCCAAGCCCAGAGAACCAGGGCCATTGAAGCCCCAGAACACGGAGGACTAGTCCCAGTTTTGTGGCCTGAGCCACCAAGCCTAACTCCCTCACCCGGGGGAGGCAGAGAAGACCAGGAGCAGATCATCCCGGCCCTGGGAGCCACACATCACAGCCCTGCAGCGTCCACGGACACCCGCGCCCCTCCTGGAGAAACTGAGGCCGCTACTTGCCACAAGCCCGCCAGATCCCTCTGTCAGCACATCTCCCGTGCCCGCAGCTGGGCGGCCTGACGCCAGCCGGGGCCAGACGGGAGAAGAGGCCGAGAACGGCTGGGACATCATCATCTAGGGTCCAAAGACCAAAAAAAAAAAAAAAAAAAAAACTTTGGGTTTCTTAGAAAAAAATGTAGGCTACAAGTGCCATCTTTGCAGTATGACTTCCATACGTATAAAGTTAGAATCTGTGTCGTTTCATGGGTCCCATGTGCCTGTTACCTTTTGAAAGAAATGCAGCTTCTAAGGAAATCACTCTTTTTTAGAAAACAAAATTTTTACTAACTGCTTCGGAGCACAGGGTCCAAGGAATACTTCAGTGCGCCCAGGCAAACTTGTGGGCAGACGTGCTTAAGAGGCTACTGTTAGGTCCTGTCCTCACTGGAAAGAAAAACAAAAACATGAAAACAAAAACTCCTGGTTGGGCCAAATATTCTGGTGAACCAGGAGGTGGGGGGACCAAGAGAAACAACTGGTTTTTACAGTTTAGTCGAGCTGGGGTTTTGGGGGCTGTGAGAAAACAGTGTCGTGCATTGCCCAGGTGGGCTGGATCCCCTCCCCCCCAATGTGGAGAAAAAAGACAAACAGTCGAAAGGAAAGTCACACATCCTGAGACGGCCTCAGGACACATGGGAGAAGCTAGGCAGGGAGTAAAGCAAAAGCTAACCTACAGCATCTCAGAAAGGGACACACCTCTAAAGGAAGGGACACCTGAAGCGTCATGAAGCACAGCTCTGTTTTGAGCAATAAGTTACACTCTTGTATTGTTTCAGAGATCAAACTATTTAATAACACGTTTAACACTGATTAGCCATAATTGCAAGAAGATTCTAATTTATTCCCAAAACAGTCTGTGGGAGAGGAAGAACCCACCTTCGAAGGCCTCCCTGGTTGCCCATGACCTGAGCGCCATCTAGTGGCCAAATAAACATCTTCCTCATATTCCCATTAAAACCTCAGAGACCCTGAAAAAGATCCAGGCCAACATCACCAACAGAAATGAAGACTGATGGGGAGACAGGCATCTAAATTCTCCCTCCGGCAGCTGGTGGCAGGCATAGCTGTAGTCTCTTGAAACAGTAGCCATTGGAGAACAGTCAAAAGGTCACTTTGTGCTTCTACCAGGAGAGCCCCTGAATTCTAAGGGTGAGGGACAGAACTAATGGGAAAACTGGAGAAGATTCCTTCCATACCAGGAGTTTTGATCTGCAAGGGGTCCAGAATGCCCTCTCTCCCATCCCATCCTCATGATGCACTGCCCCTCGTGTCAAATCTTCCTACCTGTCCATCCAAAATAGCCATTTTCACAAATTATCTGAACAGCACGAGAGACAGGAGACTGCATCCTGGGATGATCATTCCCAGTTGGGAGGGGGAGGGGCAGGGGCAGGAAGGGCCCTCTTAGCAGGTCCCTGTGGAAGGCAGTTTTTGTGTATTTCACCAATTAAAAGTATCAACGATGAAGTTAGAATGGCAGAAAGCAGCTAGATATTAAAGCTGAGTGAGGACACCTGGAATTCCACTGCCCAATTCTGTATTTTCATGTGTGTTTGAATATTTTATAATTAAAAGGTGAGGTTTTTTTAAATGTTTCAGAGAACCTAGAAGAAGGGATTGCTCAACTTCAGGAACACTAGGTGGAATCTTCCAGAAACTGGGCACCTTCACCTGGGCTCAAGGTAAAAATCTGTCGAGATGGATGGACAGAGAACAATGCACTTGTCTATAGAAAGACACCAACACTGACCAGGGCTTGCTAGAAAGTGAATAAAGGAGAAAAGAAGATTCACAGAGTGCCAATCAAGATGGCCGAACAGCATCTGTAAGATTCCAGAGAAGTCTCGGGAAATGATTTGGAATTCTCAATAGAGTGCAAGAAGACGCAGCTTTTATGGAACAAGGCAGAACTTCTGGGAGAGAACAGACCAAAAAGAAAATGGAAATATCAAAGTAATGACAGACGGAAAAGGCGGCGGGATGAGAAACTAAAAATGCAATGGCCAATTTTAAACCACATGGAAAGCAGTCAGGAGAACTGGTACAGGAAAAAAAAATCAGATTAGTGACGCAGAAAGCCAATAATAATGATACTACACAGCAAACGTTACTTTACTTTAGGGTTTCATGTGTACCAGACACTCTAAGAATGTTATGTTTATAATCTCACTGGATCTTTACAACAACCTTATGAGGCCAGGACTGGTGAGAGGAGAGGAGTGACTCACTCAGCTACAAAGAAACAGAACTGGGACCCAAGCTGCGTGCTTCCAGAGCTCCTGCTCCATCCCTACCCCACCCTGCCTTCAGCTGCTCATGTTCCCATGTTAGAATAAATTATTCCTCAACTCAAAGAATTCCCCATGTCTCAGACAAAATTCAATGAAAAGAGTCTTGCTCCCGGATGCATCAAAATAATTTAACCCTAAGAAAAAAGATGCATTTCTACAAGCTGCATCTAGTTAGAAAAAAAGTAAAGTACCTACAAAAAAAATCAAATCTGTTCTCAGAAAGTGCACCTACATAAATTCAAAATAGACTAAATATTTAAATGTAAAAAAATAAAAAGAGAGTTCGGTATAACCTTGGGGTTTGCTGAAGGCCAAAAGCATGATCTATGAGGCAGAAACCATATCATTGGTTAAATAAGAGATTTTGAAAATAAGCACAAGATGTTAATTAGAAAGCCTTAAAAAGAAACAACAAAATAAGTTGAAGAGAGTTAAAGATAAGAGTAAAAAGATGAGGGAATAAAAAATTAGAAGAGAAAAAAATTAGAAAAATGAAGAAAAAATATTAGAACTGATAAATAAACCAAATGGTGATTCTTTGAAAAGTCCAACAAAGTTGGAGGGGGGGGCTGGGAGGGGGGAGACTAAACAATGCTAATCAAGAAAAAAAGAAAGAAAACTCAAATACATATCATTAAAAATAAGAAAGGGGACAATACCACAGGTAGAGAGAATTGTTTAAATTATAAAAGACTGCTCTCTGCAATCACTATGTAAATAAATTAGAGAACCTCAGCACAATGAATACTCTTCTAGGAAAATATAAATTATTAAAATTGACTATCATAAAGGTAACAAACTAAAAATAATAGCGATCACAGGAGAAACTGAAAAGTTTTTAAAGAGTTAGTGCTATACCCATTCAAAAAGGGCACCCAGCCCATCTGGTTTTATGGGTGAATTCTTTCAAACCCTCAAAAGACTATATTTTTATGTTATATAAACTGCTCCAGATGTTAGAAAAGACTTTAAATCTTTCCAATTAATTTTACAGAGCCAGCATTACCCAGATACCAAAACCTAAGAAATAGCAAGCAGACATACCAATTAAAGGTAATAGAAAATCAAGAAACAGGCCCAAGAACACACTTAGGAATTTAGCAGGGGATAAAGGTAACATTTCAAAATATAGGCAAAAAATTATTCGATATAGTCTGTTGGTATTACCAAAGAACAATTGTGAAAAAAATAATGTCAGATCCTTGCCTTATTGGCTAAGGAAAAGGTTAACAGATTTGGCTACATACGAATTTTAAATTTCCATACATCAAATCCTACTAAATGGTAAAATAAAACAGACAAGAATTATTTACCACTTATATGACAAGCAGAAAGTTAACATCCATACATGTACAGAACACTTAGAAAATAATGAGAAAAAGACAAACATATCATCAGAAATATAGACCAAGACGATGAACGGGCAATTTATGATAGAATAAAGTAGAGAAATATATATATAACACATAAGTATAAATTAATTATTAAAATATGTCTGAACTTGCATTGATCAACTTTATCAGCTACCGGTAAAATGAAAATTAAGGCAACCATGAAATTCACCCATCAAATTAACAAAGTTCTTTTTTAATATTATTTTACCCTGTGTTGGTGAAGGTACAGCAAAAGAAGTTCATGTGAGTGACCAAAGTGTACATTAGTCCAGTCTTTTCTAAGGGCTGTTTTGATATTTACAAATTGCTTTAAAATGTACAAATCCTCCGATACCGGCGATTCCACTTCTAGGCATTCATTCAAAAAAACACAACTCGTATAAAGATTCAGCTACAAAAACATTCAATAAAAGTTAGGTGTTTTTAATGTAGAAAAATTGGAAAGCACCTGAATATTACCGTTAACTAGTTAACGTGGGTTATGATACATTCACACAACAGACTATGCGTATTCACTTAAAATGCTATTGTAGAAGAATACTTAATAACATGAATAAACATTTCTGTTGTATTGCCAAGTGGCAAAAAGCAATTTTCAAAACAACTGTGTTTCAAAATACTTTTTAATGCATACACCTGTGTATGTGTGCATATACATACATACACACGAAAAACTCCCAGAATATTAATAATTAGCTCTTGTCTGGGGAGGGTGAGCAGATGAGGAATTCTATGGGTAAGTTTTATATTCTTCATTATCCTTAAAATTTTACAAAATGATCATGACCTACTTTTTAACTGGCCAATGAAAGCTATTTCAATATAGAAGCTGCGGGAGCACAGTTGGCCATCATAGAACCTGGCACCGGGCATGGCTGCAGGCCCCGATGTTAGCTGCGGGACTGAATGATTCTCTTTGTACCAGTCAACAGGGAATCCCACCAGCCAAGGTGTAGAGAATCCCAAATATCTGCAAGGCCATTTTTTAAATTGGCCACAGCCCTTCTTCATGGAAAATGGGCGGCGAAGGCCTTATAATTAATATTCCCTTTTCTGGACTCTCAAAACTAGAGGTATGAGACAGGTAGGGGTGAGTCAGGGGAGAGCCCTGGGGACCAAAGGACAGAACAAAGGGGGGAAACTTACCTTCTATTTCTCCTCCAGGGGCAGAGATTTTCGACATACTCAGGTAGGTGGTGGCCACGATGTCATTGTGCGTGAGGCGGTCCCTAGAATAAGGGGGGCACAGCGGCCTGAACACAGGAGGACGACCGCAGGCCACAGCCCACTCTAGGAGGAGAGGGCCTCGATTATACATCTTTAGGGGTGTCGGTCATCACACTGGGTATATTACTGAGGCCTGGTAATCCTAGGGAAGAAGAGACTGGAAACAGAGCACTGCCCAAGACTCCTCTGGAGGGAACTAGTCCATCTGGCCAACCGCCAGCATCCCATCAGCCAACCAACACCGGGCTGCCAGCCTGGATGTCCGGGGGGACATCTGCAGGTTGAAAGGAAAAAGGCCAGAGGCAGGAGCCAGGGCAAGGGAGCAGGAGGCTGCTCAGAGAGCCAGACCCCCAGACCCGTGGAGAGCCAAGTTCCAGAACCTCAAGAAATACCCAGACCAGGAGAAAACCAGGCGACTGGGAAGAAACTATCTCCAAGGCCACAGTCTTAAATGAGCTTATATTAGCCAATGCACAATTATGCCTTATATCTGACTTTATATGGAAGAAGCACTTTTAACCTCCTTTATCTCAAAGGACCCTCTCAGGAGCCTAGAGGATGGCTACTTTCATTCCCCCTCCATTCCACAGATGAGCAAGTTGAGGCTCAGAAATGGAAAGTTCCCCAAGGTCAGCCTGGGGGAGCGGCAGAGCCAGAACTGAAATCTTGATGTCCTGACTCCTGGTCCAGTGCTCCTGTCATGGCCCATGCTCCTCCTGTCTACAACACGGGGGCCTGTCCCTGTCCGACTTCCCAGGAGGAAGACTTCTCCCCTCCCCAACCAGCATAGGGGACTATGGGTAGGAGTTCAAGCAGACCGGCTATCACTGATGAGCCCATTAGCCAACAACATCCATGCAGCCTCTTCCTCTATGTTCCACACCTGCCCCCTTGACAATAATATATAGAATAGCTGGCATTTATTGAGCACCTACTGAAAGCCCAGCAGTGTGCTAAGATCATCACATGAATTAGCCCTAACCCTTCCCTGGCCCTATGAGGCAGGAACTACCATTAGCCCCAATTTCAAATGACGAGATGGAGGTTGCCAAGATAGCAAAACAAGGGTTTGAGCCAGATATGCCTGACACGGGACCCTGAGCTTTGATCGCAGCCGCCCGCTGCTTCCTGTCAGGCTAGAGCAAGAGTTCTCAATCCAGTGGTTTCAACCCCCAAGGACATTTGGCAATGTCTGGAGATAGTTTTGAAGCTGGGGGTGTTTGGGGGGGGCAGTAGAGAGAAGCCACCATTGCTACTGAACATCCTACAATGCACAGGACAGTCTCCCCAGCAAAGAATTTTCTGGCCCAAAATGTCACAGTGCTAAGTTGCAAAACGCCAGATCTGGGCCAGACCCATGTCCTTCCTCAAAATTTCCCTGGGTCTGTCTTCCTCGGAGCCCTGTAGGCTCTCTCTCCCTCCTGTAAGTACCGTGGTCACAGGCATGCTTCCGGCGACAACACACCCAAGCCCTGTTGTGAAAGACACACTTGGCAAGATTGCTTTATTTTCCTCTTAAATCTGATACCCCTTAGATGCCTGATCTCTGGCGCTCCCTCCCTTCCTCTCTGTACTTCCTGGGGTGGTGATTAAGCTGATTTTAAAGTGTTTCATTGGGGCAGGGACTAACTAGGAAGAGCGCATTCATTGTCAACAGAGATCTTTATCCATTTTCCTGATAAATGATGTTAATAAGCTCTGGACAGTAAAAATTTCCTTGGACACTCAACAGTGAGCTCATCAACACCAGATAAGTGGCAGCTATCGGCATTCGGAAACTGCCTTCACAACCCACCCCAGGAAAAGAGCGGCCGTGGGAGAGGAACGGGACTTCTCACCTCTGGTCTCATCTGACCCTTGTGAGAAAGGCAAGAAAATGGGAGGAGAGAGATTCTGTTTTCATGGGGGTAGAAGTAGCTTTTCAAGTTTCTGTTCTTTAACAAAAAAGCAAATATTAAAGAACTGAAGGGAAGGTTAAGTTACAGGGAGAAGGCCATGTGGACCATATCGTATTTCCACGATTCAGGTAATAACAGAAGTTTATCTGTGTTTTCTGGGGGAGAGAAAAAGCACTTTTCTGGATAGGAACTTGCAGCAGCAGAACACTTTTTTGGCCAAGAATTGGGCTTTGGGGCTTGGGGTTGCTTTTGGAAAATACAGCAAGTCTGAAAATAGACTCACAATAAAAATGCCACTTCAACCCAAACCAGAGATGCAACCACCAGATTCCGTAATGTGTTTGGATCGTACAGTGTGCTGATGCCTTTGACACAGCTCACACGGCCCCGGGCAAAGCCCAGCCGCCACACACACACGATCACTGCACCCGCGTGCGCGTGCGCGTGCGCATGAGCACCCAGGAGTCCACGCGCTCGGACGCACAGACACGCCGACAGCCAATCAGCCCCCATCAACGGGGTGCTCTCAGGCGCGCGCATGCGCTGTGAGCTGAGATGCCGAGGTGGTTCTGGGGACTGAGAGCACAGCTTTCCCCCGACCGCTGGCCCACGGAACATACCTGCGGTCAGGGCCCTAGAGGCCTCTCCCTCCTGTCCTCCTGGCTGCCGCTTTCCTCTCTAATTCTCACAAGCTGTTTTCTCTCGGCCTGGGGAACTGGCACACACTTTAATGGCTCTGTGGCCTGGGGGTTTTCCCTGGTCTCTCATTACCCTCCTGGCTGGGGGTGCCATGGCCGGAGACCAAAGGAGAACACGCTGGGAACCACACGGCCAAGACTTTTTGGGGGCAGAGAAAGGACAACTCTCTTTTTGGAAAGCCTGATGTATGGAAGGCCCTAGAGCTCATGCAGGGGAGCCCTAACAGCCCTCCAGGTGTGAGAGAGATCACACACCTTAACGCAGTGGGAAGCGGACAGCCCAGTGGTGAAGAACACAGGCTTTGGGAGCAGCAGGCTTAGGTTCGATCCTGGCCTCAGCTGCTTCCCAGTTGTCCCTTCACACAGATCACTCCCTCATCTATAAAGGAGCCAGGAGTCAAGCTGTCACGCATGTGAAACACTTGCTGGGCATGGGCCTGGCACACAGGAGGTGTTCAGCAAGTGTTAGAGCACTTTTCTAAGATGTGGCAATTGCCCTCATCTGTTCCAAGCCTGAAATGGCCCCAAACCATTTCATGCTAGCAACCTGCCGGAGGGGGTGGGGGTCACCGCCCATCCTTCCAGAAGCTCTACTCTTTCCAGCTTCCTTGCCTTTGCTTATGACCCTCTCCTCACCAGAGTGCCCTCACCCTGGACTTATCAAAACCCCACCTCCTCCAGGATGCCCTAAGGTATCTCAGGTACTGGCTGGCTGCCCTCCTGTGCCTTGGAGCCCCGCTGTTGAGTAAGCTTCCCAAGAACAGCCCACACCCTCTCCTTCTCTGGCCTCCCAGCAGAGGATACTCTCTCACCTGAAACAGACTCCCACTACATGCTCTGAACCGAGGGGAACTGAAGGACCCAGTGACCCCTGAAGATGGCCTCCTATAAAGACTCCAAGACCCAGCACTCACCAGTCCATGACGCGAATCCTCATTTTTTCACACATGGAGGGAAACTAAAGAGGGAAGAGAGATGTGTTGGGGTGGAGTCCTTTCAAATAAGGGGAAGTCCAGGATATGGGCAGGATGCTGGGGAGGCTGGGAGCCCAGGGCCTCCTGCAATGGACCCGAGGGGGCCAGGCTCACCATGGCAGGCAGTGTGATGCTCTGGTTCCACTGAGGGTTGGCTGTCTTCTCCAGGATCTTGCTGCAGAGCTAAAAGACACAGAGGACAGGTAGATGGAGCTCTGAGGGGACTATGGAGTCCCTCAGGGACCACCTCACCAGCTGGGGGCTATTCTCTGCCATATTGGCCACCCTTCAAGCGGGGCGGAAGAGCCTGGGCCCTTGAAGGCTCAGACACAGGGGATTGCAGAGAAAAAGTTCAATGGTAAATCAGACCCAGAGCTAGCGGGTATGGGGTGGGGTAGCAAGGGAGTGTGGGGGGATGTAGGGGGAGAGATTGCCTGAATTCCACAGCACTTCTACTCTTATCTCCTACCTCTGGCTGGAAATCCTCCCCCTCTCCCATATGGCCGTGACCTTAGTGTGGGGGCCCTGAGTCCATACTGGCTTTTCCAGGGGTCCTACAGCCTGAAGGCACTAACCTCTTCCAGTCAGCCCAGTCCACCTGCCCCTTTGGAAGACTGTGAGCCCTAGGAGATTAGAGCTGGGGGAGGAGAAGAGGAGAGGGTAGTGAGAGGGCCAGAGCTTGGGGGCCAGCCACCAGCATCTGAGAATGAGAGAATTCAGTGAACATACAAACCCCATCAGCCACAGTCGGCCTCATATCAGCCCTGATCTTAAGACCGGGCTTTCCAGAATCAAGAAACGCAGCAGAGGTGGAAACCAGATCCAGACCAGTGGCTTGTGTGCCCTACCTGTGCTTGGAATCCCCAGGGAGGCGCCATGCCCCTTAGCCAGCTCCAGGGCATCCCGCACCCCCACAGGGACAGTAGGTAAAGACTCTTTCAGATTCGTAGATGGTAGGTTTGCACGTCCTG
>CM052811.1:45488923-45504721 GCA_028533885.1 Nasua narica
GGACAACCTTACACTGTGTCCTGTTGTGATGCAATATGGCGCCCCCAATGGCACTACGACACGTTCTTACTGAAATACTGAATCCGAAGCGAATCGCGTCTCAAGAACGATTTCCAGTTTATAGGAAAGGCAGGAGCCAGAGAAAGCACAGTAAACACCACCAGAAGAAAACAATCCGACAAATCCAGAACATGGACAAATGGCTTGGGCTCTTCCAAAAGTCAAGGAGTGAGAACAATTGTTGGGCCAGGTGGGGAAGGTCAGGAGGGCTGTTACAGAAGAGACTGAAGAGGCCAAAGGACCAAATGCAGAGCATGAATTCTAGTTGGGTCTTAGATCGGAACAAAATGAAGCCAGTTCCAAAGCACATTTTGGGGGATAATCAGAAAATTTATATGAGCCAGAATCTGCTAATATTAGGGAATGACTGTTAATCTCATAGGTATGATAATGTTACTGTAGTTCCAAAGAATTTTCTTCTTCTCAGGATCCCTGCTGGAGCCTTCAGGAATAAAGTCTGCAACTAGGTTTCAAATGATTCAGTCAGAAGAAAAAAAAAGTATCTATATAAAGAAAGTAAATGCAACAAAATGTAGCAGTTGTTTCATCTACGTGGAGGTCATACAGAGCATGAGGTGTTCATCTAAAAACTCTTCTTTTTTGATGTTTTAAAATATTCAAAACAAAGAGTCAGGAAAAAAAAATGTCTATTACCTATACACAGGGGGAAAACTGGAAAGACAGGCACCAAAAATGAACTTTGTATGGTGGGTTACGGGTCATTTTATTCACTTTTTTCTGTAATTTTCAAAACGGCTTAGTAAACATGTGCATCAGTAATAAAAGAAGAAAAGAAACAAAAGGTGGGGAGTGAGTCGGAATCAGAGAGGACACCCCCCTCCCCCCACCCCACCCCCACCTCAGGGGCCTGCTTTTGTTGGTGGGATGGGCTGCCAGATGCCTGCTCCTTTTCAAAGTGAATCTAAGAAGAGATTAAGTGAAAAGAAAATGCAAAGTGTTATACCAATGGGAACCCACACCCCCTCCATCACCACCCTCAGCTTTTAGCCAACGCAAATTTTTAAAACTTCTCTCCAAATGTCCTATAACACCTGAGGGTTGTCTTCCCCCTCCCCACCTCTGCCTGCGGAGCAGAGGGGGAGCCGGCCTGGGGCGCCCAACCTCCGGCCACCCAGCTCAGATTCTCAGCCCTTCTGCTATGCCCTCTTCCAAGTTTCCCATCAACCCGCAAGCCACCTGACTCAGTTCTCCGGGCCCTGCTTCTGCGGCAGGTGGAACTCTCCGCAAGGTTGGCACAACCTCAGAGGGTCCGGACCCCACCCTTGCCAACTCCGTACGGTCAGACACATCTCAGAAGCACCCTCTTCCCGGAGGGCTCTGGGCGCAGCGGGCGGGAGAGGGTGGGCAGTCTGCGCCCACCTGATCTGTCATTTTCCCACCATTTGCACCACAGTCTCTGCTTTGAGGTCATGGACTAAATAAGTTCGGGTTCTTACCCACAAGTCGGACAAACGGATGCTAACAACTACCAGAACGGAATGGAAGACCGGCTAAAAGAGGGCCTGGGGCTCCGTGGGGCGCCGAGGACTGAACTGGTGCCTCGGCCGGTGGCGGTAGGCAAGCTGGACCCTGAAAGATGCTGGACTTTGTGGGGAGGGGGCAGCAAGGCCAGGGGCAAAGGTTAGAGGTGTGACCAAGAAGGGAAAGAAGAGGAAGGGCAGACAAGAGATACAAGGCCACCGTGTGAGCTGTGCACTTTGTAGACACACAAGGGTGCGGGGAGGGAGCCCCTGTGGCTGAAACCCCGCCCAACCCAGCGCTCCAAGCCGGGGCTGCAGAGCTGCGCGTTCCCGGCAGGGGGCGCCACTTTCTCACTCGCACAAACACCTTAAGAGCTGACTTCAGCCAGGGAGATGCGGGGGAGAAAGTTCAGCTGCCGGATTATGCGGCTTGAACGTCATTGTACAAACAGAGTTGTTTTAGGCTAATTATTCTAGGGCCTTTTATGGGGAGAACCCAGAGAAGAGAATGAACCCAAGGCTGCTGTGTGGTCTTGGGAAGAGATGGCAGTGGGCGGAGGGGAGGGAAGGGCCTTGGGACATGTTTGAAATCAAAAGCAGGGGGGGCACGTTTGTTGGAAGGAGGTCAAAAAAGAGGGAAGAATCAAGGCAGGCCCACGTTCTCTGCCTTTGGCGGTGGTACCTGGGTAGGATAGGGCTCCTGGAAGTGGGGCGGGTAGGGCAGATGGGTGCTCGACAGGGCCCACGGGGCACCAGAGAGAGAGGTACAGAGGCCTGGGGAGTCTGGGGCTGAACAGGGGGCTCAGAGCAAAACAGAGCTGTGGGGGTCCTCTGCAGAGGGGTAAGGCCAAAGTGTAAAGCCTGGGGGAGCCTGTCGGACGGGCAGGGGAGGCTGGGGAGGGCCTGCCTGCCTGGGGTGGGCTGGAAGGGGGCCCACAGGAGCCCCAGCAGCAGCCATGCCTCTAGGCACAAAGGCTGCTGCAAAAAAGAGAGGTGTGAGCCATCCCCAGATCCCCCACGGAGTGGACTTCCTCCACTCGACTCCTGCCACAGCTTTTTAAAAATAATCATTATGTTCCTATCACTTTTTTTAAGTTGCCCTATCTTTATGCCCTCCCATCTGGTTTCCATGCCAGTGCTTAATTTTCCCCCAAACACTCTTCCATCTATCCACTGTCTGTCTGTCCTCCCCGTGTCCCTCACCCATGTGTCTGTCCCAGATACCGAAGCAGACCAGAGAGCCAGGCCTGGGTGAGGGTCTCACCATGCGCCCCCCAGTCAGCACCCCCTCGGGTGCACCTTGTGATAGGGCCGCACCAAGGGCAGCTTGTGTGCACCTCCCATTGTCCTTTACTCTGCTCAGCACCCATCCATGGGAACCCCCAGCCGTCCCCTCCCTAGAGAATCCTCCTGCTTCCTTACTCCTTACCATTTTCCCCGCAAAGCTGACTTCCATGAAGGGATCCACCAAGTTCTTCTTGTTACTGTCAAAGCCGAAGATCTGCTTCACGTTGTCCATCACGGCATCATCCACTGGGGAGAAGACGCTGGTCAGTGCCCACCGGCTCTCCAACCTCCAAAACCTCACTCTCGACCTACCTGTCTCCCGTCAGTCTTGGGACCCCGCGAGAGAGACGCTGTGGCATCTGACAGCCTGGGGATTCCCAGAACAGGAGCCCCTCGCCCTGCCCAAACAGGGCTGTCTACTAGCCCCTGCCCTCAAGGACTTCCCCAACACATCCATCACACTGGAAGGCGCTATAATAATATCCCGTTATGGTGCCTATTTGACATTTCCTTTATGGCCATTAGCACAATGACTGACATGATGTGAACCAATAAGTCAAGTCTGTTTTGTTTTGGTTTGGTTTTTTTAAGAATTTTTAGGGGCAGCTGGGTGGCTCATTTGGTTAAGGATCTGCCTTCGGCTCTGGTCATGATCCTGGGGATCGAGCCCCGCATTGGGCTCTCTGCTCAGCAGGGAGCCTGCTTCGCCCTTTCCCACTTTCCCTGCTTGTGCTCTCTCACTCTCTCTCTCTGTGTGTGTGTCAAATGAACAAACAAAATCATTTTTTAAAAAAGAACCTTTAGTCTATGCTGCTCCAAACCAATATTTTACTGTATTAGTCATATTATGTATAAATGTACATACAGATGGATGGATATGTGCCTATGTGTATTTATGGCATATAGATATCTAGGTGCATATGAATGAGAGGAAGGACAGTTAGAGATTCTATACCAGCTGCTGTCTACATGAATACAAAAGATAACAACGACTGGCAACTCTTTATGTCCTATTTACCCACCTATTTCATTTTATTTATATTTAAGCAAGATTGCGAAGAATTAAATATAAAGCACAGTCACCATGAACAAACCAAACATTTCTATTTCCCCAACCCCCTGAGGGAGCTCACCAGCCTCCCTTCTGCATAGTGTCAACCAATAAATGAAGAATGTTATTAAGCATGTATTTTAATGCTCATTTACTTTCTTAAGGGTTTTCCCCATGATTAGGGTACCATTAAGCTTGTACAGAAGGAATGCATTTCTTTTATTGAGTCGTTAGTCAAAGGGCTGAGCAAACCCTCAAATAATTAGCTTTATGTCAAACTTATAAACAGGGGCCTAAGTTGCAAACGCTCTCACTGACTCTGCTATGGACAGAAACACTTGATTAGGCTAGTACACGCCTCATGTTTTGACCCATGTGTGAGCCTTACTCCAGACCCAGTCAGTGTGAGACCCCAGAGGAGGGGCCCAGGCATCTGTACCCCTTTAAAGGTCCCCAGGTGGTTCTAGTGTACAGCCTGGATTGACCCCCACAACTCTGAAAATATTCGGTGTAATTCCCCCAGCATTTACTGAGCCCCCAGGATGGGGTCGGTGCAGGCCAGTCACTGGGAGAAACCAGGCAGAGGCCACCCTGGCCCTTTCAGGAAGGTGAGGACATGGCCACAGCGAAGGTGACTGGCCCAGTAGGTCAGGGATGGAGGAGTCTCCCAGGATGGAGGGCTTGCCGTGCTGACACGGGGACAGTCCCAGGCACATTGGGGTTTGGCTCACCAAGAGGAGGGATGTTTTTCATCCGTGGAGACACTGAGCCCTTCCACCAGCTAGTGACTTCTTCCCCAGCCCAGGGCCCCCCGCTCCCAATCTCGGTCTCAGGCCTCCAACCCAGGGAGGATGCCAGACTCACTCTGTGGTAAGTCCTCAGCTCTGAAGACCTTCAGGCAGAAGTGGGCTCCTCGAAGGGCCACGCCCGTTGGCCTGAGGAGATTGTTTTCGATGTCCTCCTTGTCTTCAGAGGGGTCCTTTCTCTCCAGCTACAATGCAACCAAATGTGATTCCTTATTCGTGAGCACAACATCTCCCCTTCTTCATCCGACATCGCTTAAATGGTGCATTTTGGAGAAAGGTAGCTCTCGCCCTGCCTCGCAGTGACGTGTGCTCTCAGGCAGGTTCCTCCCCTAAGACTCAGCTCCCTGACCTGGACGGTGGAAAGAGTAACACTGACCTTGAAGACTGCTGGACAGATCAACTTCAATTATGTGTAAATGCATGCACATGGCGGGCATTCAAGAATCCCGGGCTCCTCCCTGCTCCACCCGTTCACAAGAGTGCAGAAGCGACAGGTCTACGCCAGCCTCTCTGTCTTCAGTAATGTGTGTTCGTTCACTCAACAAGTATTTAGTGTCAGTGAGGGACACTGGGTTGTGCAGAAGGGGGAGGGATGCAGCAGTAAGCAAGGTAGACAGGGGTCCTGCCCCCACAGAGCTCACCGTCTCGCAGTGAAAGCCCACCTTTAAGCAAGCTCCTGTCCTGCCATTCCACTGGCTGGAATATAGACTCGATGGTGGGAACTGAAGCAACCATCTTGGACCATGAGATGGAAGCTACATGGTGAAGACAGCAGGGAGAAGACCAGGAGCCTGGTCTCGGGTCATTGTGGGAGCACCGTGCCAGCTCTGGGCTGCCTCCCCAGGCATTTGTGAGGGAGAGAAACACACTTCAATCCTCCTTAATGCCTATTATGCAGGGTATCTTTGTTACAGCAGCTCAACCTATATCTTAATTCACACAGGGGCCCAAGGGACATGTGAGGGGAGCGCGACCTCGGACTCTGGTCTTGGGATGGGAGAGGGAAGCGTACTCGGAGGTTTTCATGCCAACAAGACTGACCCACCACCTGCATGTGAACTGACAGATGTGGGACCAAGGGGTGAGGAATGAAATTAGGCCTCTGGCTTGGGAGACTGAGTGGATGACGGTGCGGCTTCCTAAGATGTCACCTAACAAGATGAGAGCCGTCATGAGGAGTGAGCAGCAGATGATCCTGAGTTTTCCTATGTTAAGTTAGAGGGGCCTAAGGGACGTGTTACTGTGGCTTTAATACTCAGTCCGGAGCTCCGGAGATCCAAGCTGGAGATGAGCAATTTAGGAGTCTCATGTGGACAGAGATGGGCTCCACGAAAGTGAGGGTCAAGGCCACAGCAAAGAGGCAAGCAAGGAATTTTCCTGAGCCACTGAATTTGAAGGATCCATATTTTAAAAAAAAGAGAGAGAGAGAGAGAGAGAGAAAGAATCAGGAAAAATCACCCATGCTAAGGGAGAAGAGAATTGGAATTAAGTCATGGGGTCTGGTATCAAAGGCTATAGAGGAACAGAGAGGATTAATAGCAGAGAAGAGCCCCTGGAGGTTGGCAATGGGGACCCTCCAGCACGTGGCTTCAGGGAAGGAAGGTGGTGGGACTCCTCGGGATGAGCAGCCGGGAGAGGAGTAGAGAAGAGGCACCCAGCGTGCTCCCTGACAAAGTTGGTTGTGCCTGTAAGCAAGCTGCAAGCAGCCCGGAGAAGAGGAATGGAGAGAAATGAGAGAAGTGGGCAAGGGTGTTTAAAGGTAGGGAAATCGTGAGCCCGGTACAGACCTAAGGGCGGAAGAGAAGACACCGGGAAGAGCAGGGAGACCAAGATGGCAGAGGACTGGAGCACAAGGCAAAGGAGGCAGGAAGATGGGGAAGGGACGGAAGACAAATGAAGTCAGGAATGAAGACAGAAGGAGCTTCAGGAGTTCACATCGTTCACCACCATGCAGCTCTGCCTCTCTCAGGAGACAGAGATTAAGGCTAAGGACAGCAAAGTCTGGAAACAGCCACTGTGGCGAATGGGACAAGGAGTAAACCACACTCAAGTAAGAGAAGAGGTTGATAGCACCCATGTTTATCTGGCCAGCCAAGTGACCTCTGCCACCAAACCTGGCCAAGGAGTGGCGTAGACAGTGGGGGAGGGTGGGGTCACAAGGTGTGGCAGGAGACCCCTACCATGGGGCCAGAAGCACATGGTGAGAACTGTGATGGAAGATGGCGTCCAGGCCGGAGTAGGGGAGAGCATGGCAGGAGGGCACTAATAGATTGGGAAAACCAACAGGGGTCGGGGGGGACTGTAATGCCAGGGAGGAAGGACTGTCATTCAGCAGGGATGAGGGAGTGGTGGAGAGAGGGCTTTCTGAGCTCAGAGTCTTAAAGGAAATAAAATCAGATGTCGGTGGCTTGGCAGTGAGGATGTGTCACACTTCAGGACAATGGCGAAGATGAGAATCTGTAAGCGGGGTTGTCCCGGGACCAGCTCTGCCTGTGGGAGGCGTAGGTAATGGCCCAGAAGAGGGAGAAACAACCAGCAAAGCAGCCTTTAATTAAAGGAGGAGGAAGGCTGCAGGGGGAACACCAAAGTTGGCTGCCCCTCCCATTCCAGAACCTATGGAGAGTCGGAACAGAAAGTAGGGGCTTCTGTCTGATTAGGTTTCGAAAGAAGTGGCTTCATCAGGATAAAGGAAGGTTCCAATTAATAGGAAGAAGAGGAAGAAATGTTTTAGAGAAAGGTGATAGACTCAGAGACGCCACAAGAAGGAGAAAGATGGCGTGATGTTTGGAAAGACGTGCTACAGAAGGACAGGACGGGACTGTATGGGATGAGAGAGAGGGACAGGTGTCTTTGGGTGAGGCGTGGCCCACTGGAGCTCCATCAGCCCCCTGCACAGCACAGAACCCTGGTCTCCATCTCCTAAGCCTCTCTACTGTGACTTCCTGAGCCCTTGTCATTATGTCTTCCTGACGCCATCATAGAACTCGCCCTCTGCTTCCCACTGCTCTTTCCCCCTGGAGATCCGCTTTCCCTGCTCTTGCCTCTCCCTCTCCTCCTGGCCATCCCAGGCTGGGAAAAGAAGGCCACACCTTGCACCTGCACCCCCCATCAGTCCACCATGTCTTTTATCTGGAAGTCCCCATCTCCCATATGCGCCACTCTCTCCCCTGGTTCTCACGGATACCATCCACCAAGCCGAGGACCCGTGCTCACCTTTCCCTCCTGACTTCAGTACCTGCCTCACCACTTGCCTCTTTGATTTCCAATTCTCCCATAAGATAATCAGCATCAATGTGGTCAAGTCATTCGCCAACAAGGTTCCCTTCCTCCACCAGCAGCTCCTTAATCTCCCCTCCCCTTCAGCTGCGAGAGGCATGGCCACATCTGGAACCTCCAACCGCTCGGGGCCACACCTCTAGCAAAACCTTGACCACTGAAACCCTTCTCTGAAGACAGCTTGCAACCCATCTGCCTCCTCCAACCTCCCACTCACACAGAGCGGAGCTCCCTACACAGCTTAGCACACAGCAGGTGCTCAATAAATGTGCATTTCCTAGCCCTTCCTTTTTCTCCGTACCCCTCACGAGCTCTAAGCCTTGCCCTCTTGCACCCTCCCCACCCAGCACCACCAGCCACGTCCCAATGGCCAGGCCACCTTGTCCTGTGCTTGCTCTAGTCCTGCCCTCCCCACACCCGACACCTCGGCCGCCCGCCACCCTGCTTCCAGGCCCCTGAGTATAATGAGGTCCTACTACAGAGCTGGGCGCTCTTGTGTCTACTCAGAAATCCTTCAGTGTGCCTGGAATTAACCCTTCCTTCCTCTCCCACAGCTATTCCCAACCTGCTCTCTTCTTGCCAAACATACAAAGATACTGATACCTCCCCAGGTCTGCACACCGTTCTCATTCTTCCCATCTCCAACTTGAACTTGACTTACTGGTGGGTAAAGGTGATAATAGCATACTCTCAGGTGATAAAATTCAGCTTGGAGTAGAATATAAAGAATGATCTCACGTTTGCAAAAAAGAAAAATATACAACAGATCAGTGGTTGTCAGACGTAGGGGAGAGGGGACTGGAGGAAGGGGGTCGAGGCGTACAAACTTCCAGATATCAGAGAAATAAGTCATGAAGATATGATGCACAGCACGGAGACGCTAGTTAATAATACTCTGTTGTGAGCACCTGGGTGGCTCAGTGGGTTAAAGCCTCTGCCTTTGGCCCAGGTCATGATCTCAGGGTCCTGGGATCCAGCCCCGCATCGGGCTCTCTGCTCGGTGGGGAGCCTGCTTCCCCCCACTCTCTCTGCCTGCCTCTCTGCCTACTTGTGATCTGTCTGTCAAATAAATAAATAAAATCTTTAAAAAATAATAATAATAATAATACTCTGCTGCGTGTTTGAAAGTTGCTGAGAGAATAGATCTTAAAAGTTTGAAACTGCATAAGGTGATGGATGGTAACTAGACTTACCGTGATGATCATTTCACAACGTATACAAATAATGAATTGTTATTGTATATAATATAATAGACTGAAACTAATATAATAGAATGTATTCAATTACCTCTCAATATTTAAAAGCAATAAAAAAAAAATAGATGGGGCACCTGGGTGGCTCAGGTGGTTAAGCATCTGACTCTTGGTTTGGACTCAGGTCGTGATCTCAGGGTTTTGAGATCGAGCCCCGCATCGGGTTCCGTGCTCATGCTGAGTGTGCTTGAGGCTCTGTCTCCCTCTCCCTCTATCTCCTGCTAGATGGAGGAGCTGTGAGGAGGACCCGGGCAGTGTACTCACGGGCGCTTCATCTCCGGGTCCCAGAACATAGAGGCTTGCTTTCAGGTAACCTCTGGCCCCAGCAGAGAAATCGTCAGGATCCGAGAGGAGCAGCCACTTCCTCAGATAGGCGTGTCCTGAGAGAGACAACATCCATCGGTGATGGTAGAATTAGAAGGACCCAAGTCTACAACCACATCCAGAGCCCGGGGCCAAGTACATCTGGGTGAGGTGAGGGACTTATTCACAGGGACGTGGGGGCCAGACTTTGAGTGTTCATGTGGGCCCAAGTCAGAAATGTCATCAGAAACCCCAAGAAGAGTCTGCCAAAGCCAGACCCCATGCCATTTCCCTCCCTCTCGGGAAGTGAGCAGACGAGAACAGAAGCCAGAGTGTGAAAAAATCCTAGACTTGTTATTGAAATGGCCCACCCCTGTCAGAGGAGACCTCGTCTCCAACAACCCTTGCTTGAGGCCTTCGGGATTTAGCATCCCTGGCTGGACCAGCCGAGGGTCACATGAAGGTTTGCTCTCCCTGAGGGCCTGGTTTACTTGGAAGATGGAAGGCTGCCTTCTCTTCATTCCTGCAGCTCTCGTCTGCAGGATCAGACTCTACCTCTCAAGTCTAAAACCCCCAAGGGAGAAAGGTGATTGTCCCAAATGGCTGTCCCCAACAGCCTCCAGAACCAAAATGCAAGGATATGGCCAAAGCGAGGAGGACGTGACTCACGAGGCTCTCTGTAGATGGCGCCCACATCCAACTGAAATTAAACCGAGAAACAGGTCAGACTCGCCCTTGGAGCGTTCAATGAAGGATGGTACATCATGCCATCACATTAAAAATCATGCTTTGAAGACCATTTGGAGACATGGGGACACGTTCATCCATCAGCCGACATTACACAGAAAAAAAGAGCAGAATATATGTTGATCAAAGTTTGGTAAGGCTTATTGACGCACAGGAAAGAAAGAGCCAAGAAACGCCACAAAATGGTGACTGTGCTCTCTCTTGGTAGATTTAGGTGGTAGTTTTATTTTATTTTTTTATTCTTTCCTGTCCTGTATTTTATCATTTTCTATAAAAATTCATAGATCAGTGGGACACGGATGGTCTGGGAACTCATGCATGGGGGCAGCCAGAGGTTGAAAGGACTAAGAACTCTGTACTTTCCACTCCAGTTTGCTATGAACCTAAAACTGCTCTAAGAAATTGTTTTGATCATGGATTACTTTCATAATTAGAAAAAAAATAATTTTTTACCTTAACCTCTGGGTTCTCGGACCAAGAATATGCTTCAAAGATTAGAGACTCAAGACCTAGATAGAACCCCATTTATTACAGAATGACCTGGGTCCGCTCCTGTTCTTTCTTTAAAACTGCTTTTCCAGGAAAATTGACTTTGTTTTTTACCTTGTGACTACTTCCCAGAGAAGGGACCATATTTTATTTGGATAGCAAGAGGAGGTTAAAATAAGCCCGTACCCCTTCTTTCCATTTGTTAAATGCCTGAAGATTCGAAAATGAGAAAATCAGTGAGGTTTGCATTAAAACACCATTCGTGAAGGTCTCCTTTGCTAGTTGCCTTTGCTTTCTGAGACCCGTTGATGCCTCCCTGTGAGCTGAGTCCTAGTCAGTCCTTGGTTCTCCAAAGTGCAGTCTTCACTTCTGCACTGTCTGGGACAAATGGGGGTGGGGAAGGCAGGCACCCCGCCTCCCCTTTGTCTCACGCTCATCCCCCTGGACTCCACATCCAGACCCCACTCCCAAGCCAGAGCACCAATGTCACGATGGCCCGAGTCAGAATTAGGGGGAAGGCCACCGAACCGCCAATGTCACCACCTGCCCAGATGTAAGGACAGATATGAATATCAGAAGCAAGAAGCCGAATTCCCCCTACTGGATATAAGGGAAGAGATTGCCCTCTCCTCCCTTTCCGTCAGATCATTTACCTTGGAAACCTTGTAAATGTAAGTATTTTCTCTCCTTTTTCTGTGGGAAGGGAGGGGCTGGCCTTCAGCACAGGCCTGGCTCCAAGTTGTAAAACAACCCTCATCACAAAAATGCATGCTTTTCTGTTTTTTCCTCTGGAGAAAGTCAGTTAGCTAACACCGATGATCAACCCAATCACCAGGTGGTGAGGATGAGCTGTGCGTGGTGAGGGCACTGTCCGCCATTCGCGGTGAGGACTACTTACCTGAGAACAGGTACGGGATGGTCAGTGTCTGCTCAGTGATGTAAAGGATTTCTTGCTGCCTTTACAATCTCCTAGTGGATTGCCTGTCACGTGCATCACCTTCCGGATCAATACGTATCCAATAATAAAATTCTATTCTCTCTCTCTACGACCTCTGTGGGGAGGATTTCTGAGTTTGGAGAAGATTTTGTCTTGCCTTTTTTTTTTTTTTTTAATTGTATTTCCCCAACACTGACCGAGGGGAACAGGACCCCCAAAGTACCAGCCTCAGCACATTACATACAGAGCCTCCACTAACATGAGTTAGCAGCCACTCACTGCTTTCAAAGAAAATACATAATTACCCGGAATTCCCCAATGAGAGCATCTGTCCGGAGAGAACGGGAGTCTACCACCTGGGAGAGGGAGAGAAATTAAAACTCTCATTTACAAGTAAACGTTGGCCCAGACAGGACCCAATGCAAGAGCTCTTCCCTCCCAAAGAGTAACAGCCAACACTTAGAGCGCTTGCTCTGTTCCGAGAATGTTCTGAGCAAAGTTTAACACCCACATGAGCCCCATGAGTAGAACTGTTATTATGCCCATTTTACAGATGAAGGAACAGAGGCCCAGAGAGCCTACAGGACCTGTAGAGCATCACACGACCCCTCAACGGCAGAAGCAGGACCAGAACCCAGATGGTGGCTCCAAAGCCCACACCTTCAAAAAATAAACCATACTGCCTTTCAGAAGAAAGGCTAAAAAAAAAAGAAAAAAGAAAAAAAAGAGTGGGGGCCCAAAGAAAGAAGATCTTGGCCAGAAACGGGCACATGGGCAAACAAAATAAAATGAAAATCGAGGTCCACTGTGAGAATGGACTGCCCCTGTGGGGGTCCCGGGCAGCCGGGGTTCCCCACTCCGCTGTCGCCACCGTCCGAGCGGCCGAAGGCATTTCTGCCGGCAGCAGAGCTTGGCGGTGAGCCGCTCCCATCACCCGTGCCCTGGGCTGCACGGTTTCTTCCTCACACTCACTCACACTCATGCCGACAGACACACACACATGCATGCTGATACGCGCACATACACACAGGCACGGGGCGTGCAAGCGCGTGTCCGTGTAACCCACAGAGCAGGCTGACCGCTGAGACATACCGTGATAAAGACGGGCTCGTCAAACAGCTCCGAGGGAGAGTCAAACACATTGAAGAAGAGAGTCTGTGATTCGGGGCGAAAGGGAAAGGAATGAGTGCCTGCCGACCCCGGGGGCGGGGGTCGCTGAGGAGAGGGTCGCCCGCCGCCCACAGCCTTCAGGTCTGGTCCCCCCAGAAGTGTGGACTGAGCTCAGCCCAACAGCGGGCTCTGGGGACTCCGCAAGTTCTGGGAGGAACTTGACCTCACGGAGGTTGTCCTCTCAGGGGCAGGGCAGGGGGCTGGCCCTACAGCGTGTCGGAGACATGGAACACCGGGAGCCCCAGGCGGGAAGAAGAGCTAGAACCCTCCCCCGGTTCCTCAGATAACCTGCTAGGGACCCAACATCTCTCTTGATTCAAAAACCAAAGGGACTGTCAGGGTCCTGCTATGCATTCCCAGTTTGGAAGGGCCACTGGGATCCTCGTCCTAATATCCAGCATCTCCCACCTCATTGAACAGCGGGCTATTTCCCTTGTGGATCCGTGTCCTCTTGGTCTGCCCGGCAGCGGTGACTTTGACCACAGGTTTGATATTCACCCCTGGCAGCTGGCGCCCCTCGATCACTTGCACCCTGATCTGAAAGCCAAGAGGAGGCATGAGCAGGAGGAAGGGGGAAGTGGTCTAGCCCAAGAGAGTCGGAAATCTCAGGGACCATTCTCACTACTGGCTTCTCGGGAAGGGTATTAAAAAGCTATTGGGGTGGGGGGCGCCTGAGTGGCTCAGTGGGTTAAAGCCTCTGCCTTGGGCTCAGGTCATGATCTCAGGGTCCTGGGATCGAGCCCCCACATCGGGCTCTCTGCTCAGCGGGGAGCCTGCTTCCCCCTCTCTCTCTGCCTGCCTCTCTGCCCACTTGTGATCTCTCTGTCAAATAAATAAATAAAATCCAAAAAAAAAAAAGGTATTAAGAAGAGCATTATAAGAATAGTCATATTTGGGCGCCTGGGTGGCTCAGTTGGTTGAGCAACTGCCTTCGGCTTAGGCCATGATCCTTGAGTTCCGGGATCGAGTCCCACATCGGGCTCCCAGCTCCACGGGGAGTCTGCTTCTTCCTCTGACCTTCTCTCCTCTCATGCTCTCTCTCACTTTCTCTGTCTCTCAAATAAACAAATAAAATCTTTAAAAAAAAAAAAAAGAATAGTCATATTTTTCTACCAAGGTCCCTCGCATCTCTAAAATCCCATAGTTCCGCACAAGAGCTGCCAAGTGGCCCCAGGGAAGCTCCCAGCACCAAATTCCAGGGCTGGGCCAAGGACCCAGAGCCCAGCTCATTTCACGCAGCCGCTGGTACAAGCCTTCCCTCAGACTCCTTGACGCCCACACATCTAAGTGGCCTGAACCTTCTTCACTGACAGCTCCCTCAGGGGCTGAGCTGACACACTGAAGGAACCCCACTTTTTCTTCTTTATAAGATACAATGTTTTCTCACATTCTGAGAAATAAATCAAGAGTTTTCTCTGTTGAACTTTAAGTAGAGAAAGGTTTCAGGAATATCTGTGCTTCCAAATTTAGGCAAAATATTTTAAAACATGAAATTTTTAAATACTAGAACAATTTTCATGGAAAAACACGACGTTTACTGGTTTTAAGTTTTAATCGGCAGTTATTTATCAATGGATTGAATGATGCTTTTTTTTAAGCCGTACTACAGAAGAATATATTATTAACAACAGCGAGAAGGTAGATCCATGATTTTTATTCTCTTCATTTTCCTGTATTTTCTAAGTTTTAGACAATAAACATACATTAATTTTCAAAGGAGAAAAAAGCAGTACGTACGTGACTTGGGAATAAAAATAATAATCATCTCAGAATTTTGTATCGGAGGAAAATACACAGTGGTTACAACTAGTACTTTCACTTAAATTACCACGATTTAGAAATAAAATGTATTTTTACAATTTGTTGCACTTAGTAAAGAGCTAGATTTCCTGTTTTTAACTTTAAAAGTAGTTCTGAAGAGCTTAATATCACAAAATACAGCTATATCAACATGGGAAATTTCATAGAAAAGAAAAAGAATAAGCAAAGGACCAAAATTAAAACGCAAATAAAATGGGATAGATTTTTGGATTAAAATATGCCAAAGGGTTGGGGCACCTGGGTGGGTTAAGCATCTGATTCTCAGTTTTGGCTCAGGTCGTGATCTTGGGGTCGTGTGATCGAGCCCCAAGCAGGGCTCCACGCTCAGCGTGGCATCTGCTTGAGATTCCGTCTCTCCTCTCCCTCTGCCCCTTCCCCTGCTTGCACATCTGTGTGTGTGTGTGTGTGTGTGTATGAGCATGCGTGTGCACCCACGCGCACACACCCTCTCTCTCTCGGATAAATAAATAATAAATAAATCTTTTAAAAAATTTTAAAAATAAAATATGCCCAAGAGTTCGTATTAACAGTTTTATTCTGTGAAGAGCTTGGACAAGCTTGAGTTCTACATGGCCTTCCAAAGACTCTATGGCTATAAGGAAGGGCATAGATCAAGAGAGAAAACAGAGTGCACACACTGCTTTTCCTTCTCTTACCCTGCCACAGAGTCTCCCCAGCCCAGAGATGCCAGTTGTATTTGTGGGACTTCACCCGTTATTAATAAAACCTATATTTATACAGTAAAAAAAAAAAGAGAGAAAACAGAGCTAGACCGAGCTTCTTTGTTTGGGGATCTTGTTAAAATGCAGATTCTGATTCAGCAGGGCTGGCGGGCAGTCTGCGTTTCCAGCCAGCTTCCAGGAGCTGTTCCTGCTGCCGGCCCAAGGACCACACTATGAGAAGCCAAAAGCTAGCTAGCCAGATAAACCCTGGTTGGAATGCACGTAACAAATGTAGAGATGGGCTGCGTCTCTCCAGCGCTCCCCCCAGCCTTTTTTGTAAAGCACAAAACCAGGGGGCTGTGTTCTGAGGCCACAGCATGTGAACTGCTCATTCTGCATCTGCTGGGGACTGGGGGAAACCACAGAGAGGGCCTAGGAGAGCCCCTAGGACCTGC
>CM052811.1:45505221-45524085 GCA_028533885.1 Nasua narica
CGGCCCAGGGGCCAGCGCCTCAGCCTGGGGGCTCGGAAGCAGCCCTGCTGGAGAAGCAGGAAGGAGCACCAGCCCTGGAATCTGAAGACCACCCAGGCAGCCCTTCCCAGGGTTTCCTGAGTATCAGCTACCCCCACACTGAGAGCCCCAGGCCAACCTCCCGAGGAAACGGCGACATCCTGGTGGGTCCAGGCCCTCGGATGAGACTTCCGGCACAGAGCCCGCGCCGTCTCTTATTTCCCCGTCGAGCAGCCACAGGAACATCCCTGGGAGCTCTGGAGGATCTAGAACAGGCTCTGGGGACCACTGCTTCAGGACCGCAGGCGATTAATACTAGAGGCCTTTAGCTCCACGGGGAATCTCTAGAGGGGCCCGTCTATACCTCCCACCCAGGCTCAGGACCTGCCACCTTCACCATGATGTCAGACCAGCGCCTGTCCCCTTCTCCAGACATAACCAGAGCTGAGAGTTTCTTGCTATGCGATGTCCATGAGCTCCATGCTCTCCCTGGGGTCCCTCTAAGGCGATCCACATCAAGGTCCCCCACCTGATAGCCCTGTCCCTCAAGTCTCCAGCCCTGCCACCGCCATGCCGTCATCCCGTCCCAAGATCATTATCGGTCAGTCACGTGCCTACCAGGACACGGCGCCCTAGAGCAGGGAACCTGTCACCCGTATGTCTGCCATCTTGGGGTCCACAGTCAACAATAGCACAGAACTCCCGAGGGTCCTGTCTGGCTACTGGGCTAGGAGGGCCTAGGAAACCAAAGACAAAGACAGGGGGCAACCTCATCAGATCCCCCTAACAGGTTATGCGGCCAAGCTCCGGGGTCCTTCGCCCACCACGCTTGGCCCCATTGCTTACTGTCTGCTTCCTCGGCTACAGCTCTCTGACACTGAGCCTAGCACAACCAAACCCCAGACCTGCCCTGTCCCCCCTCCCCCGACAGGCACTGCGCCGGTGGACAGGAAAGCCCCATATGCGTCTGAGTCTTCTTTATTACCTTGCCCTCAGACAGCACCAAGAAGCTGGAGGAGGGGGAGATGCGGCCCTGCACTGAGGCATCTGTGTCAGCACCTGCAAACCCCTTGAGAGAAACTCAGGGATTCACCAGAGCTCTGGGTCTGCCCTCCTCCAGGCCCTGCTCCCAACACACACTGCCTTGCCGGCTCCCCACCCCCGCACCACTGGGGCTCCTGTTTTCTTGTGACCCGTCGGGTCTCACTTCTTCTGACCTGCCTCAAACTGTTAGGACAGAGGTCACACCGACTGTTTGCACGGTGTCCACACCCTCACGATCAAGCTGCTCTCCAAATACATTTGGGAGTAGGTGGCTTCTCACCTCCTCCATGGGCGTCCAGCACCCCCACGGGCCTGGAGGCTCCCCCGGGACAGGGACAGTGCTGTCCCCTTCAGTCTAGAGTCTGAGCATAGATGTGGCATCTGCTCATGGCACACAGCTCTGAAGAGACGTGGGGGAGAATACCGAGTGCCAGCCCACGGGGTCCACAGGCCAGCCTCCAGCAGGACTTCCACAGCACGGCCGCCCCCAGCCATCTTCCTACTCTCGGTCCTTCCAGGGTTTTCCAAGGATCCCACAGGCCCTGTCCTCACTCCCATCACCCCTTCAGCAGGTTGCTTTGACAGTCTGAGCTAAACTCAGCTGGGTAGGCCTGGCGTACTCTGCCCATGGGGTCCACCCAGGAAGTCGGCCTCAGTGAACAGCTGGTGAGAATCCTTCCGAGCACAAGCTCCGTTCTCTGTGCCTCCCGCTACAGGGCAACCAGATCCCAGGTGGGAAGTGCCAGCTCAGAGGGTCTTGGGACCTGGGGCTGCTCTGTGACTCAGTGTTACCACAGGCACTAGAAGATGGACCCAGACACTCTCCGCAGGCCGGAGCTGTATCCTGGCCTCACTTTCCCCAGGCTGTGTGCAGCCAAGGGCCCAGCCAAGCAGGGCTTAGCCCTCCTCTCCCATCCCTCCTTTCTGGCTTTTACACCCCCTTCTGGGAGACACGGTCTGTGAAGGATTGGCAATCTCCGCAGACAGGCAGGCGTCCCAGCCCAGAAAGGAGAAGGCAGCAGGTTCCCAGCTGGTGAGCACGAAGCACAAACTGCGTCCCGGAACAAAGAGCCAGAGGAGGAAGGGTGAGACGCTCGGGAATAGCCTGCCTCAGCCCCTGGACAAGGACCAGGTGTGCAAAGCTGTGTCTTAGGGGGCTGGACAGGCATCTGAGCTTGGAGCGGGGCCCGAGAGCAGGAGAACTTGCAAGAAACAAGGAACAAGAAACCAGGCCTGGATGTCCAGAGGGCAAGAGTGGAAGGATGCTTGAGCAGCTCAGCCAGAAGCTAGACACCATGGCTGGGGGCACTGGGGGCTGTGATTTAATACTTTCTAAGAAACACATATTGGGTCATTCAGGTGACCAAACTATATTTCTCAGAAATATTGGGTCTTCGTCCACAGTTCCTGAAAATGCTTCAGAGCCATAAAGGTGAAATGGGTGTCTTGTTGTTAATGGGGGTGACTTCTGGACCCCATGGAAGTATAGGAGCTGGGTGCCAGGAGGACCGGCCCTGTTGGAACTTTCAGTCCCATCCCCCCAACCTCTGGGGAGGAGGGAGAGGCTGGAGGTTGCATCAGCCAATGGCCAATGACTTCATCAATCATGACTATAATGATGCCTCCCTTAAAAACTCAAGTTTTTTGGTCTCTTTTTTCCGACAGTTTCCATGCTGAGGGAACTAGAATGCTTCCGTGTGCCACTGAACCGGGCCCTAGACTCCACAAGGACAGAAGTTCCTTCGTTCAGGACCTTGCCCTATGGATCTCTTCATCTGGCTGTTGATTCATACGCCTTATCAGAACTTTTAATAAACTGGTAAATGTTAGTAAGTGTTTTTCAGATCCCTGACTCAAAAGTATCTCCCTCATCAGCTACCTATGGTTCCTCTGTGGGTGTTCCACACCTTGACAGAAAGCTGTGGTCCTCTTCAGGATCCAGAAGTTGTTGGAGTCCTTCCTGACTCTAGGGATGTGATGCTTTGATTTATAATTACAGATGCGTGTGTCTCTATGTGTATTTAGTCATTATCCCTGTTTCAGGCACAGAGCTCCTGTTAGGAACTCCTTGGACTTTCCTAAATGATAAAAGCCATCGAGGTGTCTTTCATTGTGCTAATGAGGTGACCACCTAAAATGGCACCTGGTTGTAGTGGAGGCAAACTCAAGGTTAGAAGGTTGTAGAACTTTCAGCCCCCACCACCTCCAGGGAGGAGATCCAGGCTGGAGATGGAGTTCAATTGCCAATGAAGCCTCCATAAAACCCCAAAGGACTGGGATTGGAGAGCTTCCAGGTTGGATCATAACTGGTGATCTGGTAAGAAGAATGTTTTTCTGAGTTCTGTGAGTCGCTCTAGCTAGTTAATCAAACCCAACGAGGGGGTCGTAGGAATGTCCAATCTAGAGCCAGTTGGTCAGGAAAGCACAGGGGAACCAGGACTTGAGACTGGCATCGGAAGGGGGAGGGGTTCCCCTGGTTCCCCTGTGCTTTCCTGACCAACTGGTTCTAGTCTCATAGGACTGAGCCCTTCAAGCAGAGCTGTCCCTGGATAGACGGTGTTAGAATTGAACTGAATTATAGGACGCCAGTTAGAGAATTGCTTGGTGGGACGGGGGGATTGGAAATTGGCCCTAGAACCCTTAAATTGTGTGAGTAGACTGGAGAGCTCAGGGGGGGATGCCGAAGGTGATGGAGACAGGCTCAGTGATGCTGGCGGAGGTCACTGAGAGGACACGCACCTCAGCAGACCCGTGATAAACCCAGGCTCCTCACCCCCTCCACTCTCCATGGAATGTAAGTTTTCCATGCCCTCCTTGCTCCCAGAGGCCACTCCAGGCAGAGTCTTGAGCTAATGACATGTCGAGAGCATCTGGATGGTATACATGACTGGACCCAGTTAAGACCTCTACAGAAACTTTTAAGATTTTGTAAATGGGTGTAGAGATCTACTCAACTTGCTGCCGCCCCAGACATGCCTCATAGCTAAGTCCCCTAACTAAGTCCCCTTGCTTACTAACTAAGTCCCCTTGCTTACTAACTAACTAACTAACTAAGTCCCCTTGCTTACTAACCCTGCTGCCTGCCAGTCCGGAGCGGCTTGCCTCTTTCTTGGGTCTCTCCCCGCCTTCCATGTAAGGCGACTGGTTCCAGATTTCACCTGAGAAGCCCCCGAAGAGGTTACAAACCTGTAAGTGATCACTGCACTAAACCAGAACGTTCTGCCAGCCATCGCTGGCCAAAGAAGCCTCAGGAGAAAGTCCGAGCATCAGAAAGACAGTGGACGAGGAGTCCATTCAAGTCGCTCCCACCCCTGAGAGTTTAGGAGATGTGCCACCCTCCTGCTTGTCCCCCTTTGGACATGGATTCACCGTGTAACTTCGGTCCATCACCCTCTTTCTCCAGCTCTCAGTGCCCGGTAGTGGTTCCTTTCAGAGTTCTGCCAGATTTGCCACTTCCTGACTCACCAAGCCAGCCAAGGTTCCCTACCCTCACACACACACACACCCCCCCACACACGCACACACACGCGTGCGAGCGCACGGTAGCCCCACTCAAAGAGAACTCAGCCCAGAATCCCCAGGGCCCCACCAGGAGGAAGTATTTCTAAATGGATGGTCCCCCAGTGCCTCCTGGGGGTGGAGCTGACCCTGAAGGAAGGTCAGGAATTCTACTGACCAGGAAGAAAGAACCCTGCAGGGTATATTTAGCTCCCTAAAAATAACGGGAAGCCAGAGACGAGGGCTGGGAATTGTCTGTGAGAACTGGAAGGGCACTGGAAAGGCTGGGGGAGGGGCAGGAAGGACAATAGAAGAAAGGAAGAGGGTCGGACAGGTTCCGGCCGGCAGGGGAGGGGGATGTCTCTCTCTCTTCCCTTACGATCTGTGACCCGGATGACTCAGATATTCCAGACCTGGAGATGGGGGCTGAGGGAGCTGGAGGTGAGGGGGGGCTACCAAGGAGACTGGGGGAGCCATCACCAAAGCTGCCCAGGAAGTCTGGGGAGTCATCAGGTTTCCAGTAAAGAACCAATCCCGGGAGGTGACCGTGCCTCCCTCCAGGGCAGGAGGGGACCCAGGGGCAGGCCAAGCTGGTGTGAGGTAAGGCTGACTTGAGCCCCACAGATGGGGCCGGGGGCTCGTTCCTGTCCCCCTCCAATCCCTTCCATGCCACTTCCCCTCCCCGGCACCCTGAGCTCCGGCCAAGGGGGGGGCCAGGCCTGGTTGCTGGCCGCTGGACTCTGACACACCACTAGCGTCAGAAAGGCAAGGCCGCAGACCTGACACGAGCCTGACACAAAGGCCCGGTGGGCACTTACCCCGGTGGGCTGCTTCTTGGTGTCCAGCAGGGGGGCGTTGAAGCTGGCAGACAGGCTGGGGGTGGCGAGGACCTCCCGGAGTGGGACTTGGGCTTCCCCCAAGAACCTACGCAGAGAGAAAAGCAGAATGTTGACAACTAGCCTAACGTGCCTGGCTCTTCTAACATCCCACCCCGTCACCACCGCCTTACCACACACGCGGACAGAGCTGATCTACCTCGAACACCATAGTCCCCAGGACCCCTCAAGGCTCCCTAGCACCCTGTCCCCGGCACCCCGTGCATCATCCCTGGAGGGCTAGGCCCGCCTCCCTGCACGAAGATGAGAGAGACCTCCCTTCGCCCAAGGCGATCTTTCCGCCTCTCCCCAGAGGCCCAGCCCCACCCCACCCCCGTCCGCCTGGATGCTCCCCCAGAAGGGCTGCCTTGCCCATCAGACCACAGCCACCCACCAGGTCAGTGTCTCCCGGAAGCAGGGGGACCCCGCCACCACACCTGCTCACGCTCACCCACACTTGCAGCTCGAAGCTATCGTAACTCATCTGACCCACAGCCACCCAGGCCGTCTGTCCCGGCTGCCCGGGCTCCGCCAGCAATGGTGGTAAATGAAAAACAGTCTTTCCTGTCTTCAGGGACAGGGAGAAAAGCAAACTGGGGCAGGGCAGCCATGCCCCACTCCCCAGAGAGGCCCAGGACTGTCACCTACACACACACACACACACACACACACACACACACACGCGCGTAAGGCAGCAACTCCAACTGAGGGGTGGGGGGCCCCATAAACACATGGGCTCCTAGGAAAGAGTAGATCACTGAGGTATGAGCAGCTAAGGGGCGCTCCAGAGAGTGCCAAGGAAAAAGTCTGTGTCCCCTCCACTAAGAAACGAGCAGACCTCATTTGGCAGCACTGCAGCAGGGGCGGGAAATCAGGGCCAGCCAGTGGCCCGTGTCTATCAGAGCTGTCGCCTGATGTCTGCATCAGACTTCTGTGTGCTTCCTGCATGCGACTGTCTGGGCGTGAACCATCAACAGCCACAGGAGTGCTCTCCTCTTCCGCTTCTTGATTTTTTTTTCCCCCAAGGAATAAACAGTGCGCCCGTTATCTGGGACCTTCCTTTTTCTGGTGTCTATAATAACTGATTTGAATATAGGTTTTCTGAAGTTTTATCCAAATATAAATTCAATCTTGACCTAAAGAGCTGATTTTTTTTTAACAGATTTATGTATTTATTTGAAAGAGAGAGAGTTGTGAAGGTTAAGGGGGGGTTGTCTTAAGTAGATTCCACGCCGAGCACGGAGCCCGATGTAGAGCATGAGCTCGTGACCCCGAGATCACGACCTGAGCAGAAACCAAGAGTCAAAGCCACCCAGGTGCCCCTAAATGGCTGATTTTTCACACTGGCTGCTTACCATGAGATGTCACCTCACCTTCGTTAGGACGGCTGCTCTCCAAAAAATAGAAAAAAAACAAAAGTTGGTGAGGACGTGGAGACGTGGGAAGCCTTGCGCTCAGTGGATGGGCACGGAAAAAAAGGGAATGCAAAAAATGGATCAAATGATATCGTCTAGCAATTCCACTTCTGGGTATATACTCGCAAGAACCGCACCCAGGGACTTGAAGAGACCCGCGTTCATAACAGCATGATTCACAATCACCAAAAAAATGAAAGCAACCCAAGTGTCTCTTGACAGATGAATGGGTAAATAAACGGATGGGTAAATGAAATGCAATAAAAAATTAAAATAAAAGTAATTAAAATAAATTAAATATAAACACGCATACCGTGAAGTATTACTTAGCCTCAAAAAAGAAAGAAGTGCTGACACCAGTCACCACACGGCTGAACCTTGGAGCCATGATGCTGAGTGAAATCAGACAGACTCAAAAGGACGACTACTGTATGATCGCACATAAATGAGGTTCCTAGTATAAGCCAGCTCATGAAGAAAGGAAAATAGAGGGTACCGGGGGCTGGGGGCAGGAGAAATGAGGAGTTATTATTTAGCAGGTACGGAACTTCATTTTGGGAAGATGAGAAAGTTCTGGGGATGGACGGTGGTGACGACTGGCCAGCAGTGTGAATATGCTTAACGCCGCCGAGCTGGGTACTTAGAATACTTACAATAGTAAGTTCTGTTCTATATATTTTACCACGATAAAAATAACCAATAAATAGCTGCTTGTTGATTATTAGTTAATTATTAATAACTGCTCACTAATATCCCTTGAGCTCCGTTCTTCTTGGAACCAGTGAACCCTTCGTCACCTTACAGGGTCCCTTGCTAGCAAAGCAGTAACCTGGTTTGTGCTGAATTTTGTAACATTTTTCCAACATTCCTTCCAAGAAAGGGCTAAAGTGAGAGACGTTCGCTCACATTCATTCCTGGCGATGCTAGAAAATTCCACATTTTCTAGAATTGGGACGGCCGTGTGCTATACTCCTTTGCAGCATGGAGCAGGCTCCTAGCACAGCTTACAAAAGCAGGGGCTCCTGGAGGGTCTCCGTTCCAGGGCCAGGTGGGGGAAGGCACCTGCCACCAGTGTGTTGACAGACGTGTCCTCAGTGTCACCAGGTAGCTCCCAGGACCTGACCTTAACTGCTCACTTGCTTGTACCCACCGACTTCTGTCCCACGTTTTTCCATTAACTCTTCTTTTCAGCTTATCTCTTCACTCGAGGAAAAAAGAAAAAGACCACCCCCTGGCATAGCATCCTGCGACGGAAACTGAAACTTCCCTTCAAAGCCTAACGACTGCCTGAATGAAGAGCTCTGGCGGCCCCAGACCACGGAGACCAGTTCGAGCTTCACTCCCCATTGACACCTGCACAGACGGACCATGGAGTGACTGACGGTTACCTTCACCTCATGATAACACTAAAATCTCTGCCCAGGTTGGAGCACGAGCCTCATTTACATAGCATACAATGTTGGGATGGCCATGTTTCCCCGAAGCGCATGACCAACCTCCTGTCCATCTCCGCATGGATGACCAGCCTCCCCTACCGAAATGTTTTAAACAAAGGAACCCATTCACCCCTTGCTAGGGGAGTCACGGCTTTGGAAGTTATTCCCGGGGATCTTACTTGATGCAAATAAGGTTTCCTTTGGGCAACGACTCCAGCTGGGGTGGCTTCTATCTGTGACTCCGGGAGGGGCAAACTCATGTTAGTTAGTTGGGGTTCCATCAAGACAAGACACAGGCAAGGTCAAAATGACAGGGTCGTGGGTGTGAAAGACCCATGAATCCATGCGACATTGGCAATCAGAGTCCCCCGTCCTTCATGGGACAACTGCGGTGGCGAAGCAGAGGGACTGGCTCCAGCAGGTGAATGACTGAGCCTGCCCTAGAGCTCAAGTCCCCCGATTCCTCCAGGGATCACCTCGGGGACGGGAAAGCAGAGCGGGCAGCGGGCACCGAGAGGAGGGCAAGCCTGGCGGTGCTCGGCAGCCCTGGAAGCTATGGCCCGAGCAGACCTGGCCCCGGACAGCCTCCCCCTTCTGGCCCCGGGCCCGCCAGTCCTCTGCGCCCCCAGAGAATTCCCGGAAGTGGGGCAGGAACAATGGGAGGAAATGCAGCGGGAAGGCCAGCCCCTCCCCTGTCAGCCCAGGCACCTCCGGAGGCAGGGAGACCTGGGCCAGGAGGGACCGCTTGTTATTTCCTCCCTTAATGTCTTGCTGGACCTTGAAATGCCCCCACCTCCCACATGCCACCCCTGCCCACAGGCCTTGGGACCAGTCTGGCGGAGCTGGATGGCCTTCACAAGCCCCCACTCCGCTAGGAGGAGAGGCCCGAGGCACCCCAGCAGGCTGGCTCTCCCCACAGTGGGCCCACAGGATGGCTCTAGAAGGCAGGACTGGTTTAGCCAGACTCCCTGGGAAGCTTGGATGGGTTTGAGGCCTGATCACAGGAAACCCTATGGCCACTCTTCATTCATTCTTTCACCAGTGGATGGAGGAGAGGAGGCTTTATGCAGACAGTCTCAGGGGAGGAGGGCCCAGACCCTCAAGGAGACCCACCGCATCCAGAGATCAAGATGAAGACACAGACCTTGGGGCCCAGGGGCCTACACGAACGAGTGATGCCCCGTGCTCAGTGGCGGTGGCACCAACCAGTGGCCGCTTATGGCTGACAGGATTCAGGAAGGGTCAAAAGAGGGGCCTGGAGGTCCTCCATGGGCTGTGTCAGCACCTGCTCTGAGTGTGTGCAGAGCCCGGCGGGCGGGAAGGAAACCCCGTGGGCCTTGACCCTACCCCCTGCAGCCTGCCATAGGAAAATGTCACTGCTCTCCCAGCCTCCCCAGACCCGCCAGCCTCTCAGCAGTGCCGCGTTCTGAAGCCACTAGAACGTGGGCGCAGGAGAAATGTAAAGGCTGAAGTCCCAGCTGCCGCCATCCCAGACTGAGAGGGAGGTCAGGAATTGGCCTGGGGGAGGGAGGAGAGGTCCGGGCAGTTCACACGCGGACAAGGCACACATTTTTCCTCCGTGGATAAAGATCTGGCTCCAGACCCAATAGGGCTACTGTCCTGTCTGAGACGGGAGAAACGCTCTGGGGTAGTGGCCCCCAATCTGAGCCCTAAGTGGGCTTAAAGTAAATTAAAGTGGCCAAGTAAGTTCATTTTAATGAAGCGCAAAGAAATCAAAATAATTTTATCGCATAATATTGGGCCTTTTTACAATATCGTTTATAAGAACAAAAACACGGGAGCAGCCCAAATGTCCATCCCAGAAGGTGGGTAAATAAAGTACAGTACAGCCTAATGATGGAATTCTGCACAACTGTACCAATAATGGCAAGTACACCAGCGACTTATATATGGAAAATCTTCAAGATACATTGTGAAATGAAAAAACAGAGTACAAAAGAGTGCATATAGGGGCGCCTGGGTGGCTCAGACGGTTAAGCGTCTGCCTTCAGCTCAGGTCACAAATCCAGGGTCCTGGGATCGAGCCCTGTGTTGGGCCCCCTGCTCAGTTGGGGAACCTGCTTCTCCCTCTGCCTGCCACTAACCCTGCCTGTGTGCTCGCTCTCTCTCTCTCTCTCTATGAAAAAATATAGTAAAATCTTAAAAAAAGAAAAAAAAAAGAAACTAAGGACAATGGCTATCTACGGGGAATGGGTAAGAAGTTGGCAGATGGGGAAGAGAGGCAACAGGGAGAATTTTCACTGCACTTTCTCTTACAGTTTCTGTTTTTATAACCTCTTATGTTTTTTACCAACTCAAAATTTAAATTTAAAAATGGAACATAAAATCCTAAAAATCTTATAATTCATTCATGCGGCAAATACATATTCCACATGCCCAACAAAACCCAGTCTCCACCCTCATGAAACTTACTTCTAATACCAGCTTCCCTCCTACTGAGTGAGCCCACGTGAGCTACAGTGCCAAGCACTCTATCCCCCAAAATACACTCCCTCATTCAAAATAACACTAGGTCTCTGAGGTAGGTACTGTTATTTGCTCAGTCCATCTTACAGACGAAGAAACTGGGACCCAGAAAGGCATTTGACTTGATTTTACACAAAAAACGTGGCAGGCAGAAGTGGATTCCAACGGCTTTCCTTTGCTGGACCTGCTGGCGCCCCTGAGAGCTCCACGAATATGGACTGAAACACACCATCATGGAAGAAACCAAAACGTCCTACATCCTCGGTTTGCTCCAGCCATGCAAAAGGGAGCCCGGGCGCCATATTTAATCTGATTCCACTATATATGTATAAAATTCCAGGGTTGCCGGGTGGCTCAGTCAGTTCAGCTTCAGACTCTAGGTTTCTGCTCAGGTTCTGATCTCATGGGGTCCTGTTCTCAGCCCCACTGTCAGGTTCCACACTCAGCTGGGAGTTGGCTTGCTGCCCCTCCCCCAACTCACGCAGACCCACTCTCTCTGTCTCTCGAAAGATAAATCTTTTTTTTTTTTTTAAAGATTTTATTTATTCATTTAACAGAGAGAGAACACAAGCAGGCAGAGGCAGAGAGAGGAGCAGGCTCCCTGCAGAGCAGGAGCCCGATGCGGGACTCGATCCCAAGATGCTGGGATCATGACCTGAGCCAAAGGCAGTTGCCCAACCAACTGAGCCACCCAGGCGTCCCTCGAAAAATAAATCTTTAAAAAAATATCTAATTCCAAGCTGCATTAATTATGCCTTTTTATTTTCTGGGTTCTTTTTTTAATAGGGCTGCTTCTCTTTTTCTAAAGATTTTATTTATTTGTTTGAGAGAGTACGAGTGAGAGCGAGACCCTGATGGCAGGGAAAGTGGCCTCCACAGCACAGCGGGTGGCAGACCCTCCGGAGTTACCCCAGCCGTCCCCAAGGCCACGGCACCGTAAACGGTAGAAGGACGGGGTGCAGCAGCCCAGGGTGGACACGAGCCGCAGGCGCTCGGAGCCACACGGGGAGCAGGAAGATGGGAGAAGCGGGTGCGGCTCACACTGACCCCGATGAAGAAGTGGACGTAAGACGAGGCCCCTCCCCCAGATGCCCCCAAAGAAAAGTGGCCCAGGAAGGCTGGCAGGACACACAGCTCCTGCTCTATTCGGTTCAGGGGACACCTCAGGTGGCGGACTCTAGGGCATCACCCCGACCATCGTTTTTACATGTCGGGTCACCCCTAACATTTCCAGAGGGTACCTTTCGATCTCTAACAATGCTCTGGAAACATCCTTCCTCACCTCATCCAAAAATAAATATGTATCATTGCATGATTAAGAATAAGAGCTCTCGAGTCCTCCTACCAGGAAGCCCAGCTCTGGCACGTGACTGCTGTGTGTGGCTGGGCGCACGTCACCTAACTTCCCTGAGCCTCATCTGTCCAGGTCATTCATTCACTTGACAAACACGCAGGGAGCGCCTGCCCGGGGTCTGGTACTGTGGTGCGTACTGGGGACACTGGGTGAACAAAGTGGACAACCACCTCTTCCCCATGGAAGCTTCTGTGGAAAGTGCACACTCCCAAGGGTTCTTGTAAAACGTGAGTTCACACACGCTTACGTGTGCCCGGAGCATGGACGGGGCTTGGGAAGCAGCAGGTCCTTTCCTCCCCATGCCATTCACCACCACCCTGTCCTTCTGCGCACGTACCTGTTGTACCGAATCACTGTGAGGGCCACGTTAGATCATGGCTTGGAGCCATGAAGTCATATAGAGGACATGAGATCTGTGTTTGGTCTTTCCTGATGGTGGAGTAAAAAGGAGATGCTCAAAATCTCGGGGAGAAAAAAGGGCTCAACAGAAGGAAGGACTTTCTGACAGAATAATCCAGAATAATGGGCTCCTTCCTGACTCCACCACTGTCCTTCAAGGATGGAAGGAACGAGACCCCTAGCCTGATGACTCATAGGTCTTTCAACACTGGCTGCCCTATCTGCCCGGGGGGCAGGCTCCCGTGACAGCTTGTATGGCTGGTCCACCAGGCCCAGCACAGAGGAGGATCAATATGCGAGGGTAGTGGGGTTAGACAGTTGTCCCCATGACCACTGGAACCTCCCACAGGCGGTCAAGGTGGAGGAAGTGCTGGGGAGGGAAAGCTAGTTCCCAACCATCATGATAAAGACCGAATCAGGAAGAGCCATCTGTGGGTACTAAATCTAGGGGCACATTTTGATGATGAACAGGATATTTGCAGGGTCTTAACATGTCTCTTAAGAGACTCAAAGGCGGGGTCAGGAAGAACCGTAGATATACAATGGAAAAATCAGATACCACCTTGGCAGGTGATCAAAAGGAGCATCACCAAGGAGGGACGCCTTGTCCCTCCAGAGCCTGAGACAGACACAACACACCTGCAAACTATTCTGGCCGCGAATTAGTAACTGAATCTAATCATGAGGAAAACATGAAGCAAATCCCAAAAGAAGAAGAATCTGTTAACAAAAAACTGGTGTATTATATTACTCAAAAATGTAAGTTGTTGTAAAAGACAAAGGCTGTGGGAATGTTCCAGATTAAAGGAGGCTACGGAAATGTAGTGACTAAACTGATAATGGGAATCTAGAATGGATCCCATACAGCGAAAGAGGGGGAGAGGGACTTGTTAATAAAATAAAAGACATTATTAGGGGGCACCTGGGTGGCTCAGTCAGTCAAGCGTCTGACTCTTGATTGCAGCTCAGGTCGTAAGATCAAGCCCTGCATCGGGCTCCACACTCAGCAGGGAGTCTGCTTGAGAGTCTCTCTCTCTCTCCCCCTCTGCCTTTCCCCCAACCCCCACCTCCCCTTGCTTGCTCAATAAATAAATAGATAGATAGATAGATAGATAGATAGATAATTAAAATCTCTTTTAAAAAGATATTATTTGGTCAACTGATGGGACAGAATACAAACAACGAATCGGGTGGAAGTCTAGCAACCATGTTAAGTTCACTGAAGTTGATAACAACACTGTGATTATGTACAAGAATATCCCTATTCTTAGGAAATATACACTGAAATACTTAGGGGTAAAGGGCCATGACGACTATAACTTACCCTCAAATAGGAGAGAGGAGAAAAAGGAAGGCAGAAAACAGGAAAGAGGGAGAGGAGCGAGACTAATACAAAGCAAACGGGGTAGAATGTTAAGCAGTGATTCTGAGTAAAGAGTATAAGCGATGTTCGTTGTTGCATTTTTGCAACTCCTCTGTAATTTCGAAATTATTTCTTAAAAAGGCTCCAGAAGCATTTCCATGTGGCAGTTTCTCATTCTTTATCTTCTAAACTAAGATGAGGACATGTCAACTAAAAATACATATATTACAATGCAAATCCATTCATCACTGACTCCCGGCGCCTTCCTCTCGCTAGAGTTAACGAATCAGGAATGATGGGAAAGTCATCGAGCCCCTGGAGGGGGCACACACACACACACGCATGCACGCACGCACACGCGCGCGCACTCACGGAAGATTTAAGATCCCCGAGGGGAGACGGCCGTGAGCTGTGCCCTCCCCCAGCCCTCAGCCATGTGTGCCTGGCAGTGAGGGTCAGGAAACAAGGGACAGCCGGACATTCCCACCCCCTGGGCCCCCCTGGCCTCTGGCAGCTTTCCCGCCAGTATCTGATTCCCCAGGGGCTGCCCAAGGGTAACTAAATAGTTTTCCACTTCAATCCAGAGAAAGACAAAAGAAAAACTATTCTGAAACCCAGGGGTGTCCTGGAGAGAATTCAGGACAAAATATAAAAATCCCTGGAAAATCAGAGTGCGGTCAACATTTCCGAGCAAGCTGAGAACAATGAGAGGGTGAACTCTAAATATTCCTGCCTCCCAGATATTCCAGAAAGGGGGGCCTGCAAACCAGCCTCCTGAAACCGAGAGGCTGAACTTGGGCCTAATTTCCCCAACCTGAGCAACAGCAAACCACCACTCTTTCTTTTTAAATGTCTAAGTGCGCACATACAGCTGGGTGTCTAGTCCTGCGTGGGAATAACAGCGGTCAGCAGGGAGAAAATATCCTCCACGCATAAAACAGACCAAGAGTTAATATTCCTGATAGGATCCCAAACATAACAGACTGCCATGAATTAGTAAGAAAAAAGCAAGCAACTCGAAATATAAGGATAGGCAACTGACAAAAGAAGAAATATAAATGGGCAATAAAACACACGAAAAGATGCCCAACTTCTCAAACAGTCAGGAAAACACAGGTTAGGGGTGCCCGGCCAGACCAGTCAGTAGAACACACACTTGATCTCCCGGTTGTAAGCTTGAGCCCTACATTGGGTGTAGAGATTATTTATTTATTTATTTATTTATTATTTATTTGAGAGAGAGAGAGCACGAGAGAGGAGAGATCAGAGGGACAAGCAGGCTCTCCGAGGAGCAGGGAGCCCGATGTAGGGCTCGATCCTGGGACTCCAGGATCATGACCTGAGCCAAGGCAGTTGCTTAACCCACTGAGCCACCCAGGCACCCTGTAGAGAGTATTTAAAAATAAAATCTTAAAGGGGCGCCTGGGTGGCTCAGTGGGTTAGGCATCTGCCTTCGACTAAGGTCGTGATCTCAGGGTCCTGGGATCGAGCCCCGCACCAGGCCCTCTGCTCAGCAGGGAGCTTGTTTCCCTCTCCCTCTCTCTCTCTCTCTGCCTCCTTGTGATCTTTCCCTCTCTGTCAAATAAATAAATAAATCTTTTTTTAAAATTAATTAATTAACTAATTTAAGGGAGCTGATCAATCCATACTAACCTCGGAAAGGGTCCCTGATGGTATAGCATAGACTAATATTGTACAGCATGATTCCAACTTTGTTTAAGTACACGCATACACATTGTGTAAGCAGAGGCTGGCGCCGGCTGAGGAAAAGTCGAGAGAGATAGGCACCAAATTGTCAACAATGGACACACTGGAGGGAAGGGAAGCAGCAGATGGGGAAAGGGTGGGAAAACTTGCACTTCCTCCTTCACGACTTTTTAAGAAAGGAGGTTACTTTTGCTTATTAAAAAAAAAAAACGCTTAACAATTTGTATATTCTTGTGGGGTTTTTTTTTTAATTTTTTAAAATATTTTAATTTTTTCGTTAAATTTAATTTAAATATTTTTAAATAAGCGCTTGCGGCTCGTTGGTGCACGCGGCGGTGTGGTCCTGTGTCCCCACGGGGCGCGTGAGTGTTACACTCACAGTTGGTGTGGTTTGTGCAGGTGCGTCGCTAGGGACCCAACAGTCCCTGATGGGACACCTTCAGTGTGCCAGGCACTGAGCAGGCATCTGACGCCCACACGTTGTCTCACGCAAGCATCACCACGACTGCGCAGTGGAGGAACTGTCGCGGCCGTCATCCTGATGGGGAAAGGGGTTCAGAGAAATCCAGGTCGCAGGGTCCGGACGACGAGGCTCGCTCCTGAGAGCGGGGCCCCTGAGAGCACCCTTTGACCCTCATTTCCGTGCCACCACTGCTGCCCCGCCCGGCTCTGTGGACAGCTGGGGAACTGAGGCCACCTGCTCCTGCCGGGATGGAACCCTGGACCACACCAACACCGCCCCTGTGTGTCCCAGGGACACCCTGCAGCCAGGCCCCTCCCCCAGGCACCTCGGCCCTCTTGCTCGGGGATCCCCTTGTTAAGGACGAAGTCTTTGGCTCAGCTCCTTCTGAGAAAGCCCCACTTCCCCAATACACAAAGCCCATTGTCCCAGGAGGCACCAGGACTCTCCTATCCCTACCCTGAGGGCACCAAGGTCCACTCCGGGCTCAGAGGCAGCCCTACAAGACACCGTCACCAAAGTCAGGAAGACCACCATTCCCCAAATATGTCTTCAAAGCCCGTCATGGTGTCAGCCGCTCACCATTCACATTCCCCTGCTGGTCTAAACAGAGTCTGGCATCGACAGCACGGCCCCCCAGGAAGGGCAAAACACTAAGCCATAGGCTGCCACCAACACTTCAAGATGAATGAGTCCCTTTTCAGACCATTGCTGGCAGAGAGCGGGCTTTGCTGGGAAAAGGCTGAGTCCGTGGGAACTAAAGCAAGTAGGAGAGCAGCACAGAGAGATCTGGAAAGAGGATGTGCTAAAAGGAACTGCCCTTTACGGCGCAGCCTCTCCACGGCAACTCCCTGAGAAGTGCTTGTGCAACTGAGGTGACGCCCCACCCCCCGAGGAGGAAGAAACAGAGGCTCGGGGAGCTTCACTGAGACCAGGCCCCAGTGCCCCCCTCCCCCGAAGTCCACACTCATTCCACCGGGCCAGGGTGTCAAGACCTGTGCGAGGAAAGAGGAGGCGGCGCCCGGTGGCTCAGTGGGATGAGCATTTGGCTCAGGTCATGGTCTTGGGGTCTTGGTGGTGGGATCACGCTCCCCATCTGTCTGCTTAAGAGTCTCTCTCTCCCTCTCCCTCTGCCGCTCCCCCCACTAGCATATGTACTCTTTCCCTCTCTTCGAAATAAATAAGTAAATAAAACTTAAGAAAGAAGGAGGAGGAGGAGAGGTCTCTAGAGAGGTTCCCAAACCGCTTCTCGGGGCCCCCCACCCCCATGACAGGTGACCCACAACCTGGGAAAGCGAGGGCAGGCCAGGCTCTGTATGGGGCCAAGGGACCCCTTCATGCTGCACCTCGTAGAGTCGCCAGACCACTAAGAGGTTCCAAGTATTCCAAAGAAATCACTACTATGAACATGAACTTCTGTGAACAGGCTTTTTTAAGGTAATATGACTCCTGACCAATTTCTGGTGTAAAGTTCGAGGTCCTTCTATCCTACGGGGGACGCCTGGATGGCTCAGTTGTTTAAGTGTCTGCCTTTGGCTCAGGTCATGATCCCAGGGTCCCGGGATCGAGTCCCACATCGGGCTCCTTGCTCAGCGGGGAGCCTGCTGCTCCCCCTGCTTGTGCGTGCTCTACCCACCTCCGTCTCTGACAAATAAAATCTCTAAAAAACAAATAAAATAACAAAATAACGGGCGACGGGGTGCACAGTCACCCTGAGAAAGATCAAATACAGAATCCACCATTAGGTTTACATACCAGATAAACAATGAATAATTTTTTTATTATAAGTATGTCCCGTGCAATATTTGGGACGAACTTAACTGGGTGTCCTGGGTGTTTCTTTGTCGAATCTGGCCACCCTACCCGAGGCCCAACTAGGTCTGGAGCCAGTGATGAGCATTTTGACCCCAGTGTTTTTTTGGACAGGTAAATGTTTTGACCCGATGGAGACTTTTGCTTCCACGTGTATATTTACCAAATATTTAAGTAAAAAATACACCTACATTAATTGATTACCATGGAAAGGCTATTCTCTGGAGCAAATTAAATTAACCACGTTTAATTTGTTGACATATTTTCTATACAGTGCAATTAACTATTTCTTTTTTCTTCAATCTTCATTTGTATTTGACTGAAACTAGTGTCACTGGTACCAACTATTTTCTGTTTAAATTTCCCAACACAGATTTGGTTCAAAGATTTTTTTCCCCCTATTTTTGGTTCCTATCAACTCTAACAAATATAGCTCCTTTCAATTTTGAGTTTTCTCTTATGGAATTATTTCTGTTAAGTCCAATTCTCCCCAGGTCAGTGATTATAGTTATCAACAGGATTCCTCCTTCCCTTTTTCATTCCCTTCACGACTCTACGATGTGCGGTTTTAGCCATGGTTATTTCGTGGTGGTGATTTCCACCAGGAATTGCACGTGGCCAGTGACAGTTTACACTGATTTCCTAGCTAATCCATGAAAAAACTGAGAGCACGTCTTTACAGAAGTGCCACCATTTCCCCAACACAGTGGGTGTTCGACCTTGGGTGCACACTGGTCTGCCCCAGTGATTCCCGCAACACACTCCAGAGTTTCTTGTTTAATCAATTTACTGTGGAGCTCACACCCTGAACTCTTTCAAAGCTCCCACACCAGGGCGCCTGGATGGTTCAGGCGGTTAAGCAGCGGCTCTTGGTTTCAGCTCAGGTCATGATCTCAGGGTCCTGGGAGGGAGCCCTTCATCAGGCTCCCCACTCAGCGGAGAGTCTGCTTGAGGATTCTCTCCCTTTCCCTCTGGCCCTCCCCTGTTCACACTCTT
>CM052811.1:45524585-45663028 GCA_028533885.1 Nasua narica
CGCCTGGGTGGCTCAGTGGGTTAAAGCCTCTGCCTTCGGCTCAGGTCATGATCTCAGGGATCGAGCCCCGAATCTGGGCTCTCTGCTCGGCAGGGAGCCTGCTTCCCCCTCTCTCTCTGCCTGCCTCTCTGCCTACATGTGATCTCTCTCTCTCTCTGTCTCAAGTAAAGGTTTTCTGTTGATGCTTTGAATTTTTATCATGTTTTTTTGTCCCATGGATATTCTAATGAAGTCTCAACAGAATGCCCCAAACAGACCAAGTCCTCAGTGCATATTTGTGGAATAACCAAGGCTGCCTGCAGGATCTTAAGGCAGTAAGTAAATAAATAAAAATCTAAAAAAAAAATTCATACAGACAGAAAGTAGAATCAAGGCTTCTAGGTGCTGAAGGGAGGAGGCATGGGCCGCTTCTGTGTAACAGGCATGGAGTTTCTGTTTGGGATGATGTGAAAGTTCTGGAAATGAACAGTGGTGTTGGTCACACAACAACGTGAACGTGCTAATCCCACTGAACTGTACATCTGAAAATGGTTTAAGTGGTAAGTATTATATCTATTTACCAGAAGAAGAAAAATTTTAAGCACAAAAAAGTGAAGCGTCTCAACACTAAGGGTCCATTGCCCTCCCTAATATGCAGGGACATTGAATCCCATGTAGGGGAGTGATGGAAACAGAGGCATATAGATATTTACTAAGGCCTGTCATGCTCCTGGCACTGTGCTGGGAACAGAACTAATTAAAGGGGTTGCAGTAAACCACAGCCACACTGTCGTCACAGCCAAAGAAAGAAAGAAGTGGTTCCTGCTTCCTGGAGCTGAAATTGGAGGGAAGATGGCCGGGTATGGTGGCCTCCAAAGATGGCGCCCATGAGCCATCGTCCCGGCGGCATTCACGTCCTCCTATGGTGGCCCCTCCACGCTGCTCTGAGCTGGCCCCGTGGCACAGAGTAGGGCCCGCAGTTTCTGCTCTCGTGCCTTTGGGAGCCCTGAGTGGCCATGTAAGAAGGCCAGCTGCTGTACGGGAGGGATCACACTGGAGGCCTTGTGGAGGGGGAAGGTCCCAAGGCTGCATGGAGAGAAAGAGAAGCCCAGGAGTCCCAGCACCCCAGCTGGAGGGTGGTAGGAGTAGAGACAGTGACAGTCACAAGCTCTCATAAAGGTTCAGGGCAGTCTCAGAGAGATATTGGTACACGCATGTGCATAGAAGTATGACTCCCAGTACTTAAAATGTGTGAGCAACCAAGCGTCTACTGACAGACAAATGGACAAGCAAAATGTGGGATATGCATACGATGGAATATGATTCAGCCTAAAGAGGAAAGGAATTCTGACCAGGCTACTCATGGATGAACCTCGAGGTCATTATACTAAGTGAAAGCAGCCAGTTGTCAGAGACACAGGGAGTTATTATTTAACAGGTAGAGATTTCAGTTGGGGACGATGAAAGAGTCCTGGGGATGGATGGTGGTGAGGGTTACGTGATACCATGAATGTACTTAATACCAGCGAGGCGTACACTTAAAGACAATTAAGATGGCAAATATTGTGTTAGGTGTATTTTACCACATTTTTGTTAGAAGTCCGGGTGTGAGATGGTGAGGACACAGGTTACGGGTCTGGGGCCCACTGGCCAGAGCCTGGGTGGGGAAGAGGGAAAGGAGAAGAGAGAAAAACATGTCTCAGGTTCTGGAAGGGATGCAAGCATGGCTGGTGGGGCCATTCATTTGGACACGGAGCAGAGAGGAGAGGGGGTGGGGTATTCCTGACTCCCAGAGAGAGACAGACAGGCTATTTCTGCCGACGAGTCAGGAGACAAGATCTACTGGAAGAAGCTGCTCGGCACCTTAAGATCCTGCAGGCAGCCTTGGTTATTCCACAAATATGTACTGAGGGCTTGGTCTGTTTGGGGCATTCTGTTGAGACTTCATTAGAATATCCATGGGACAAAAAACATGATAAAAATTCAAAACATCAACACAAAACCAAAAAGCAATGGCAACTGAAAGGAAAAAAGGGTCCTGCTCTTCTCACCCTCAATATCTCACCCTAATATCCATCTTTCTAAATCCTAACTGAAACCACCCTTTCCGGGAAACAGCTAGCCAGACAGGGGTGGTGGCAGATGGATAAACCAGATGTGATGGTTTACACTCTGAGAGGGGTAGTCTTTGAACTCAAAAGGCCAATTAGAAGTGGGGAAGAGATTTGAAGTATCTATGACAAAATGTTAACATCCTTAATATATAAAGAGCACTTTACAACTAACTAAGAAAAAGACAAACTCCCCCCCAAAAAAACTGAGTGAATTAAAAAGCAGTTCAGTAAGAAATAAATGCAAGTAGGTAATGACATTGAAATATCACAAATACTACTTAAACCTAAGATACGGTTAAAGAAGATTGTGAAGAAGATTGTATGATAATGTCTTGTGTTAGCAGGATTATAGGAAAATACATCTTCATACCCAGCTAATGAGAAGGTAAAACTGGTACAGATTCTCAGGAAAGTAATTTGAGAAATGCAGCAAATCCTTACACACAGCTTTAACCTGTGACATGGCATGCCACTTCCAGTATTTACCCAAAGAAAATCATTAAATATGCAGACAAAGATTTCATCACCAGGATATTTCTTACAGTGATAGTATCCCTTAAGCACTGGCTATAAATATAAAAAATCTGATATAACCTAAGTATATATCAATAGGGGATCAGTTCACTGAATTAGGGTGCAGCCCTATAATAAAATACTATGCAGACAATTTAAAAGGTGTGTAAAAGAATATTTACATACATAGAAAGATGACTCTGGTTTATTGTTGAGTGAAAATGTAAATACTCAAACATTTGAAAAAAGATATATGGGATGGGATTATCTCTACAGAGGAAGGCAAGGATTCCGGGACTTCTGGTCGGGGGTGGGGAGATGCTGGCCAGGTTCTATTCCTTGTCCTGGGTAATGTACATAGTTACCCCCTCTTCATTTACTCATTAGAGCCGGGTGTCTCAACCTTGGCACTATGAACATTTGAAGCCGGATAATTCTTTGTTGTGGGTGTTGTGGGCCAGTCCTATGTGCTATGGGATATTTAGCAGCCTTTCTGGTTCCTACCCACTAGATGCCGTTAGCAGACCCCCACCTCCACCCCACCCTGTGGCAACACCCCAAAATGTCTGAGAGTCAGTGTGGTAAAGCATACATTTATATCGTGTGTACCTTACTCAGGTGTTAAATTTCACAACTAAAATTGCTTTTTTGAAAAAGACGAAGAAAGAATCTTGGAGGAAATACATCAAACCACTAAGTTAATTCGAAGTACCAGGATTTGGGGCCATTCTTTACTTTTTGCATCACGCCTTTCCATCATAGGTCCTTTTTCACATTGAGTCTACACTGTATTCACAAACAGAAAGTAGGATGCTATTTTCAGTGCTTTAAAGTCACTTTCAATGTTTAAAAAGCCAGATTCGGAGAGTCCCGGGCCCTGCAGCCCACCTTCCCTCTACGGGGGAGTCACATCTGTCCCTCAGGAGTGTTTCCACCTTCAGAAGGTTCTAGAAGATCCCCCAGGCTTCTGCAGAGCCCAGAGACCTCCCCAGGAGTCAGAAGGGAGAGGAGGATGGAGAGACGGGGGGAGGAAGAGAGACCCCGACAGGTTGACGGAGGGAAGGAGCAGTAATGAGTCCAGTTTCTCGCTGGTGAGCCTCAGTGAAGCAGGGTAGAAATTCACCAGGCTGGCTCACAGGAGATCACACTCTCAAGGAAACAAGATGTCCAAGCGCCAATGGAACGAGGACCTGGTTTTGCTCTTGGATGTATCCCCAGCACATTGACTAGCATCTGGCACATAGTAGGTGCTCAATACATATTTGTTCAGTGAACTAAACACATGAATGGAGGGACATAAATAATCACATTAGCTCGTGGAAAATGAGCGGGGCAGAAGAGAGGTGCAGACAGTTAAATGCTGTAGGAAATGAAGCTGCTCATTCACGTAGATAATCAGGCAAAACTACCTGTCACAGCCCAGGTACTCATGGAAGTTCTAGTTCACTAATTACTTAATTAATACAAGAACAAAGGAATGATAAGTATTCATTAATAGCCTCCAGTCCGAACACTTGAGAGAGGGAAACCAGAAAGTGCCCTCGGAGTCCAGCCTCCCAGAGCTCATAGTCTATTTTGGGAGGTGGGTCCTGAAATTACATCCGCGCCTGGAATGCCCCGGCAACAACTGCAGGGAAAGTGAGGTCGGCAGAGCCCCTGCATTTCGGGCTTCAAGTGGGAGCCAAGCACACAGCCCAGGCTAGTTTCTCAGCAAGCAGGTCACAGCCCCCTCCGTGCCAGGAGGGGATCGGGCTCAAGTCTTCAAACCCCTGACTGCACATCTGAAACATTGGAGAATTTTTAGAAACCCCTCCAGCAATTCGAGGTTGGGGGGGGGGGGGAGGAGATAAGGAGGTTGGCCGTGGTCTTTTTTAAAGCCCTCCCCTGGATTCTGATGTGCAGCTGGTTGGAACAGCCCAGCCGGAATGATGTGTAAATTCTGGGTCTGATTCTACTGGCCTCTCTCCCCAAGCATCAGCTCGGCCCCAGCCTGCAGCACCAACACCCCCTGCGGTGGAAGCGGAGGAAGGAATGGCGGTGATTTCACATTTCACCAACTCCCGCATCAGTTTCTCTCAAGGTGTGGTTCCCAAATGTTCTGCATCAAGTAGATGGTAAGTGCTGAGCCTCGGGTCACTTAGACCTCCCGGGTCGGAGGCCAGGAATCGGTCTTACAAGCCCACTCCCCAGAGGATTCTCAGGCACCGGAAAGTATGAGGAGCGTCGCCCCAGACTGCATGAGGCTCCCAGGCACCTCAGGGATGGCCAGAGCCTGGGCCAGAAAGAACGCAAACACTCCAGAGCACCCATGTGGGCCCAGCACCCAACACCCTGATGAATAGGACAGGCTGCTGCTCCCGAGGAGTCACGGCATCCTAAGCGTGAGCACAGGCTGGCCACCGTGAGTGCTTTAGTAGACGGAGCAAAGTGTTGTTGTACACAGAGACAGAAGAGACTAAGGAATGCCAGGGGAATCCTGGGGGCCTTCTTGGAGAAGGTGGCATTGCAGCATGGCCTTGAAAAACAACAGACTTTGAATAGTTGGAGATGTTACACTCTATTATGTTTCAGTTTTGCTAGGAGCTTATCAATACAAATAAATAATAGAGGGTGGGGAACGCAGACACTGGGCGGACAGCAGCTGCATGGGGTGCCCCGGCCAGGGTAACAGCCAAGAGGGGCCTCAACAGAGTTGGTCACTTCCTGACTCAAGGGCGCTGCCCACTCCAAGCGTTCCCTGCCACAACCACTGACCTGGACACATATACTTGCCCAGGTTTCCATTTCCTTATCTGCAGATAAGGAGAGAAGGGAGAGGTTGGGAGCTACCACGAGACTGTTCCAGAACCAGGGAAAGAGAGCTGTGAACAGATCCTAAAGCATCCAAGAGACCTAGGCTGCTGTGGGCCCCTGGTCTCAAGATCCTCGCAGAACTTCTTTTCCCACCAAGGGTAGACCCACAATTTCTATAAGGGAATGGCTTAGGCACACGAGCCAGCGAACTCGTCATGAAGTTGCATGTCATGGTAGGCTCCCAGGAATAGTTCTATTTTCTATTTTTTAGAAAATAGCAACGTTTTCTAAAATGTCTTCACTCACACTTTTCAAAACAGAGATAAAATGTAAATTGTCCCACTAGAAAGAAGAAAAGCAAATAGTTCTCACTTTGCCAAATTGGGTCCACCGTCTATGATCATTATTATTCTGGGGAGCTCGGGGACCAGACTGAGATCATGGGTCAGAGCTAAAGGGCCCCCAGGTGCCCTCACAGTTTTCAAATCACATGAAAACACCCACCACTTTTCCTCTACTTTTGACCATCTTTTGTGAGGCACGTATTTTTTAATTCCACAAAACCTCAGGATATGCCTCCTGGTAAGAGAGAAACCCCTTCTCCTCTCCTTATGCAGAACTGGGGTCCTGACTCACAGCCATTGTTCCTTCTCTTAATTCTAACATAGCCTTCCTCTTTCCTTTGCCCCTCCTGAGACACCTCCTCCCACAGGAATGTCTGCCTCAAAGAGGATGGTTTAAAGGTGCATGGTAAAAGGGGAGTTTCAGAACCCCCTGTTGCTAGCGAGAGAAAGACCCTCTCTTGTCTAAGCACCTCCTGTAGGCGCACAGGCGCTTTGAGACATGGCGGATTCAACACGGCCAGTGTTCAACCAGAGATGGGCCAATGAATGAGGGAATGAATGAAATCAAGACAGTTTCAAAAACGCACCATCTACACGCCCCGTTTCTAAGTGATCCTGATTCCTCTCTCTATTCTGGACCCATCTTTCTTCTCCCACCCCTATACCCACTGCCCGGTAGGGAAGGGCTTGAATTTTATTACCTCTCTGTATAGGACTTAGGAAAGTAAAAACTTTTGACCTACTACTACGGCCCTTCCAGTTTTCCAAAATTTCAGAGCACCTCAGTGTTTATTATGCTCGGTTTCTGCCTCCCCGTCCACCTTGCAAGGCTGAGATTTCTGTCCCTGTGCGGTGGGCTAGGATTAGTGCCGGCGCGGTGGCCGCAGACCCGGCCGGGCGCGCCAAGAGTCGGGTGGCGCGGGCCCGGCGGCCACGGGGCTCTCACCTCGGAAAGTCAGGCTGGCCACCGGGTCACTGCGCCGGTCCTTCTTCACACTGGGGAGGTTGCTGGCCCTCACCAGCAGGCAGCACAGCATGGTTCGGCCGCCCCGGGCGCGCAGGGGCGCGCAGGCAGGACGCGAGCGGGAGCGGGAGCGGGAGCAGAGGGTTCGGGCACCACCGAGCGTGCGCCCGGCCCCGCGGCACCGGTGCCAGAGGGGAGCTGTCGCCTTCGCCGCGCTTCCGCGGAACAGTCCCCGCGCCTGGCGGCAGCCCGCGAAAGACACCGGACACCGGCTGGGCTGACCCTACCCGCCCCCGCGGGCCCCCGCCCCGACACGCCCTGCGGCTGGTGGGCGGGGAGGGGCCGGGGTCAGAAGCGCGCGGGTGGGGCGCCGGTCCCCCTTGGCCGCTCCTCGCCGCGGGCTGGGAACGGAAGCGCAGCTGACGCGGGGCGCACAGCTGGGCCAGGCCGCGGCGACTCGGCGCCCGTCGCCCCGAGCGCATCAGTGGGGCGGGCGGCCGTGGCTCTGCACCCCGCTGCGCCCAGCCCAGGCCCGCGCTCCCGGGGCGCTGCCAGACCCGGGCGAAGGAGGAATGAGCGAAGGCGGGAGGAGGGGACATCCGGCCGCAGGAACGCGAGTGTCTGCGCCAAACTACTAGTTGGAGCGAGCGCCGGGAGAAGCGCGAAGCGGCGGAGCGACACGCGGCGCCCTGAGCCCCCGGCCTCGCGCCGTCTGCCCCACTACCCTCCCTCGGGGCCCAGGCGGCAGTTCTGGAAACTCTCCCAGGCCCGAGCCCTCGCGAACCCGCCTCTCAACTTTCCCCAAGCAGTTTGGGGTCGTTCGTCTCCGCGGGCGGGGGTCTCTGTCCAAAGGATACTGCGTTCCCTGGAGCACCGAGATCCACCCGCTGCCCACTCGTTTCCCTGCCGAAGCCCCGACAGCTCCCTCCAGGCCCCGCGCCTGTACAGAGCCCGCCACGTCTCTGGATCATGTCTCTGGATCATGCGGGGGGCCTAGGACTCAATGGGGGTTCCTTCCAAGGGGCAAGTATGGGGAGTGACGATCACTTTAAGACTGTTTATTATTAAAGTCTACTTGAGGCAAGATTTCACTTACTAGAAGCCTGAATCTTCTGTGCTGACACCCCAGACTTGGGTAGCATGGGTGCACCCACAACATCCAAATGCCTCCCGAGAGGCATTTCCTCTACTACTACCCTCTCCTGCCTGGGCCACTGTAGGGGCCTCCTAGCTGGTCACCTCTGATCCATTATCGATCCTAAAACAAATATGATCAGGCCTCAAAGACCTCCCTTGTTCTTGGGATAGAGCCCAGATCCCTTACCTCCACCCGCTGGGCAAGGCCACTCCACCCCTCGCTCTGAGTCCCAGCTTCAGTGACTTCTCAGTTTTGGGAACACACAGGGCTCTCTTCCATCTTGGAGCTCTGCTGTCCCCTCTGTGCACAAATGCCTTCCCCTCTCTCTTTCCAGGGCCACCCCTTTCATCCTTGGGCCTCAGCCGACACACTGCTTCCCTAGGGAAGCAGTTTCTGACATCCCGGTCCAGATTGGGTCCCTCTGGCGAACAATGGGACAGCGGCACTTTTCCTTCTTGGCACTCACTGCAACTGTAAGGAATCACTAGGTGTAATCACCTGTGTGAGGTTAGCTAGATGGCGGAGTCAGTGAGGGGAGACACCAAGGCTATTTCAGTCGGCCAGGTATTCCCTGTGCACAATAAGGGCCGGCCTGGGGTTGGCCTAGCAGACCGTGGACTTGGCTCCGCAGTGGCCCTTCCAGTTGCAGGATGAGGCTAAGCCGATGGTTCTCCAGGAGGGCAGTACTGCCCCCTGGGGGAATTCTGGATATGATGATTTGGGGTTTTTTTGTTTTGTTTTGTTTTGTTTTCCTGTCGCAGTGATTCCAGGCTGTGCAGCTTGCCCGAAGCCCCCCACCCTCTGCCACCTCCTCCTGCCCTAATCCATCAGAGGCAGCACAGGAAATCTGTAGGGAGCCTATCTAATATTTCCAGAGGAATATTCCAAGGGACTTGTACAAACATTTGGCTTGTGTCCAAGGAACAGAGCTCCACACGTCTGTACCGTAAACCAGAAAATCAGCAGCTGGTGGCCTGAGCCCGGGACACTTCCTGAGGCCTCTTTCCCATCCCCAACCTCCAGCTGCCCAGTCTGGAGGCCATTCAGGTTCACTTCTCCCTGACTGAGAGACGGCTGACAGTCTAGTGCCAGCCGAGGCCTAAAGGGGGCTTCCTCCCAAGGGGACTTGTATCAGGAATGCAGTTCTCATGCACAGTGTCCTGGGACTCAACTTGTCCCCCTCCTATGTTCTCTCCTTCTTTCACAGAAATTTTGCATAGTCTTACCTGGACCCATGGCCAGTCAAACAGAAAGACTACATCTCCCAGCCTCCCTCCCTGCTAGAGGCGGCCATAATGAGACCAAGTGATGAGCAGAAGGGAACTGTCTGGGGAGGGGCACGCCTGTCCACACAGCAGGGTAGTTGGTGACGGTGAGCCGTCACCAACCATGTTGTCAAGGGGACCGCTGGGAATAGCAGAGCAACAAAACAGAAGGATCAGGGGCCTGGAGGCCTTGTGGGTCAGAACCGTACCGGCCAGGACTCCCCACACAGCAGCCGTTAGGTGAGTCCCCGCCCTGGTTAGTGAGAGCCCCCCTGCAGCCAGGTCTGCGTCCCACCTGACCACCTGATGCTGCAGGTAAGGGCAGAGCCTCCACACCCTGGGCCACTCCGGGTCCTCTGTGACGGGCCTGGGGCCAGCTTAGGAGCCACCATGAGCTCAGGGGGCGAGGGGACCTGTTTGGAAGCAGAGTTTGCATAGCAAGCCCAGGCTTTACTTCAGATGTCGTGTAAACTGCAGCACCATTTCAGGGCTGATAGAGGGAAGGGGGAGCGCTCCCCGATTTGCCCCATTGCCCCGTCAGTGGAGTCAGGGAGAGGTGCTCCCTGAGAATCCAAGGTGAGAGGAAACTGGCTGTCTCCTGTCCCAAGAGCCCAGGACTAAAGTCTCCAAGACTGAATGAAACACTGTGCCTCAGATGCTGTCGCCGGTGTCCCCCTTGGGGACACATCTGGCCCACAGGCCCACTGTCTTTGAGTCACACAATGTTTTATAACAAAATCATTCCTTGGTTCAATGTTAGGAGATTTCTCATGCGAGTCTGGATGTATAGCTTTTCCTGAAAAATCTGAGTAGCTGGCTCATGGGCCCAAATTTTCCACCTGACTCATTACCTGGCCCTGTGGACAGGGGCATGCACTCAGCTCACCCCCCTCGCCACCACTCACCCAACATGGACAGGCAAGTGCTCTTCCCTCTGGCCTCGTCTTACCGCGCCACCCACCGGGCTCCTGGTGGCATGGGAGCCTTTGATCCCTGCCCTCTTCTGTCACTTATTAGGGCTCCTCCCTCCCTGCCCCCGTGGGAGAAGAGGTGCTTCCTAAGGGGCCTCTTCTCGATGCTGGAGTTGGGCCATCTGGTCTCCTCTGGCTCAGGTCTCTGTTTTTACCGAAGCCTGACAGGGGGTGACCAGGAAGCAAACAAACCTTGCCCCTCTGCTCAATGACATCAAGCTTGAGGGGAACACTCTGCCTGTGAGTTCACAGGATCCCTTTAGGGGCACATATGCCAAAGCCCAGAAACTTCCATGAGTATGCCTGGTCCAAGGCATCTTGTGCCCTCTCCCCTCCCATTCATTGAAGAGTCTGTGTTCCATGGGTATCCCATCCAAAGCTGGAATCAAAGGGGCACCTGCGTGTCCACAGGGGTGTAGAAGGCACAGGCAGGAGTGACTCTGGCTACGGCCACAATGATGGGACTGCCTGGGAAGACCTATCCTGTAGTGGAACAATCCAGCGGTCCTGGGCTTCCACCCCAGCCTCCCCTCCCCACCCCCCACGCCCCCGTTTGCTAGCTGTGTGCCCTGACCTTTCAGAGTCTGTTTCCGCTTCTGTGAAATCAAGAGAATGATACTTCACAGAGCAGCTGGGAGGCTTAAACCGAACAACGGCTCTCCCAGCACAGTGGCTGGCACACAGTAGGTCTACAGTAGGTGCTCGCACTCTCCACTCACATTTCATTCTAATGCACCAATTTTGGAAAGAGATCAGTGTACAGGGAGCAGAGACTGAGGGCGAGTTTGGCCTGGGGAGAGGGACTGAGAAGGTCTGTGGACTTGAGGAGTCAGCGGAGGGATATCTATCTGTTCCCAGGAAGACCTAGACCATGGTGAATGCCACGGTCAGACATCAGGCAGCTGGACCAAAGCCTCAGCTCAGAAGGGGCTGCTCCAGGAGGGGCGTCCAGAGGAGACAAGACCAGGGTCCCTTGAGGCAGAGGGGATGGCCCCTCGCCACTAAGCCCACTGTGCCCAGTGTGGAAGGACTGCGGCTGGACAGACAGCTGACGATTGGAATGACCAGGTAAAAATGACTAGTGATAGTCTCCTTGGGTGTGTGAGTGATTTCTCAGTACCTGTACGATACATATCAGCTGTCATAATAATTATAATAAATGCATGTATAATCCTATATAATAATAATAGTTAATATGTATTGAGTGCCAAGCAGTATTCAAAGAGACTGGGCTCCATGGTGAGAGCAGACCTGGCTTCAAATCCTGCCCTCCACCTTTTCCTGCTTGTCTCTTGAAAATCAAAGCTAAGACCCAAAGGAGATGGTGTAGTGCTTAAAGACGGGGCTCCGCAGCCAGAGCGGATGGCCTTGGTTCCCGACTCCACAACTTGCCAGCGTAAACTCAACCTCTTTGCGCCACAGTTTTCTCGTCTATAAAGTGGGGGCGATACTAGTCGCTATTGTATTTGTTTGCGAGGAGGGTTAAAGGTCTAGATACAAGTGCCTGGTACAAATTATAGCTGGAACATGATACAGCTCATGAGTTCTATGTAGCAGAGTGCTTAGCCCCTAGGAAGCGGGCTAGCAGCTAAATATGTCTCTTTCAGAGGGTTGTTGTGGGGTTTTAAAGAAACAGCATCTGAAAATGGTATATTGTTTGTGCTTAATGAATGCCCATTCTCTCTCCTTGGGATGAATACACATTTTTAGACTCAGAATCCTCCATGTTGTGGTCCTTTGTCTTATAGGTGCTCCCTGCAGCCTTGTACGCCCCCCACTTTGACTCAGCCCCATGCAGGGTACCCCAGGCTCTTTCCCCGCCCTGTGCTGGCTGAGGCCCAGGCCTCCCTGTCTGTGGGCAGCCCATGGTATGCTTTCCAAAGCACTTTCTTATTCATGAGCCATGGGTGCTGAGAACAACAGAGGGCAGTGAAGAGGAGGTGGGGTGAAGATGGGAGGTATTTTGACCCCTGTGTGACCTTGGCCAGACTCCTGCACTTCTCTGGGCCTATTTGCTCATCTCTAAAGGGAAATGATATCCCTGCCCTTTGGCCTCACAGAGCTGCAGTGGGCATGAAATGAATTTAGGCAGGCACGGAGAGGGTGTCGTTCTGGGATATTATAATCAAGGAGCCAAAGGAAGGGCTCTGTGGGCCGCAAGCCTCAAGGGCCTGGGAAGGCCAGATCCAGGCTCGCTGGCGAGAGAATACTTCCCAGAAGGCTGTTTGGCTCTGAGAGACCAGAGCCTTCTGTGTAATCATTCACCAATCGGGCCCTGGCTGAGAGAAGGAGGGTGAGCAGGCCTGAATGCTGTGGCGAGGCCAAATTTGGACATGGGTTAAGAGCTTGGCCAGTGCAGGAGGTGGAATGTGTCCAGGATTAGGGAAGGGAGGGACTGCATTCCCTGTGACTGCCTGGCAGTGACGGCCACCACTGGCAATGGGGGGCTCCAGCCAGCCCCCCTGGGGCACTCACTGTCAGCAGAGACAACGTACTTCCCTTCTCCTCAGGGAAGGCGGGGAGCCCACCCAGAGGAGGCAGGCAGCAGGCAAAGGGCAAGAGTGCGGACTGACATGAGGCAGATGGGGGGAGGGGCTCAGTCGGGGACAGGGATGGAGGATGACGGATGGGGGATGGGGAAGACTGCCCCACAGACAGCCTCCGAGACACACCAGCTGTACTCCTGTGGTCAAAGCACTTCAGGGGTTAGAGAGGGTTTCCCCATACATTATTCATTCTTTCCCTTCTCCTGCTAGGGTTCAGAGCCTGGCCCGGGAGGGGGACTTCATAGCATGAGGCAAGTATGCATGTGTTAGGGCGCGGGTGGGGGGTTGGAAGATGGAGGTTGTGATCAGGGAAGGAAAATGTGGTTCAGACTGAAAGGGCACCAGAAGAGATACGACCCCGGAGGACACAGGCAGGGCTAGACAGTGGCCCCCCCAGAGGTTCTTTGATACACTGGACAGGTCTAGAGGGTGCCATTCACAAAGCCTGCTCAGCTCTTGAGCTAGGACATGTCCCCTGGGGAGGGTTGCTGGAACAAGAGGCAGCCATTCAAAGTACAGGGTTTTCCCCCTCCCTCCACGCACTACCCTCCTTCCCCTCAGCCAGGGGGCCATTCACAGTGGGAATGGTGCTCCCCGGAGTTGAGCACCGAGGAGCCCAAGGCCTTCTGCGAGGCTGCTGGCCTGGCCTGCCCAGTACTGAGGATGCAGCGGAAGTGAGGAGGCCCCCCATTCATGCCTTTGTCTTCCCCTTGGAAACACCTGGATAAAGTTCATTTCCAAAGGCCACTGTGGGAAACCAGTCGAGAACAGATGGAAGCAGAATGTTAGCAAAAAAGCACAGCTGGAGTGCCACCTCCCACTCCCCTTCTGTCCCTCCTCTTGGCTCAGGCTGCTTCCCAGGCCACAGCCCCCTTCAGGGACTCCTTCCTAAGAAACCCCAGATTTCACCTCCGGGAGTGTGTGGGCCTGTTAGGACACATGTTGTGGAGACATGCCTGGGTTCTCTGAACCCCTGCCCCTGGGAACCCCGGAGATGTCACAGGGTCTCCTGGGTGGACATGTGTCTGGGACCGCATGCACACATGGGCGGCTGGGAACACGGAGATCCAGGAGCTTGAAAAGAGAGTTCTGCTGAATGGCCAGGGATCAGTCGTTGCCAGGATTTCTGGGGGCCTGGGATGAAGCCAGGTCTCTGAAGAGAAGGAAAGTGACAAGTCATGGAGACCAAGAGCAAACCCATGGGGTTGGTGGGGGTTGGACTCTCACACTCTGATCCTTCTCCCGCAGGATGGCTCCAAACCCAGAGCCCCAGCTGGGTAGCCCACAGCTCTGACATGGCCCTGAGGGGTTTCCAGGTAAACACATGGGGCCTGGCCCTCACCTCCTTGAGGAAAAGTCCACTCATGACCATAGGAAGCCTTTACCGTGGGAGGTCCCAACCAGATAGGGGAGCAGGCTCCTTTGTTCAAGGATGATGAAGACAGCATTGCCCAGATACCACTCCCCAACGAGTTCCAGTCTGGTGGAAGGGGGGTGCGGAGGCGAGAAAGTTCCTAGAATTTGGTGCTGGGCTTAGCTGGGCCTGCTGCTAAATTTCTCCCATCCAGTGCACAAAGCAAGAGTAGGATCCCTGGGGAGGTGGGCGGTGCCTCTGCCCCCAGTGGCAGGGGCCTGTCAACCCAGGCTGTGGTAGAGAGCTGGGCCTAGGAGAGCCACCAGGCCCAGGCAGGAAGGCAGCTGGGCTATAAATAGGCCTGAGACCCAGCCCTCCTTGGAGAGGAGGGGATCCCTTCAGTAGAGCGCTTTGCAGCCCACAGAGAGGAAAGACCTCTTTTAAGGGATCCAGAGTGAGAGGAGAGATGCTGGCCCCCTCCTCCAGGCCCACCTTAGCTCCAACCTGGCCTCAGCTTCCAGGCCCCAGAGAAGTGCAGTCCAACCACTTCTTTCATTGCCTCGGTTTCCCTCTAGGTCGCCCCTTTCCGAGGATGTGGGTCTCTGCGACACCCTAAGTCAGTCTGGCCCCGGGGCGTGGAGTCTCTTCTCTCCCATCCGGGAGCTCCCTGGGTGGAGGTCCAGAAGTCCCCTCTCCGACCCCCACCCTTCTCACCCTGCGGGGACGCCGGCCCCTCCTACCTGCAAACACCGCAGAGCAGTAGGCATCGCTGATGTCGGTGTCCGGGGTGTGGACGTTCTCGGCATAGAGTATGAAGACCCTCAGCATGACTGGCACGAGTGAGGACCCGTGCGCCCAGGGCGCCCGGAGAGGGCTGGGGAAGGTCGCGGAGGATCGAGGCGCAGCTAGTGGGTCTCCTTACTGGAGAAGGCTGGAGGAGGGAGGTCAGTTGGGATCGCTGGCTCCTGGCTCAGATCTTCTGCTTTTGAAGAGAAACAGGCCCGTCCCGGGCTGCTCCAGTGGGCTACACCCGGTCCCCGCCCCAGCCGCGCTTATCCCGCTAGTCGGCGGGCGCTCGGAAATCAGGGGCTTCTGCTCATCTTCCACCCCCGCCGCCCTACCCGGGCTCGGCCGAGCTGTAATTCAATGCTCCGGCCGCAGACTCTCCCAATGACAAGGCGTTTTGCACCTGGCCGGGGAACAGCGGACGGGGCGGCGGCCGCGATGGCGGGGGGCTGGCCCAGGGCTCCGGACGCCCAGCGCAGTCCAGATCTCGCTGCCGACAGGAGAAAGCCTCGGTCCCTCCCCCGACCTTCCACCCACCCCCGGCCGCGCGCCTAGCCCAGCTGGTCGCCTCCTCCGGCCGGCCGCGAGGATTCGAGCGCTCTCTGTCAGTGTCAGCCCGAAGCTCTAAGAACCAGGTGGGGGACCGGCGCACGGACCGCGCTTTACCGAGAAGCCCAGAGCTAAGGAATCTCATTGATGGGCCTATTCCGGCTGCCTTAAAACCCTTGCCCGCCCCTTCACTTTTTTTTTTTTTTTTTGGCTGTAAAACAACACCTGTTACTTTTAATACAAAACCATAAAGGACAGAAATCTCAGTCTGAAAAAAAATAGTATTAACACTTGGATATTTACCAATTCATATTTACCAATATTTACCTTTTTCCTCTGAACGTGTGTATATGTGTGCGTGGGTGTAAATTATTTATTTTATATTTCCGAGATCAATGCATATACAGTTCTGTGTCCTGTGTTTTCATGTAATGTTTTCTTGTATCATTATAAATTTTTCCAAGACAATTTTATCAATAGCTACATCATTTTGTGTTATACGAATATGCTAGACTTACCAAGCTTTTTCCTGTTGTTACACATCACTATTATAATAGCGGGACATACTTTTTTATATAAAAACTGGGATATCGGGGTGCCTGGGTGGCTCAGTGGGTTAAAGCCTCTGCCTTTGGCTCGGGTCATGATCTCAGCGTCCTGGGATTGAGCCCCGCATCGGGCTCTCTGCTCAGCAGGGAGCCTGCTTCCCCCTCTCTCTCTGCCTGCCTCTCTGCTTACTTGTGATCTCTCCCTCTCTGTCAAATAAATAAATAAAAACTTAAAAAAAAAAACAAACAGGGATATAAGCTCATCTTGGGCCCCTTCTGCTAATTCTTTAGGTTGGATTCTCAGCCTTGGAATGATAAAGTTGCAGGACTTGCCTTTTTTTAGGTCCTAGTGCCTATTGCTAAACCGCTTTCTGGGAGCTGTGTAGATCCACACTCCCAGAAGTTGGGTGACTCACCTTCTAAAGAGGGCAACTTGGAGGGGTGTGCAGCTGTCAGCAAAACTGCTCCCCCAGCCATCCACGGAGGTAGCACACACACCCGGGGCGGGAACAGGAAGCTGTTTTGCCCCATAGCCCTACCAGGGGGGAGCAAGACTTCCGAAAAGGTCTATAATTTCCTGTGGTCACCTATGGTCCTCCTGCGGCAACTTGTACCTCCTTTCTTTGCCTCTAGCACACTATGTGGTTGCGGAGGAGAGGATAAGGGGGGTTGAAATGCAGTCGTTCATTTAATAGGCATGCATCATCAAGTCCTACAACGTGCCAGGTACTGTCCTGGGTGGTGGGGACACAATGATGAACAGAAGTAGCTTGGTTCCTGTTAGGGGCTGAATTGTGTCCCACCCCGCCCTCTCAATTACCTGAGTTGAGGATCCATATACTAACCCCTATGCCCCAACCCCCCAGTTAGGAGTTGACTGTATTTGGAGTTAGGGCCTTTATAGAGATGACGAAGTTAAAACAAGGCTGGGGGCTCTAATCCAATCTGACAAGAGGAAGTCTGGACACAGAGACACCAGGGAGGTGTATGCACACAGAGGAAAGACCACATGAGCATCCGGTGAGGTGGCCCTCTGAAAGCCAACGAGAAAGGCCTCAGAGGAAACCAAATTTACCAATCAATAACCTGATCCTGGATTTCTAGCCTCCAGAACTGTGGGAAAGATTTCTATTAAGACACCCAATCTGGGACGTCTGGGTGGCTCAGTCGGTTAAGCATCCACCTTCAGTTCAAGTCATGATCTTTAGGTCCTGGGATTGAGCCCTGCATCGGGCTCATTGCTCAGCAGAGAGCCTGCTTCTCCCTCTCCCTCTGCTGCTCCCTCCCTGTTTGTGCTCTCTCTCTCTGCTTTCTCTCTCTCTCCCTGACAAACACACAAATAAATAAATAATATCCTAAAAAAAGAAAAAAAAAACAACCAGTCTGTGGTATATTCCTATGGCAGTTTGAGAAAACTAATATAGTCCCTGATTCCAAGGAGTTTCTCTCCATGGTAGTGGAGGAAACTGACACTTAAGAAATCATCAAGCCAGTCGTATACCATCACAAATCTATCAGTGCAAAAAAGGACAGAAAATGGGGCCCTGGTGTAATCCGAGGGACCATGAGAGCTATCTATCTGAGATTAGAGCTGAAGGACAATTAGGAGTTCACGGGGCAGGACTGGGGTGGAGGCAGAGGAAAGGGGTGTTCTAGAGAGCAGTAAGGGAAGGCTCTGGGTCAAGGCCCTCGGGAAGGGGGGAGAAAGACCCCTGTGGAAAGCAGGCTGTGGAAAGCAGGGGGTTGGGGGATGGGGAGGGATGGAGTCGGTGAGGCTGAGAAAACCACACAGGGCCTGAGGAAATCTAGAGGAATGGCAGGATCCGATTTACTTTTCAAAACTCCCTCTGATTGCCTTTTTTTTGAGAATGAAGTGCAAAGGGCCAGACTGAAGGCAAAGAGATCAGTTAGAAGCTCCAGCAGCAGGTCAAGGTGAGCGTTGATGGGGCCTTGGCCCAAGGTGTCGAGCGTAGGGTTGGAAAGAATTAAAGCAAAGCTGGTAGGAAGCAGGAGGAAGCAAAACAAGCGGAGTAGATCAGGTTTCTTGCTGCTAACCTTGGCCATAATATGTTGCTGGAGAAAAGAAGCCTTTGGTTTGGATGAAGTAATCGACTCATTTTTTTTTTCATTCCTTTAACCAACATTTATTCATAGGGTGCCTTGCATGTGGCAGGAGTTTGCCAGATTCAGGTTTTAGAGAAGGGTACCAAATAGGAAATAAAATTTAGTTTCATTGGGAAGAAGGGCAAGAGGCCCCGTTGATATAGGGAAAGCCCGAATTAGCGTCTATTTTTAAAGAAGTACAGTTTGGCTCTATTCAGATGTATAAAGTAACATGAAGCCGTTCTAAGGCAGAGCTAAAATTGGGTCTCAGAAGTACCTAGCTGCTTGTAAATGTGGTGTGACTAAAGTGATTGGCCCAGAACCAGTTTCCTTTACGGGTTAAAATCACCCTTGCAACTTCTCTACATGATTTATTCACGTAGCAGGTTCTCTTCAAACTTCTTAAGTCAACTCTACCCCCAACATGGCGCTCAAACTCACCACCCTGAGATCAAGACTTGCATGCTCTACTGACTAAGCCAGCCAGGTGCCCCTCTCTTCAGACTCGTTATGCCCAGTCTGCACAGAAATTAATTCGTAGTAAGTATGCACCTCACCTTTATTCTTCAATGTGTAGGACATGTTTGGGGTGTCTTCTGTACTTCAAGGAACCACGTTCTCTGAGACCATCCCCTGGCAAAGGGAGAGCCCCCTGATTCTATGCTGACCCAATCAGATGATCTCTCCCCAAGAATTTGTCATTGAGACTGAGGGATGCTAGTCTCTACGCGAGGCTGGAACTGAGCTGAATAAAACAGGAGGCTCAGAGGAAGCCACATGCATGGACAAGTGGAGAAAATTCTACAGCCAGGAAAGAAAGACACACCTTGACCTTGGGCTTCTGGCCTCTAGGACTATGAAGGAATGAATTTGCTGTTGTAACCACTACAGTTGGGGCAATTGGGAAGAGCAGCTATAGGAAATGAAAGCGCCGAGCCTCTGACAAGGCAGTCCTTGCTGAGGACAGGCATTCAGAGCACCCTGCCTGCTTGCCGTCCTGGGGCCAATAAAGGAAGGTCGACCCCCCCACCCTCCCTGAGGAACCAAGGAGCAAGTTTGATATTATTTCCCAGTAGACGATGGAACGGGAAAAAAAGCAGCAGATTTTTAACAGAAGAGGTAATTTGGAAAATGTACTTGATTTCTCTGTTCTCTGCCACCTGAGATCTTTGCAAAGCCCCCTGAGAACCACAGACCCTGATCACACTCTGGTCATTTTATCTGAGAAGAAAATGCACGGTAGTTCCAGAGCGTTTCAGTCTCTCATGAGAGGGAGCTTCCTGAGAATCTCCCATAATAAACACTTAGTAGGGGTGCCTGGGTGGCTCAGTGGGTTAAAGCCTCTGCCTTCAGCTCAGGTCATGATCTCAGGGTCCTGGGATCGAGCCCCGCATCGGGATCCCTGCTCAGCAGGGAGCCTGCTTCCTCCTCTCTCTCTGCCTGCCTCTCTGCCTACTTGTGATCTCGATCTCTGTCAAATAAATAAATAGAATCTTAAAAAAAATAAAAACAGTAAACACTCAATAAATAGAAACTATTATTATTATTATTATTATCCATTCAGGCATGGGTGCTGGTCTGGCCTGAAAGGAGTGTATTCAGAATGGATGGTAGGGTTCCTCTGGTCTGAAATCCCCCTGAAAGCTCTCCCCGGGGACAGGGCGGGGACAGCGGCTTATCTGCTGAAGGGCACAGAACACAGCTCTGAGACTGTGTGAGTAGGTCCATCTGTGGGCACAGCCCTCCTTTTGAATTTACTTTAGAGGGTGAGGAGGCTCTAGACTGGAAGAAAGGAAGTCTACACATACACACACACACACACACACACACACACACACACACAGGGAGAGAAGGAGAGAGTGAAGGAGCGAAGAAGGAGAGACGGAGAGAGTTTCAGAGGAAACAGATGGAGTGTGGAATGGAGGAGGAATTCAGCTTTCTCTAGAGTGAGGTTATCTCATCTTGTGGAAGAGGCCGCAACATCCCAGGATGCACCAGTCTTAGCGAATGTGAAGACACTTGCAGCAGGCGCCGGCAGGGGGAAGGGTCGGGCGCTGGGGACCCCTGGTTCTCCACTCGGCTGCAGAACGAGAGCACAGGCAGAGCGGATGCCGATGACGGGGAGCTAGTGTGAGGGGTCCGCGCTGCGTGTCTCAGGGCAGAGATGAGCCAGGGAGCTTTCCGAAGCTCCTCACCAAGAATTCCCATTCATTCATGGAGCGAGAACACCACAAGGCCTACACAGCACTTCCAGGAGTTCAGAGGGCAACAAACTGGTGGCATTTTCAGCGTTTCTTCCTTGGCTGAAGGTTGGGACTTCTGGGAGAGAAAGGACACCAAGAGAAGTGAATATTTGACCTGCCAGTGTTTTGAGTGTGGCCAATCCGGAGGTCTCCTGTATCAGAATCTTCCTGTGAAAAATGGAGACCCCTGGGTACTCCCTCCGTACTCTAGCTCTGTTGAGTCAAAATCCCTGCAAATTGCCAACGATTCTGGCTTTTAAAAGCTCCCCACTTATTCTTTTGCAGACCAAACACAGGGAACCACTGACCTAGGTAAGATCAAAGAAATGGCTTCTGTTCTTTGGATCATAACCTAAAATGCCAGATGAGTGCCCTATCGAATCCAGATGGAATATGTTTCATAAGCACCGAGAAAACTATGTTTGGCGATTGGCTTTAAATGCAGGGAAAAAAAAAAAAAAAGAGCCCTGGGAAGAGGAGGGAGGGGAGGGAGATAATATTCAGCTAAAAACTGCAAAACCAGTAGGACGAGAAGAGAACAGTGGCACCAGTGTGAAAGGATGACTGTGGGGTCAGACTGCCGGCATCACCCATTAGCTCTCCTTACTAACTGGTGGTCACAGGCAAGTACTAACTTTCCTGAGCCTTGCTTGCCTTATCCATAATCTGGGAAGTCTAAGACTGTCCTGCCTCCGGGCGTAAGTGCTTGTGCTGGTTAATTTTACGTCAGCTTGACTGGGCTGACGGGTGCCTGGGCAGCTGGTGACACAGTATCTCTGGCTGTGTCTGTGGAGGCTGTTTCAGTAATGGATTAGCATTTGAATCAGTGGGCCTGAGAAAAGATGGTCGCCACCAGTGTGGAGGACAAAACCGTCCAATCCACTGAGGGCCTGAAGAGACTGAATAGAAGAAAGGCAAAGGAAGGGCAAATTTGCTCTCTGCTTGAGCTGGGACATCCGTCTTGTCCTGTCCTCTGACATCAGCCCTCCTGGTTCTCCCACCATTGACTTGGTCTGGGACTTACACCGTTGGCTCCCGTAGTTCTCAGGCCTTCGGGTTGGGACCCATACTTCCCCACCGGCTTTTCTGGGCCTCCAGCTTACAGACAGCAGATCGATCACGGGATTTCTCAGCCACCATATTCACAGCAGCCAATCCCTCACAATAAATCTCTCTATATTAATATATAAAATCTCTTTACATATATATATACACACACATACATTATTGGCTCTTTCTCTGGAGAATTCTTTTTTTTTAAGAATTTATTTATTTATTTGACAGAGAGAGATCACAAGTAGGCAGAGAAGCAGGCAGAGAGAGAGGGGGAAGCAGGCTCCCTGCTGAACAGAGAGCCCGATGCGACGCGGGGCTTGATCCCAGGACCTTGAGATCATGACCTGAGCCGAAAGCAGAGGCTTTAACCCACTGAGCCACCCAGGCGCCCCTGTTAGAAGTTTCGTTAAAGATTCCTTGGAGTTTTCTATGTAGACAATCATATCATCTCCAAGTAAGTTTTATTTCTACCCTCCAATCTGTATGCTTTCTTTTCCTCTTGGTGCTAGAACATGCAGTACCATGTTGAATAGCAGCAGTGAGAATGGACATCCTTTCATTGTTCCCAATCTCAGAGGGAAAGCATTTGGTCTTTCAACATTAAGTATGATGCTAGCTATAGATTTTTTTTTTTTTTTTTGTAAATCCTCTTTAGGAGATTGAGGAAGTTCCCTTCTATTTTTAGTGTACTGAAAGTTTTTGCCATTAGGTGTTGAATCTATTGATATCATACAGTTTTTTTCCTTCTTTAGCCTGATGATATGGTGGGTTATACTGAATAAATTTCAATATTGAACCAGCCTTGAATATCTGGAATAAATCATTCACAAATGAGTTGGGAAGTATTCTCTCTTTTTTTAAGATTTTATTTATTTATTTGACAGAGAGATAGAGATCACAAGCAGGCAGAGAGGCAGCAGAGAGTGGGAAGCAGGCTCTCCGCTGAGCAGGGAGCCAGATGCGGGGCTCGATCCCAGGACCCTGAGATCATGACCTGAGCCGAAGGCAGAGGCTTTAACCCACTGAGCCACCCAGGCGCCCTGGGAAGTATTCTTTTATTTTCTGGAAGAGATTGTGTTTTGTTACAAATTCCACTTTGGATTATTCAGGTTCTCTACTTCGTCTTGGCTTAGTTTTAATGGTTTGTGATTTTCAAGAAATTTATCCATTTTTCAAAGTTGTCAAATTTGAGCATAGTTGTTCATAGTATTCTTTTAATAGCAGCAGGATCTGTTGTATTGTTTCATTCCTATTAATAATTTGTGTCCTCTTTTTGTTAATTTTGCTAGAGGTTTATCAATGTTTTGTTTTTGAGGGACTCGTTATGTATAATTTTCCCCTTCTTCCTCTTTTCAATTTCATTGATTTTTGCTCTTTAACATTTCCTTCTGAATGTTTTGGGCTTATTTTGCTCTTTTTTGTTTCTTGAGCTATGAACTTATTTCAATATTTCTTTATAATGTTAAGTACCCAGTGCTATAAATTTTCCACAGTACTTTATTAGCTGTATCTCAAATATTTTAATGTTTTCATTTTCATTCATTTCTATGTATATTTTGAGACTTCTTTTACTCATGAATTATTGGTAAGTGTGCTGTTAACTTTCCAAATGTTTGGTGATTTTCCTGTTGTCATTCTGTCGATCTCCAGCTTGATTTCATTATGGTGGGAAAATATGTTCTGTATGATTGCAATTCTTTTCAGTGTGCCAATTTTGCTTTATAGCCCAGTTTATGATCTATATTCATGTATGTTTCATGTGTACTTGAAAAGAATGTATATTCTATTGCTCGATGTTCTATAAATATCAGTCTGATCCTAGATTTCGTGATGTTGTTCGGTTCTTCTATCCTTGCCGGTTTTCTCTAGCAGCTCTATCAATCAGTTGGTGAGAGTGGGGAGTTGAAGGTCCCGACTATAACTGGATTTGTCTATTTCTCCTTTTAGCTCTATCAGTTTTTGCTTCATGTATTTCGAAGCTTGTGGTTTGATGCATACGCCTTTAAGATTGATTTATCTTCTTGGCGGATTAATCCTTTTATCAACATGTATTGTCCCTTACTGTCTCTAGTAAGAGACAGTACTAGAGATAGAGTACTGTCTCTAGTACTCTGTAGTACAGAGATAGAGTACTATCTCTAGTAATACACTTTGCTTTGAAGTCTAATTTATCGGATATTAATATAGCCAGCCCCCTTCCCTTTTTTAAAATTAGTGTTAGCCCAGTTTCAAAGGTCAATTCCTTAGAGACACTCACAGTAGCAATTTTTCTAACAGTCTGAGTCCCAGTAAGAAATAGATAGCACACTGATAGGTAAATTGAGGAATACCTAATTTTAATAAAAGGACTATTTAAAAAGAAAAAAAAAGGACTATTTATAAAGATGTGGGCAGGCTATCGGAGAACCACAACTAGGAGCTCAGCACACTAGGGTGAGAAACAGTAGTTATTAGTTACTGGAACCCAGAAGGAGAGCCCTGTAAAGAATGCAACCTTGATATAAACACTGATCTTTGGTTGAGAATCAAAGCCAGAATGAGGTGATTCTGCGGGGAACCGGGAGAACTACCTTGACCTCACTTCCTCTGTCCCATTTCCTGCTCTGGCTCAATGTTCAAATCCAGGGAGAAGTGAGGAGGATGGGGTCCACATGGGTTAGCCTCCCGGGGCAGAGAGCAGGATGGGAAAGGGTGGAGAGTGAATCTGGTGGGGCAAACAAAATATCTGGCAGTCTCTAACCTGAAGGACCCTGAGCTGCTAACTTTTCTCTTGGATTCCCTCTAGGTTTTTAAAGATCTGAATTTTGGGGAGAGAACTATCATAACTAAAATTATCTAAAAATGGAACTGGCCACAGAAGAACTCCCCAAGACCTGGAACTACTCCTTCAGTGGGCAGCCAGCGGTGGGAATGTCACGGAGAATCCTCAAGCATTTAAGGACTGGCCTTGGTGACCTCTGAAGTCTCCCTCCCCGCCCAGCACCGAGGTTCTACTGCTGAGAAAGCCGCAACAAATTCGACTACAAATATGGAAACCCTAGTCAGCATGGAGGTCCTGAGGAATGAGGGGGGAGTGCAGAAGAAGCACATTAGCGCTGTCCCTGGGGCACGTCGGGGGCGTTCTGTGTGACGATGTTTGGAGCGTGGCTGGGAAGATGAGCCACGGCAGGAGCCTACTGGCCACTGGCCACAAATGAGTATCCCATCATACACATTACACAAAACCCGGAAATTACACGGTTCTGTTCGGACAGCACCAAAGTGGATGGCGGCGTCTGGAACTGTGACTCTGTGAAACAGGGGGTTTCATCGCAAACATTTCTGGACGTTTTCTGACAATGGAATAAAGTTCAAAGTCCCTAACTCAACACCCAAAGCTATATGAGTTCAAGAAAAACCCTGATGAAACTGACTTTAAAAACATTAAGGAGGGGGTGCCTGGGTGGCTCAGTGGGTTAAAGCCTCTGCCTTCGATCTCAGGGTCCTGGGATCGAGCCCACACTGGGCTCCTTGCTCAGCGGGGAGCCTGCTTCTCCCTCTCCCTCTGCTCTACCCACCCCCCCTCGTGCTCTCTCTCAAATAAATAAAATATATATATATATATATTTTTTTTTGAGATAGAGACAGTGAGAGAGAGAATGAGAGGGGAGGTCAGAGGGAGAAGCAGACTCCCCATGGAGCTGGGAGCCCAATGTGGGACTCGATCCCAGGACTTCGGGATCTCGACCCGAGCTGAAGGCAGTTGCCCAACCAACTGAGCCACCCAGGTGCCCTCAAATAAATAAAATCTTAAAAAAAAAATTAAGGAGAGGCTTTTCCCTGAGTTAACATGGCTATGGCAGGCAAGCGGCTGGGACCTCAATGAGGAAAGGAGGCGAGGCTTTTCCGAGGCTTTGCCCTCAGATGATCCCTCAGTGATGGCGCTCTGGTGGCAGTTCTGGGAGCAGCTGTCGGTTTGCGGGAACCCCCGGTGTGGGCTCGCAGCACTCTCCACCCAGTTCCAAGCCAGCGGCAAAGCCTGAAGTGGACCTGTGGAAAATGCAGGTGTCGCCCCGGAGTTCACCAACTGGAACCCCCACAATCCGGAGCTCTCAAGTGTGGCAGAAAAGAGCGGGGCTGGGGACAGGCTGGCCCTGCCCTCAGTTCTGGCTCGGGGTTCGAGTTACAAGGACTCAGCATCACGTAGAAGCCCTTGCTGAGCATCGCAGCGGCCGGGTTGTGGTTTCAGCATCTACCTGGGAACGGGCATTAAAAAAAACATTGACAGCACCAAAAACGGTGGCCTGCGAGAGTGTAGGACGGGTGCTGGCAGGGCGATGCTTAGAGGCAGGAAATGACATCACGGTCTACCAACCTACTCCGTGGGAGGCAGCCTCCGATTCGAACACGGAGCGCGCCATGACAGACGGTGGCTTAGTGCTGCAGGAGCCTCGGAGAATCTGTGAATGAAACAGAAGCACTGTTCCGAGCTTGTGAACATAAAGCCGTGACTGTTCCGTCCTTCGGATGAGAGCTTCTGGAAGAACAGCCAGCTTGGAAGTTCTGTCCAGTCCTGTAACAGCGGAATGTTCCCACTGGTTAAGGTCATCCCCTCCTCCTCTTGTGTCTATGTTGGCGGGGCAGTGGCTTAATCAAGGGCTAAATTCTTCCCCTCTCTTGGACAGAAGCATCTGAGAAAAGCTGTTGCCAGCTATAATTAACTTTTGAAGGACAAATTAAATGTCGTTTATAAGTTAAAGAATAAACACATTATGAACACTTTCTGGTTACATGAAATCTTCGCCTTTGAGCCCTCTGTGGCAACGGGTTTGTGCATAGGTTTGTGCAAACTACTTATTACCACGTCCAGCTCATAGTGGTTGATCTCAATGAATGATAGCTGCTGCTGCTGAAGGAAGGGAAGGGAAGGGGGAAGGGGGAAGAACTGGGAGGAGAGGGGAGAGGGGAGAGGAGAGGGGAGAGGGAAGAGGAAAAGGAAGGGGAAAAGTCAAAGGAAAGGAAGAAAACAGATCAGGAAATCTCAAGGCAGGGTAGCTTCTGTGTCGGTAAACCCAATAGTGTAAGGATGTCACGTTGGGCCCACGTTTCTCTGCTTTACTGGCCGCGGCATGTATTTCTTCCAAAGCCTGGAGACCCATATGGTTCGAGGATGGCAGGCAGTACTCAAGGCTACTGAAAATTGGAAATATGGCTTCTTCTGGGTTTCTGCAAAGGAGGCCCCTCCTTTCTCAAGAGTCTTGGCAAACTTCTCCTTGCCCTCCCTGGCTCAAACTGGAAAATCACCCTGTTCAAGGTAGATGGGATTACTCTTGAACTAGGAAAACCTGGCTGAGTGGCATCAGACCCAACAGCCCAGAGCAAAATATGGGGCCATCTCTGTAAGTGCAGAATAACTGTACCTCGGTGCCAAAGTTGGATCTCACCTTTGCAACCTCCCTGAAGTGTCTTGACCCCATGCTTCCTCGGCTGGGGCAATACCCCACCCTCAATACAAGGGGTTGCCTCAAGGAGGTGGTGGCCAACAGGTCTAGAAGAGTTGGGAGGACTGAAAATGAGGAAGTTCCAGACTCCAGGGCCATCACAGGGCAGACTAACACTTACGTGCAGCTTCTGGCCAATCCCTGTGGGTGACTGTATGAGACTAGGCATCATTGCTCCGATCCTTAATACAGGACGATCAACTGAGGAGCCTACACAAACCCGGGGCCATGGGGCAATGCGGCCAAGCTTGCTGCAAAAAGCCTACTGAAAGGTGGTGCCTTATGTTCCCACCCAAGCCTCCTGGGTGGAAAGGCACCAGCAAACTCCAAACGCCGCTCCTGGCCACCCAGAACCCTTTCCTGGTAAGTCAGGATAGGCTCAGGAGACTCCAGCTGTTCTACGGGGCTAAAGGAGACATCCCAGATGCAGCAAAGCTGCCGTCTCGAGGGGAAGGCAGCCCTACTGGCAGGGGTATACTAAAGGCAGGGAAATGGGTACGGTCTATGAAAGCAAATAATGGATGCAGTCTGTAGAGAAGCTACAAGTAACAGAACTAACTACATCTGCTTTTTATTCTTGCCACTTGCTACTGGCAATTCTAAACAATATTAGTGACAAAATACCCCACCCCACCAGACTGGAGGCCACTTCTACCAGTGAGCTACCAGGGTTTTCCACCTTATCTGCTAATAGCTTTGCAGGTAACTGAAACAAAGTACTCCACACACACTCAAGGCAGGCCATTTTTCCTCCCTCTCTGATCCCCAGTCCTGCCAACTCTGCTACATTGTTATGTTTATCTATAAAATTCTCTTTCCTGTGACCCCAAGAGGCCCAACCAGATGTCCAGAAAGCTGGGAGGAGTGGCGGGGGGTGGGAGGGCAGAGAATGAGCACGGATCTGGGGTAAGATGCGTTGGTTTCCAGCCGCAATTCTACTGCTTGCTAGCTGTGTGGCCCTGAGCAAGGAACCATTTCTTTGCTTCTTCATAAATAAAATGGGAATTACCACAGCATCTATTTCCTACAATTATTTTTACAGATTCTATTTATTCATTTGAGAGGGAGGGAGGCAGGGAGAGAGAATCTGAAGCAGACTCTGCACTCTGTGCCAAGCCCAACATGCAGCCTGACCCATGACCGTGAAATGATGACCTGAGTCAATATCAAGAGCCAGACACCCAACCGACTAAGCCACCCAGGCGCCCTATTTCCTACAATTATTTTGCGGATTAAGCAAGAATGCTACTAAAACATGAAGGACACTGTCTGGCACACAAATAGGATTCGTATTTTTACCTACTCCTAGGTTATGAAAATTGAAAGTGCACACTCTACCAACTTTTTTCCCCACCCAACTCTGGTTCTAGTCTCTAATTTGAGAAGTGAGCTCATCTTACATTAAATGTGAAATTTTTTTCTTCGCACAAATTATTTGCATGTCTACAGTAACTGAAGTTGTTTTTCTCACAAGTTATATAACTTTTTCTGTAAGAGACTTCAGTTTAAGAAAAGCAAATCCTTCACCTCCAAGGTTTAGGGGCCAAGTGGAATGCAAAGATGCTGGTCAAGAGAGGATGCGGAGAAAGGGGAACCCTCTTACCCTGTTGGTAGGAATGCAAGTTGGTGCAGCCACTTTGGAAAAAAGTGTGGAGATTCCTTAAAAAATTAAAAATAGAGCTACTCCTTGACCCTGCAATTGCACTATTGGGTATTTACCCCAAAGATAAAGATATAGTCAAAAGAAGGGCCATATGTACCCCAATGTTCATAGCAGCAATGCCCACAATCGCCAAACTGTGGAAAGAGCCAAGATGCCCTTCAACAGATGAATGGGTAAAGAAGATATGATCCACATACACAATGGAATATTACACCTCCATCAGAAAGAATGAATACCCAACTTTTGTATCAACATGGATGGGACTGGAGATTATGGTGAGTGAAGTCAAGTAGAGAAAGTCAATTATCATATGGTTTCACTTACTTGTGGAGCATTAGGAATAACATGGAGAACATTAGGGAAAGGAAAGGAAAAGTGAATTGGGGTAAATCAGAGGGGGAGATGAAGCCTGAGAGACTGTGGACTCTGAGAAACAAACTGAGGGTTTTGGAGGGGAGGAGGGTGAGGGGACGGGCGAGCCTGGTGGTGGGTATTGAGGAGGGCACGGATTGCATGGACCACTGGGTGTGGTGCATAAACAATGAATCTTGGAACACAGAAAAAAAAAATAAAGTATCCAACACTAAAATTTAATTGGAATGTACAGCCTATTGACATTTAACAAAATTACTGATACAGTTGGGCACATGTCTACTAAGTTTTCTGTCTCTTCAATCCTTTAGTCTCCCTTTCCTGTCTTTTTTTGGGTTAAACTAATTCTTAGTAATCCACTTGCATTTTTCAAGTGGTAGAGATCCTTAACTAATTATAGTCTATCTTGAGTTAGTATCACACCACTTTAGAAATAATGTAAAAACTTACAACGGCATAATTCCATCTTAGTCTTTAATCCCCCTCCTTTGGGGTGCCTGGGTGGCTCAGTGGGTTAAGCCTCTGCCTTCAGCTCAGGTCATGATCTCAGGGTCCTGAGATCGAGCCCTGGCATCGGGCTCTCTGCTCAGCAGGGAGCCTGCTTCATCCTCTCTCTGCCTGCCTCTCTGCCTACTTGTGATCTCTCTCTCTCTCCTGTCAAATAAATAAAATCTTAAAAAAAAAAATAATCCCCCTCCTTTGATTGTTGTCATTTGTTACTTCTCTGTATGTTAACTCTTGCTATCTGTATCATTCCATAAGCACTCAGCATAGGCAAAGTCAAGTAAGTTTTTATACTCATGTTATCATGTAAGCGCTTGAAGAGAACAGGAACATGGTTTATACGCATATACATACATTCATACACACTTTTAAAGTTCAGCATCTACCTCTTAAGCCTCTAATGTATTGTGGATGAAGGTTTATAGATGTCAAAATAGAATAAAGCAGGAGGGAGTCAATCATAGCATCTTATTCCCCTTTCTCATCGACTCTGTGATATAGAAGATGTTACCCTTTTCCCCATTTTTTTTTTTAAATCTTTAGAAGTTGTCTTATAAAAACTACCCCTTAAAAAAAAAATCCTAAAGTTTTAGGAATTATGACCTGTACATTTAAAGGTTCAGCATCTGGCAAATTTTCCTTCTCCTAGGTTTACAGAGAATTCAGATTATTTCCTGGTTCTCCTCTGCCTTCAAACCCTATTCTTGTTATCATTGATTCTCCTTATAGATTAACAATCATTATAAAGACATAGGTTTTAAAAACTGATTATCCCAGATATGTGTTTACATATATAAAAAACATATTACAAAATCAACAGGGAAAAGTTACTTACATTAGGGAGGGAGGCGGTAGGATGGAGTAAGAAAGGAGCTACACTTCTTTGAATATACCATGTTTTTACAAGTGTGACTTTGGAACCATGTAAAATGCTTTTTGTAACATAAATTTAAAAATGTAAACCCTAAAAATCAAAGATAAAATTAAACACATGGGGGCATCTGGGTGGCTCAGTGGGTTAAAGCCTCTGCCTTCGGCTCAGATCATGATCTCAGGGTCCTGGGATCGAGTCCCACATCAGGCTCTGCTCAGCAGGGAGCCTGCTTCCCCTCCTCTCTCCGCCTGCCTTTCTGCCTACTTGTGATCACTCTCTGTCAAACAAACAAACAAACAAACAAACAAATAAATAAAATAATCTTAAAAAAAATTAAACACATGAACCTCAACGGTAATCTACAAGGTAGTATAACTACTAAAGAACTATTTCAAGTGACTTGAAAGTTCTGGGATTTAAATATATATCCTTACTAGGATATACCCTAAGGACAAAAACAAAAGCAAAGCTGAAAAAGTATTTTAAACTATTTTTACTAAACTATTTTTACTTACATGGTTGGTTGTGATCTCAGGATTGGTTTTTTGATATAGGTAAAGTGAGATACAGATAAGCAATTTTGATAGTTGAATCCCATCAATCTGATCTCCTTGAGAATTATAATATATGACACAAGACAAATAAAATCCAGATTTAAGATAGAAGAAATAAAAACCTGAAAGTACCAAATTTGAACCAGAAGTGTCAGTATGACAATGATGCACTTTATCATAAAAACAAAACATACATTTTCAAGTTCTGTCCACTGAAAGGCAACAACCAAAACAGAAGCAATGACCATCCTAAGGAGCCATTTTTCCTTAAAGAAATGGCTGACTTCAGTTCTAAGGCAGAAAGTGTACAAGATGAGCCTGCAAAATCTCTATATATGGAGAGCAAGGAACCCATGAAAATTAGTAGTGTCAGGTCAAAAAGAATAAGGAGTCATATGAAAAAGGCCCAAAGTATGACAATTTGAGCATCAATAAGGCTACTGCTGTAAATGTCTGCAACATCCAATGTTAAAATTCATGAGTTCAAGTTAATACCTAAATACAAATCCATTTGGTGGATGCCAACAAAACAACTCATTTTGAAAAAATTGTAAGTAAAGGAAAAGCGTCATACACTTAAGCCGTTCTTAAACAAAGGATACTACCAAGTAACCAAAGAGCAGAGAGAAGTTTCTTTTTTTAGGCAAGTATTCTAGCTTACACAAGGAGAAATATACAAATTAAAATATCACCATTTTGTAATCCCCAATGAATAAATATACATCTAGGCTTTAAGCATCAACTTCTAGTAAAATCCCAAAGAAAACAATTAGATACTTTGTGCCTGCTGATCAGGAAGACCACATCACTGTCTGAACCAGTCTTGACAAAAAGAGAAAGAACCAAATTCTAATCACATTTCTAATCACATTTCCATACTCAACTACAAATTCAAAAGGTATCAGATGACAGAGGAATATGCGAAAACTATACTATGGGGTTGCAATCAACAAAATCCAAACTGTGAGGAAGACTTTCAGCAGTGCTTCTCAAACTATGTGATCAACCGATTTATTTTTCCTTTCCTTTTTTCCCCTAATTTCCAATCTATCACAGATTATTTGTAAAATACAAATAAATAAGTACAGAAGCCTAAAACCCCATTTTTAAATTAGCATATCCAACAAATAAATAGAAAGTCACTGTCAAACTGCAATAAGGTTTCTAGACACCAATTTCTGTACTTAAGTCAACACGAAATTGCATACTTTGCGGACCAACATTAGATTCCAAGACCACATTTTGAGCAGAACAGATTTGTAGAACCAAGTATCTCATTTATCTTAATTCCAGGAAGAGAGGAACATCCTTTTAAACATTTTTAAAAAAGATTTTATTTGAGAGAGCGAGAGCACGAACAGGCCAGAGGGAGAGTGAAAAGCGACTCCCCACTGAGCAGGGAACCTGATGCAGGGAGCCAGAGGCAGACACTTAACCCACTGAACCACCCAGGCACCCTGTGAAGAACATCCCTACATTAAAAATAATTTAAAAGACCTATCAAGCTAGTCGCAGTGTATGACTTTATTCAGATCTCTTCAGTAAAACGAAATGAAAATTATTTATGAAACTTTAGAAAATCTGAACTGAATTTAAATAAGGAGTATTTTTAATGATGTTACTACATTAAAAAGAATCCTTATCTTTTAGAAACACATTATGAAATGTGTATGGGTAAAATGACATGCTGAGATTTCCTTTAAAATACAAGAGAAGGACGGATATATATGTATATATATATGTATTTGGTTTTGAGTTGGTAATTGTTTTCTTTTTAAGATTTATTTATTTGACAGAGAGAGAGAGATCACAAGTAGGGAGAGAGGCAGGCAGAGAGAGAGGGGGAAGTAGGCTCCCTGCTGAGCAGAGAGCCTGATGTGGGGCTCGATCCCAGGACCCTAAGATCATGACCTGAACCGAAGGCAGAGGCTTTAACCCACTGAGCCACCCAGTTACCATGAATTGATAATTGTTGAAACTATGTAATTAGTATATATGGGTAAGTTATCCTATTTTCTTCAATATACTTGATATTTTTCACATCTGAATATTAAAAATTCAAGATCTTTAAAATCTGGGTTTTTTTTTTAAGAATTCAAAAAGAGTTTTGGAGAGACAGCAGATTTTCATAGCATTCTGTGCCAGAAACAGTAATAAAAACTCTTATTAGAGGTGGTGTTGAATGCACTCTTTTACGACTCTGGTGTCTAGATGATGAAGTGAAAGAAACTTTAAAAACTTACACCCTTAACCAGTAAGCAAACTGCTATGTATGATACTCCATATGTGTAGTGTGAGTGAAGGAGGAAGGTATTTCAAGGTTTCCTGGAAAGAGTGTAGAACAATTCTAAAATTATATGCAAAGAGTCTATGTTTATTTTTAGAAAAACTCAAAAATCTTCTGTATTTGGAGACCTAGTATAAAAATTCCCGCTCCTCCAGACAGGAACATTATTTATTTACTATGTATAGCTAACCAACAACATGTCACTAAAACAAAAATCATTCCTACCACTTTTATGCTTTAGCAGTTCCTTTTATTCCAATACAGAATCCTAATTTCCACATAACTAATTTGAAAGAAATAAAGAGTTTCACACATTTTTAAAGATTTTTTAAAAACTTGGGGCACCTCGGTGGCTCAGCCGTTAAGCGTCTGCCTTCGGCTTTTAGGTCACGATCTCAGGGTCCTAGGATCAAACCCCGCTTCGGGCTTCCCTGCTCAGTGGGATGCCTGCTTCTCCTTCTCCCCTTGCTTGTGTTCCCTCTCTCGCTACCTCTCTCCCTCTCTGTCAAATAAATAATCTTAAAAAAAAAAAAAGATTCTTATTTAGTGTGATTATGCTGCTTTAGCTTGCTGGCACCTTATTCTCCAAACTTTTAATAGCTCTCTTCTCTCTCTTACTACCTCCCTCACCTCTAAGAGATTTTTTCTTTTTTTTAAAGAGTTATTTATTTGAGAGAGCACACACGAGAGCGGTGGGGGAGGGGGAGTGGGCAGAGAGAGGGAGTCTTAAGGGTGTGACCTGAGCCAAAACCAAGAATTGGATGCATAACCAACTGTGCCACCCAGGCAGGCGCCCCTCACCTATAACGTCGTAATAACAACAGACTCCTGGCTTTCATAAGCCATCCCCCTCCCCACCCACCCCACTCCTTAGTCTACGGTGGCGTGTCCCAGTTTGTCGTTTTGCTTAGGCTATAGCTAGGCCTGAACTGAGTGTGCGATGAGTCTGGTGGGCAACCACAAGAAGTTGCTGCTTTTCGTTCTTCACTCCACTCTTGCTCATTGTGAGGTAATGTGCTGTGACAAGAGTACGAGATCTAGGGCACCTGGGTGGCTCAGTTGGTTGAGCGACTGCCTTCGGCTCAGGTCATGATCCTTGAGTTCCGGGATCGAGTCCCACATCGGGCTCCCAGTTCCACGGGGAGTCTGCTTCTTCCTCTAACCTTCTCTCCTCTCATGCTCTCTCTCACTGTCTCTGTCTCTCAAATAAATAAATAAAATCAGACTCCCCGTGGAGCTGGGAGCCCGATGTGGGACTTGATCCCGGAACTCAAGGATCATGACCTGAGCCGAAGGCAGTCGCTCAACCAACTGAGCCACCCAGGTGCCCCAATAAACAAAATCTTTAAAAAAAAAAAAAAGAGTACGAGATCTAAAAAAGTAGTTTTTCATTTCCTTCCATTGACTATTATTAGCTCTAATCTTGGAAAAGCTGAGAAACCTGATATTAAAGCAATTCAAAGTCAGCAGGCCTATGTCCGAAACAAGCCTAATCTAAAAATTTACAGTACAGGGCTCTGTCCTGCACCCAACAAGCCACTGAATTATTTTTTTGCACCTTTACAACTTTTAACAAACGTACTAAGTAATAATTTAAATGGTTTAAAAGCAACTGCAGGGGTCCACAGGAAGTAAAGGCTGCTCTGTCTTTGTAGTTTTTCAAGTTAATACTAAATGACTTGCTAGAAGCTACCTCAAATGGGTCCTGGCAGAAACAGATGTTACCATGAGTAGAAAATAAGATCTTCCTAACATACTGAAAACAAGCAGTTTTACTCAAACCTACTGGGTCAATTATATGTAATCTAATTTATCCAGAAAAATTAGGAGTTTTAAGAAATCTTTGACCTATATATGAATGCTTGAAACAAAGTGAAACCTTGCTCTGCTGTGACTTCCGGTAATACGTGAAGAATCCCCACACAAGTCACAGGGGTCTCTTGTCTGAAATCAGAGGCACACAAATCTTTAATAAATCAGTCACAAACACAAGATGGTATTTTAAATATACAGTAGGAACATTTATTTTAACACTTCTAAAAGATATTTCTCCATGCCTGATGATTTGATATAAAAATCAAACCCATCATACTTTCCCCATCAGTCTTTCCACATCAAGGGCAATCAGAAATTTGTACAACATGAATATTTGCTTCTGAAACAAAAATTACAAATTAAGTGATAACAAAAATACACAAATCAACTGGACCCTAAATGAATTTCTAATGAAGTCTTTCCCCTTTCCCCCAATCACCTAGAACTTCTTTCTTCAGCCTCATTCTGCTCCTTTTCCTTTCTTTGCTTGGCCATGAACTTCTGTTAAAAGCAATTTGCAATATAAAATATTCATTAGGTGTTGCTCTGCTGTGTGTGAAAACATATCTAATATATTTCACTGAATTTATAATTAAAAAGATCCTGATCCTACAAAATAGAGATTAGAAACACAGTGCCTTACATTAACATTCTTTCCTTCCATTCACCAGTCATCTGATATTTATGATATACCAGGCATTACGCTTGGGGCTTGGGGATTCAGTGGTCAACAAGATAGGTAAGGCCCTTTACCTCATGGAGCTTACATTCTAGTGGGGGAGAAAAACAATAAAAGAATAAATAAATAAGACAAATTTTCGTGCTAGTAAGCACTATAAAGGAAAGAAATACAACAAGGGAAGTGACTGAGGTAGACCCTTCTTGGGGGTGGGAGGGAGTTCTGTACTTTTAGCTGGGTGTTTCTTAAGCAAAAGCCTTTCTAGGAAGCTGATATTTGAGTCTAGACTTAGCTAAAAGTGGGGAAGAGGCAGCTATCCAAGTGGGACTGGGAGAGGGCAAAGGAACAGGGATATAAAGGTGCAAAAGCAGCAAAGGGGCCTTTTATATGTATGAAACAAAACCTGAGAGCACCAGAAAAACTGAAACATAGTGAGCAGGAACACAGAGTGAGGCCAGAGAAATGGAAAGGAATCGATCATGTAGAGCTTTACAGACCTGCAAGAAGTAGTCTGGATATTATTCCAAGTGTAATACAAAGCCAGTGGAAATTTTAAATGGAAAAATGACACGATAAAGTTAAAAGCATAGATAGGATAGCATAATGATTAAGGGTTTGAGGCTAGAATAAAACAGAGCTAGGTTGAAATCCTAGGTCTGCCACTAACCAGCTATCTGATCTTGGGATTAGATACTTGTTAAGCCTTTTTCCCTCACCTTTAAAATTGGAATGATTAGAAAAATAATAAAAATAATAAAAAAGTTTGGAATGACAGCATGTACCTCATAATGTTGATGGGGAGGGATTAATATAAGCTTCTAGCAAATAACAACTCAATGTTAGTTGAATGTCAGTACCCCAAATTCAGTTTAGGGGATATATAAAACAACTCTCAAACGTTCAGGAGGAATCAGAACCATTGCTTCAACTATGGCTAATGATGATTCTCTAAAGGAGCACTTCCTAAAGATGAGTCCAACTTAAAAAGGGGGGGTGGTGAGAGGTGTCGTTAAATCAGTTTAGGAAATGGGTTAAATAAAGTTAAACAGATTCTGACCAGATAATTCACAAATTTAAATGTTATATGTCCACTGACTTTGCAAGAAGCCACCAGAATACATGGTTTCCCACACTTTAATGGAGAGTTATATGGGACTAGTGATCTGCAGAATCTACCCTGGGAAATGCTGCCAGAGGAAAAGGAACAAAGACTAGAAGTTTCTTGCAAGGTACAGTGAAGACTGTACTTTTGAACCATAGAGCAATAAACTGGCACGAATCTTTGAAAGTTCTCCCGAAGAAAAAGAATATACATTCTGGGTGAACACTTAAGTAGTCTGATTACAATACCACCTGAAATATTTTATGAGGTGTTAAGAAAAAAAACTTACCTCTGTATTTTGCTTATGCCGTGTACTCTTGCAGTGATTTGTCATTGCTTTTTCACCTGAGTAGAAGAGGGAACAAATTGGACAGAAGAATCCAGCCTTCGGTACAAGGAAGTCTAAATCTAGACCACAGGAAGAAAGAGGGGGAAGAGAATGGAGGGAAATTATTATCTATAGCTGTGTAAACATGACAAACATGCTAATCATAGTATATGCTCACATATAAACGTAAATATATAAGGCTAAGTAGCTAGGGATCAAGAGCAATTAAGCCTTTAATCACAAAACCGAGGGCTTCACTTACTTATTTTTAAGATTTTATTTGACAGAGAGATAGTGAGAGAGGGAACACAAGCAGGGGCAGAGGGAGAAGCAGGCTGAGCAGGGAGCCTGATGTGCGGCTCCAGATCATGACCTGAGCCGAGGGCAGATGCTTAACGACTGAGCCACCCAGGTGCCCCCGGAAGGCTTTATTTTATTTTATTTAAAGATTTTCTCTCTGTCCCTTCGTGTTTTATTTAAGATTTTATTTATTTGACAGGGAAAAAGACATCACAAGCAGGCAGAGAGGCAGGCAGAGAGAGGAGGGGAAGCAGGCTTCCTGCTGAGCAGAGAGCCCGATACGGGGCTCGATCCCAGGATCCTGAGATCATGACCTGAGCCGAAGACAGAGGCCTAACCCACTGAGCCACCCAGGTGGCCCTGCAGGCTTTATTTTTTGAACATATTCTGTAATATTCCAGAGCCCCAGGATATCATGAAATTTCTTCAGAATAGCAATTCGTTGAAAAAGAATCTAATGGTGTTTTTGAAATGAACGTCTTTGGAATCCCATTAAAATAAAAGTAGAGAAAAAGAGGCAGAACGATGGGCAACTCTTTGCCTGAGGAATATGCTGAGTAAATAGATCTGGTGCTCCTTTAGCTCATTTTAGCTGGCCACAGTTTGCTAGCTAAGCTTTTCTGCATGTTTACTTTACTGAAATTTCTGCCTGGGCAAGTATAACTTAGTTCTTACCACAGCAGTAAAGAAAGTACCAGGAATAAAAAAAGACCTATCCCAGACTTTTAAGAAGGCAAAAAAAAAAAAAAAAAAAAAAAATCCTTGCTAGGTAAAAAAATGATTTCTGTTTTCAGAAATGCTAACAGTCATCTAAACAACAGAACATTTACTATGGTACTGAATTTTTATTTCATATGGATAAGGGAAAATGTCATGTTTACTTTACCTTCAGGGACATCTGGTACCACTGATTTCCCTAAAGAAGAGTCCTCAATCTTCTTACGTTTTCGTTCTGGTTCTGAATCCTTTAATCCAGATTCCTCGTCAACTAAAATCATTAAATTTTTCAAGGAAAAGAAGTTATTCAAAATAGATTTACAGTCTGTAAGGCTAACACCAGATAATCCCTGCCTTAAAAGTTTAATTTATGGCTCATCTCTCTAAGTAAACCTTCCTTGGCTAATCCCATTGTACCACTCTTCTAAGACTCTTCACTGTTAGGAATAAATAAAGCTAATAGCATATCTTATTTATATATTGTTCTCAAAATAATTTAAAAGAGTAATGGGAGAAGTTCAAGTTCTGTAATTGCTGTCAAGAGTTAACTAGTGTACATAAAGGGCTGGGGTGGGAAAGAGTGTGGATTGAGGAGGAAAGGACAAGGGCAGAAAATAATTCTCATGCCCTGTACTGAGGCCCTCCCTATCAAAAAACACTGAACCTCCACCGATAGAGACCCCTGTCTGACAGTAAACAAGTGACATCACAAATGTTCAAGTCTGGCAAAGTAAATAACAAGAAACATGCAGTTTTGGCAGACTCTGCATAGTATGATCTTGGGGAAGAACAGAACAGAAACCGGTTGGTTCCAAGCAATCCTGGTTACCCTCAGTAGCTGCAATACCTTACTGTTACATGGTAGCTGACAAGTCCCTTTCGCATATCTATCTACCCTTCATTTAGTTTTTATCTCATGTGAGATAAGCAGGTCAAATCACCATTATTCTTTTTTCTTCATAGATGGAGAAAGCAAAACCAAGACATAAGAAACTGGTATGGCCACGGCTAGGCGGCTTTTTAGTGACAGAGGTGAGAAGCAAAGTTTGTGACTTCAAGTTCAGTGCTCTCTTCATGCAACTAAGCTACTCTTCAACAAATCTGAGGGGATGGACAGGGACCATGAAATCATTATTCTTGTGTTTTGTTTTTTTACTGGTCATCAAGCCCTAAAGATCTGATTAAAAAAGTTATCTCCCTTTTCTTGACTCAATTAAAATAACCCCTCGTCTCCTCCTACGAAAGTTTATTGCCTCATCAGAATAACCAATAAATTTTCTCAAACATATTTGCTCCTGCCACTCCAAAGGGATATTTATGTTGTAATAATAAACATACACAATCATATAATAATTACTTAAATAGATTAAGACAAGTATTTTAGGTTTACAATTGTTTAGAAAACTACTATTTCTTCAGCTAGGTTCTTCTGTCAAACATATTGTCCATTAACAGAAATAAATTGTTATATAAGCAGTAAATAAGTCACTTTTCTCTATTCTTCAGTTGAGATAAGGCAGTTCTAAGAAAACTGGTAGCTGCAAACAGAAATCCTGGAGCAAAAACACCCCCATGAAATCCTACTCGGAGCTATTTGTCAGATTACTAAGCCACTATGGCTTGGCGTCAAGGAGAGCTTATGGAGAAGAACAGACAGAGGAGGAGTGTACCCACTTGGCCATGGGAGACAGCTTCAGGAAAGAACACGTGATCAAGTAACGCATAATGCAGAGAAGTCAAGTAAGACTGAATTAGGAAGGGAAAAAACTTAATAAATCAAGTTGGATAACAATCCAATGGGGGTTTATCAATATAAACTTCAGAAAGGTAGCTTAGAAAGAAGCCAAGATACATTCAGTTCATTGGGAGGAAGAAGTGAAAATAGGTGGTTCCTTCCAGATACTTTGCCCTGAAAGGAAAGAGAAAAGGTGGGAGCCAGAGGATTCTAAGGTTAAAGGCATTATTTATTTATTTTTTTAATGGGAAAGATGACTATTTTGTATGTGTTGTCAAGGAAGATAACACAGAAGCTGGCAGAGAGTGGACATCCTGTATTTGCTCTGGTAAATGGAAATAAAAGCAAGGTTATCCAAGGAGGAATGAGCTGATTAAAGCGGTATGTGATACAAAGGGGGAAAGACTTCTATTACACCTGGTTAGGAAATGGGAAAGAAAGGAGGCCTATAATAGATTGTGCAGCAGCACTGAGGACCCAGCTGAGGTCAGGTTCAACGAACTCGGACTCAATGACAGTTGGCAGTTTTTCCTTAAAGACAGAATAGAAAAGCAAGAGGAAAGGAGGGTGCATCAAAGAGGATGTACAAAGGATCCCCTGGAGTGCTGTTTAAGTCACCCTAGTAATTGATTTTCGCTCTCCCTGATTCCGTTAACTTGAGATCTGGAACTGTGTGCTTCTTTTCCTGTCCTTTTATTAATCTTGCTACAAATACAATGGACACAATGACAAATATTTGTTGAGGGACTAGAGTACTCGCCCTTACTAGACACCGGTCCATCTTTGTTTCCACATAAATTTTATCAATGTTAAGACATCTCTGGCTGGCTGCATGGTGGCCTCCACAAAGCAAGGGATCTGGGTCCACAAATAAGAGCTGGTTAAGCAACAATTTCTACTTGATGCTGCAACATGGTCAGAATAATCTTTCACGTGTATCATTTCCACAAATTTGTCATATTCTATTGTCACATTCTATCACAAAAAGGATTGCCTATTATTCTCTCATTCCATTATGTTCCACTATCTCTAAATTACAAAGACCAAAATCTTTATCCAGGTAAGGCTGCTTTCCCCACCCCCACCCCTACCCCCACTCTAGTTCACGGTTTTTCCACTTTTCTTCTTAGATAGAAGACCTCTGGGACTTCAACCACTACCTTGTGTTGTGTTACTCTCTACTCTTCTCCCCACTTTCATCGATCCTGCTTTACCTTCACTAATTTGGAAGGCCTCTTCACCTTTCATTGGGTCTGTCGCAACAGCTTTTCCCGATGCTGGTGTTTTCCCAATTCTAACTCTCTTGGTTGGCGTTTTAGCTTTAAAGAGAAAGTCTAATTTATTGCTATAGTAATAGCATGCCACTCTTAGTTCAGAAATTATTTTGATCTCCCTAACGTGAGCTAAACCTATTACTCTATACAAATATTACTTACAAATTACTTACAAATTTTACAAAAATTACTTACAATTTTACTAAAATTACAAATTTACAAAAAATTACTTATGAATATACAAAATATTCCTTAAAAGTGAAATGACACCTTCACAATCTTTTCTAAATCCTAAATCTGAGGAAAAACTGGGAGGCAGTCTGATATAACGTCCTTCGACTAATGAAAAGCTGTCTTTTCCAGTAACATAAATATACCATTTCCATTCTAACTTGGGCACTGTAGTTTGTTTTCCAGCTCTGTTGTCTTTTTTTGGAAGTATGATAACTTAGGACAAAGTCTGCTCTGTCACTAAAAGCAATCTGTAAACTTGTACACATTCCTTTGGAAAACATCACAGGCCATCACTATTTGTTGACTTCTTATATCAATATAGGGACAATTATGAGTAATGCTACAACATAAATCTTTAAAATTTTAAATGTAATCCCCTCATAAAGAAGGAAAATTACCACTTCTAAGTATCTACCTGCTAGGTGTCTCTGAATCATGGTTTTCAGATCCTCTTCCATAACATTCTCACTTACTGAACCAAGTTGGGAAAAAGCTTCAAGTTTCATCTTCCTTGTGTCCGCAGCTCTCTTTTTCCTATCCCCTCTTTTATCTGTGGGACGGTCATTTTTGCTTTGTGCTAACTCTACTTTTAAATCATTATCTCCATCTTCCTCTTCTCCAACTTCATCAACAGTAACAAAATTAAGCTCTTCTTTAAGGTTGTTAAAATCTGCCAGCGAGTCTTCATCCTCTTCCGTTACTTCATCCAAAGTCACTAAATGCAGATCACTGCTGTCGTCCTGTATTTCATCTACAGTAACTAAAATAGAAGGGTCTTCAGGCATCTGGGAAGAAATGAACCCAATGGGATCCCTTCCAGTATTTCTCTCATCTCCTTTAGCATTTAAAGTGGCAAAACTTAAGTCGGCCGACTCATTTAAAGGTAACTCCTCAACTTCTCCAATTTCATCCACAGTTACCAAGCGTTCCTGTTTGAGGAGATCTTGCTCCTCAGCCACTGATAGTACAGTAACATCTTTAGGTTCACTGTGGGAAATGCAATCATCTTGATCAATTAACTCATCTAATGTAAGAAGTGAATTTGAATTTTTTACCATTTCTTCCATATTTATTTCTTCTTCATCAATTACTTCATCCACAGTGACCAGAGCTTGTGCTAGGTGTGCAGCTCCATCTTCCTCTTCCCCAATCTCATCCAATGTTACAAAAGATAATTCCCCCTCAATAACACGAGGGGTAGGTGTTTTCCCCTTCTTCTTCTTTAAGTTAAGTTCAGAGGAAGGATTGTTTTTGAGAGCATCTCTTCTTTTTCCCTTTAGTGGGTTTTGCTTGGTTTGAAAAATATTTACTTCTTCTATAACCTCATCCACAGTGACAAATTCATCCAAATTAAATGGAAATAATGGTTCCTGTTGAAGAGATTTAAAAAAAAATCACAGACCCGTGAATAGAACTAATTAGATAACTGGTTAGGTTCCAAATGGTCCCAGCAAATGTGCATGAAATATCATCTGTGAGAATTTCAGTGCAAAGAAGTTTCCTACAGGCTGAGATAAACTATTTTTTAAGGCCCCACAAATGAATTAGCTTTAATTCACAAAGCAAACAATACCAAAGGTAAAATCCTAACAATATCAACCTAATTCCACCTTTACTTAGTTTCAGTTAAGATTACACTTCCTAAATGATGTACAAGTTTTGATATATGAAGCACAAAAAATACCACATTTAAAGCATTTATCAAACTACAATGTAAAAAGTTCATTGTTCCCTATTAAATGATACCTAATAAGTGTTCTAGAAGACTTACTGGGCTATTAAAAGCACCTCAAATGTATCTAGAAAGTAAATAGCTAAGTAGGTGTAATATAGTTAGCTACAACATTAATATAAAACATTTTACAACATTAATATAAAGTTTACATTTAGAGAAGGTTATATGAAAAAATTCTTACTAAATAAGACAATGCCAAATATAATGGCACTTGAAAAAAACCAAACAGTATCTCTAATTTGAAAAATGGTGCCACTACTAAAGAAAATAAATTCCCAGCAGGCCTCCTACAAATTTAGTATGCTATCAATGATCGATTACTAGCATATATAATGACATAAGAACATATAGCCAGTAATTTTGGGAGGAAGAAATATGTAAGCATTTATACTATCAACTTATTAATAAGCCAACAGAAACATTATCCTTATTATGTTTCTTAAACTACTAATATTTCTCCTCTGTGCCCTGATAAAATGACCTAAAAAATATTCTATGAATGGAAAAACACAAAATACCAAACAACAACAAAAATAACATGTTTATTTGGCAGGAGAACTTAGAACCAAGAAAGTAAATCTTAGAGCCCATCCAGTTAGGTTAAATTGAGCCATCAAAAAGACCACCTGTTTGGAAGTTCCACAAAATGGCAAGGATTCTAGTCAAATACCAAGTCTCCTTTAATACACACAATTCTATTGTGTTTATAACCTATTGCTGTCAATAGGAGATTGGAGGGATTTTTCTACTCTAATTCCCTTCCTGCCCCTGCATAACTTTTTGCCCTGCACCATAAACACAAACAACTTAGCCTAGCTCAAGGTCAAAAAACAAATTAGTGGTAGAATCAAAAACAAAATATCTCATTTCTGTCTCTTGTTCTGTTATCAAATTGATTATTATAGGAGAGATACTAGTTGTAAGATAGATGAACTCTTCTGTGGAAGGATAGAATAGAAGGCTTATTAGTGTTAGTGAACTGTTTCTCACCTCTTTAGATTTGGAACTTCGACTAGTGGTGCTTTTAGGATTCTTAGTGTTTTGCCCAGCCAAGGTCTGAAATATTAAGTAAAAAATAAAGAAAAAATAGAATTTACAACTATGGTATTAATATTCTTTTTTTAAAAAAAGAATCCAAACACCAAAAAATATCCAAACACATTCATTTATGCGAATAGTTAACAGGTATACCAGACTAAGTCAACAATCATTTTAACAACACAGGCATCACCTCTTTAAGTTGTAGGTAAATTCAGTTTCACTGATCTTTTCTTCCCTATACCCACAATGTCTAAGTTGGGCAATCAGTAAGCCGATAAAGGAAGTTTCAATTTAAAAGAGAAAACGGTTTCCCATTCAGAAGCAGAGTGGTAAATCACCTCAGGAGAGTCACTGCAGACTTTTTTTTTTAAAGCACACTTGTATTTCTGACCACACTTTATCCAAACAATGCTTTTCAAACCTGTTCATAAATTACAAACTTGAGCTTACTATTCTAAGTGTCTACTGGCTTACATCGGTGGAATCATGGGAGTGGAGTGAGGAGATGAAAGTACAAAAGCAAGATGCCATCTCCTACTCCAAAGCTACAACAGCAGGGCTACTCATTTCAAAGATACACTGAGCCATTCTTCCTACCCTCCTCACCTTATTGTTGCTGTCATGCCGTTTCATGACGGAGGGTCTAGCCTCTGTTTCCTGAGACTGTTTTGTAATATCCCTGTAATCCAGTTCAGAATCCTTGCCTTGCAGGGCTGAGATCCTTCCAGTGCCTCCTCTGGTAACACCGCTCTGACTGGGTTTGAATTTATTGCTGCTTTCAGCCAAGCCTGACCTGGCCCTTGTAGGTTTAAGGAGACCCAATTCCTTGGCTGAAAGCTTCTTTTCGGCATTTATTTGATCTCTGAGTACAGATTTCAGAAAACTTTTCTGGTTTTCGGATTTTGAAGTAGCTTTTGCCTTTGGAGTGGAGACCATACCAGCTCTGATGCTTGATTTAGTGCTAGATGTATTTGATACAGCCAACATACTAGTTTTACTAGTTTCATCAGGCTTACTAGCCTGACCCATTCCTTCATTTGGGTATGTCTTGGCCACAGTATTTTCTGGAGGCTTTTCTTTCACTGCTGCCACAATCTTTTCCAACTTCTCGGCAACCAGCCTCGCATCATTCTTTTCAGTCTTCTCTGTTCCTATTTGCAGATCCATTCTGGTTTCCTTACTATTAAATTCATTTTCCTCCTTTTCATCCATGTTACTTTTCTCAGAAATTCCCTTTTTGCTCACTGCCTTCTCATCCCCAGTGGGAATTCCTGGTACCAAGGCCACAACACAAGTAGATGGTACTATTTCTGAAACAGTTTCGTGTTTGTCCACTTCAGCTACAGCTTCTATCATAGACTGTGTAATCCTAGAAAAGAAATCCTCTGCTTCAGATGGAGATTCTTCTAGAATTCCTTTGATGTTCCTTTCTTCTATAAATGTACTGTCAGATGTTGATAATTCTGTTTCAGGGTTAATAATTTCTGCCTCTTCCTTCTCAAAGTCACTGGTATACACCTGCTGATTTAAAACACACTCCTCTACATTTTCAGTGAATAATTCAATACTGATTGGAGTGGACGCTACAAAAGGAATTTCCACTTTGACCTCTTCTCCTTGAGTTTCAACTTCCAACGTTTGAATAGCAAAGTCAGAGTCACACAGTGCCTTTTCAGGTTCTTCCTCACAAGGTTCTTCCTGCTGTACAGAAGTTTCTGTTTCAACGTTGGGTACAGTTTCTTCTTCAACCTCACTAGGTTTAACAGAGAGACTATCAGCTGCTGTTTGCACCTCACTTTCATCAACTGGACTGTTTTTCAAGCCAGGGCTAAAAGTATTTAAAAACAAACAAAAAAAGAACACAAACAAAACACAAACAAAAATCAAACTATGATGAGAATTCAACCATTATAAATAATCCTTTTGATGCCAATTGTTAAGACTTCCTGATGCATTAGTAATAAGCACTGGGAAATCCAGCCAATCAGTATTAAAATGGCTAAGATGTTTTGACATAAATATGTAAACAATATAAAATTTTAAGAGATCTTCCATTGCACTGAAGATTTCTTTTTAGTTCAGAAGAAATACTGGCAAAATTATGACCACTGATACAATCCTTACAACCAATTTTTTCCTTCGGTGTCACATTTGCACTAGACATGAGGAGGCTGAACATGAATCTAAGACATCTCAAATTATTAAGATCTTCCCAGCAGTGGTTACTGAAATAACAAAATATGTGTATAGTTCTACAATGAAACTAATAGTCCATGCATTGAAATTTAAAATTTTCAGTAAATCTTACCTAAAACGAACAGATACTTGTAGGGAGAAAAGGCTACACTCCTAACAATATCAACCTTTTTTTTTTTTTTTAAGATGTGAGACAGATTTGTTTTTCCCAAGAACTGTATTTATTAATAATACCTAAAAGAAAACTTTCTTTGGAAGTATTTTTAAATACTCTTTTGGATTTAAAGTTAGAGGCAAAACTGATAGAATCATCTTAATATAAAGTAGGTGCTTTTGGCTACTTGAGTGAGAAGGTATATATTAAAAGAAATCTTTCCAGTTACAGAGAATAACTTAAAATTCTAATACATAATTTAAAATTTTAAGTAAAATTATTCAGAAATGAAGAAATGAAGAAAATACATGCCCAAGTACATGCCATTGATATTTCACTGTGATCTTCCCAAATCCAAGGTAAACAAAAAGGTGTAATAATTCAACTTATTTCATTGAGACAAAGAATAAATTATTGTTATATTAATGTTCCATAGATCAGAGGTTATCTTTAAGAGTGACAAGGAAAATCTTAGCTTCCAAAAACAATGTCCAGCATGCTGTCAATGCAAATCAAATTTAACAAATATATTAACTTATTACATTAGAAGCAACCGGTTAGAGGAAGACCCAGAAAGTGATGCCGTATCAACACCTCACAACACCTCACAGAAAAGAATAGTTTTTTTTTTCCCTCCTAGTTTTCAAGGAAAGAGGGGATGAAACACCTCCTTGATAGGCTTCTCAAAAAGTGGCCATAATATCCTTTAGTTAATGCAAGGTGATGTGTATCTGTGTCTCAAGATGTTAATATTTCAAAACCTTGGATAAAGTAAGTGTTACCATATCAGGGTAAAATCATTTGAACCAGTAAATTGATCTTCCCCGCTGAAGATGGTTAAGTTTAAACTTCCAAAGGAGATATAAAGATCAGAGAAACACCTCTTGATGAAAAGTTATAGAAGCAAAAGAAAAAAAAAAAAAGAAAAGTTATAGAAGCAAGAGTTTGAGGAATTTAAGTTCAACAGTTGGTAACCACACACCTTAATCAGTATGTATTCAGTATGTATTCTACTCATTTATATAAGCTTCCTTTGTATGGTGAAAGGGTTTAAAACTTCTTTTTTGAAATTATTCACATCCCTTATACCAATGGCTGATTTTAAGTGTTCCAAATTCTTAGAACTAGTCAGAATAAAACTTGTGGCCAAGCACAAATACGACAAAGGTAAGAAGTTCTGCCATTCAGTTACAGCAGTTATGTGAATAATACTTCTTGAAAGTGAGCTTTAATTTTAAAATTATAAGACTTATTTCCGATAAGGAAGATTAAATCCAAATTCCTGCCTCAATATAGAACTGCACCATTAACCCTAAAGGCTTTATAAATTAGGATTATACAAAAACACCAATCTACCCAGCTAGAAGGATAACAATAGAGATTTTGATTCCTGGCTCTAGGATATAGCAAATCCTTCCCCTTTACCACATTTAAAGTTTATCAAGAGAAAAAGCTATTATCTCTTATACAAAATCAATCACTATGCAGTTTCGTACTTCAAACAGAGAGTATGGAACCACTTGAAAAATGGCTTAATATGATGTTTGTATGTGTTCGTCTTTTAAAATTACAGTTGTTGGGGTGCCTGGGTGGCTCAGATGGTTGAGTGTCTACGTTTGGCTTGGGTCACGATCCCTAAGTCCTGGGATCGAGTCCCTCATCAGGCTCCCCGCTTGGTGGGGAGTCTGCTTCTCCCTCTGCTCTTCACCCTGCTTGTGCACTATCTTAAATAAATAAATAAAATCTTAAAAATAAATAAATGAAATTACAATGCTTTTTTTTTACAGAATTCATTTACCAAAAATTAATGTCTAGTTGTTTGGCTAATATGGAAAAAAGTCTCCATGTTCATGAGGTTAGCCTGTAAAGTCCATTTGAGATGTCAAATAAATGAAATTATTAACACCAGAGTAAAAAAAACCCCCAGTTTTTTAGAGATCAAAGGAAAACACAGTCGTAAGTCACATTTTGGGAAATGCACAAAAAAGAAATAGGGAAGGCATTCAGGATTTAAGTATCTAATTTCCACCCCTGACCCACTTCCATTCCCCCATAATACCATAGTTTCAAAACAAAAAAAGCTGGGTGTGAGAACAAAGGTTAACAACCATACCCTATACTTTCTGAGAAACTTTAGACTGCAACTTAACAATACTGGAGATTAGTATTTATTTAAGAGGAACATTGGGTACTTCCCAATATTGTTAATGGGTTGGTGAAAACTGCACCTTGCATCCTTATTTGGAGGCTTAATCACATGAAAGGTAAATACAGTTTACATGGGAGATGAGAATAGGCAAAATGTAGAATATTATCAATATATCCACAGGAGATTTCCTTTAAAAAGGAAATATATTTAAAGACTTTACACTAATTATAAACAAAAGGATCACACTCATGATGAATCAGCACCTGCAAGTGCTTCAAAAACAAAAACAACACAAGCACCGGTATTTTCCTAGGATCAGTTTACTCCAATAAAAAAATGTGAAGTATTCAGGCCCCATCCCACGTCTTTTTTTTCTAATGTCATATAAGTCAGAAAAAAACTGACTGCAAAATGGGAATTACTAGAACTAGAATTTTTAAAATTAATTTTATAAAATTACCATAATAGACAACTATCTGTAAACTCCTTAAGAAGATCTTTGATTAGGAAGTCAAGATAATAAGAGGAAAAAATGACCAGAACACAGACCATAGCTAATCTTGCAGACTTAAAACTATGTCAAATGAAATCTATAAAATGAGATTCATCTGTAAAATGAATTTTTGAAAGAGCCTATCCACTTAGCCAGAGTTACTGTGGCCAAACTGTAGGTCCGTCTATATTACATGTAGCATTACCAACTTACTGCCCTTTGTGGGCTTTTTATAGCCAACAGTGCTGTTGGTATTACTTCTTAGACACGTGAACATAATTGGTACGATGGTGTACAACTTTAAAAAAAAGTCTGTACTGGCATACACACAGCAAGCCTAATTGCTTAAAGTTACCACATTTTAAAGAACTCTTAATCATCTTTATCATTTAAAAGCCTCATATAAGAATTCCTAAGAAAAATCCATAAGACATCCTGCTTTTCAGTCATCTTAAAAATAGTACATCAAATAAAACAAACTTTCCATATTTAAATACTTTCCGAATGCTCTTTCAAACCCATAAGCTCTTACCACACTGACTCTAACAAATAAGAGCAAATCACTTAGTATATTAAAGAGGGGAAAGAATTCTAAATCAGTGATTTCCAATGAAGAGCAGTAAAAAGGTTATTAGTTGGTGGGGCAAAAGTGGTGATAAAGGTGCTATTCATCAGGATCCAAAAGTTACTAAGAAGAGGGTGTACTATATGTGGTCAGAACAAGACTGGGAGTCACTAGCTTGTATATACACTGAAGAACAATTTTTCATATTTCACCCAAGCTTTCATACATTATTTTGCTTTATAAATATCCTTTTCCCTACTCCAGTTGTCTTCAAAAAGTATCAAAATACATACTGAATACCTTCTTTCTGGTTATGAGTCAATGAAATTTTAAAAGATTGTACAAAATGATTAAAATTTTATTACTGTGTTTAACAATTTTGGAATAGAAAAATCTAACAAGATGTAATGCTGATAACGGAGTCGAGCTGTTCAAGAGTCTAACAAAACATTTCATAAAGAAGTCATATTTATGTATTTAATTCAAACTGGGTTTACAAATTTAGTTTTTCTAAAAACAAAAACAAAAAAACCCAGTAAACACCCAAAAGAGACTAAAAAAAAGCAAACAAAACAACGCTTGGCCAAACAATCAAAAAAAACCCCAAAAACAAAACAAAAAACACCCACCAAAAAACCACGTACATACACCATAACATTCATATATATATATATATACAAAATGGACATAAGAGATACAAACATTTTGCTACAAGTGAACAATTATCATAAAATACAGAAACAAAATCCAGTAATTAAATACAACGCAAAAATGTTAGTAAGCTTAAAGCAACATACCTTTCTTTTCCTAGTTCTGGGTCTTTGTCAGCTTGAGCCTGTAACACAATTCCACATTTCATTAGAGGCTATTCTACGGGATTTTAAATATTTAACCCATCAATGCTATGTTTTCTGTTCTTAAAATCTAAGCTAAAAAAACAAGACCACGTCTTAAAAATATACGGAAAGAGTTTTCAGTGTCCACATAACTATCAGGTTCTAGAATTTTCCCATTCGATAAAGAGTCCTAAGTTAGGTGATAGGGAATAATGGGACACACAGCAATTAATGAGAAAAAAAGTCTCCTTAATATTGATATAAAATAAGAAACTCTTTTCAATGCCTGGGTAGCACAGTTGGTTGAGCACCCAACTCTTGGTTTTGGCTCTCGTCATTATCTCAGGATCCTGAGATCAAGCCCTGCATCAGGTTCTGTGCTCAGCTGGGAGTCTGCATGAGATTCTCTCAGCCCCTCTCTCCCTCTGGCCCTCCTTCCATGTGTGCGTGCTTGCACACGCAGGTTCTCTCTCTCTCTCTTTCTCTCTCTCTCAAATAAATACAATCTTAAAAAAAGAAACTTTATTTATCTTTAAAGGCTTGGAAATACTGCTTTTTTTTTCAAGAATAAAAACCTGAAATATCAACATCTTTATTGTGCAATTATTATTTAAAAAGACTTCTATTAATAAGGGAGATGAGGTAACTTAAAAAGCTTTCTACTCAAAACACCTAGTGGCACTGGGTGGGGCTCAGGTCACGATCCTGGAACGGAGTCCCTCATTGGGGCTCAGTAGGAAGCCCGCTTCTCCCTCTCCCACTCTCCTGCTTGTATTCCCTCTCTCACTGTCTCTGTGAAATAAATAAAATCTTAAAAACAACAACAACAACAACAACACCTAGAAGTGCTGAACAAAATTTAACATTCTTTTTTTTTTTTTTTAAAGTAGGCTCCATGCCCAGCGTGGAGCCCAATGTGAAGCTTGACCTCACAACCCTGAGATCAAGACCTAAGCTGAAATCACGAGTCGGATGCTTAACCAACTGAGCCACCCAGGCACCCCTAACAATAATCCTTTAAAACATATATCTGAACCACCAAAAAAATCAATGTCCTAGGGCCCAAAAGAGAAGTAGAATTAAAATTCAATGCCTATGTACCAAGCACCAGTCCAGGCACTGGACACATCAGTGAACAAAACAACAAAAACTATCTGTTCTTTAGAGCTTATATATACTAGCTGTAGGCTTCTTCTCTGGGAATCGTGTGCTCTGAGTTGAGAATTACCTTTCTTTAGATATATTAAAAACTGAATGTTATACTTTAAAGAAAGTTGAATAATGTGCTTAGAAAGGGTTTCTGGTGTAGGTGATGGGAGTCCCAGAGTAAAGGCCTTCTTTACTGGGGCATTTTCTTGGGTATTCTGTCTACACCCTGATGACACATAACCAAAACTAAAGATGACAGTTGATAATCCCCATGCATAGTATTTACAAGCAGTCTTCCCATTCATGGGAAAAGCTTATGGGGGGAGGAGAGCAGCCTGCATGACAGCAAAGGAAATCTATACCAGATACCTGTATTAGCTAACTTGCTTCTTTATTCATAGAGAGAAAAATAAATGCGCAACAGAGAATAAGATATGGATACAAAATGAACTGAAGATATTTCAGACACTGAAATACTCCACAAATCAGTATAGGTGCTACTTCCAGAAACAACATTAAAAATTTAAAAAGAAGAAATAAATAATAAGAGAGGGGCGCCTGGGTAGCTCAGTAGGTTAAAGCCTCTGCCTTCGGCTCCGGTCATGATCTTGGGGTCCTGGGATCGAGCCCCACATTGGGCTCTCTGCTCAGCAGGGAGCCTGTTCCCCCCCTCTCTCTGCCTGCCTCTCTGCCTACTTGTGATCTCTCTCTATCAAATAAATAAAAAATAAAATCTTTAAAAAAAAGGAAAAAAATAAGAAATACCTTCTTCAGGTGAAGGAACACACTATCTTTATATCTTTATAAATTCACTGAGTGCTCTAAAGCAGGATATATGAGTAAGTCCCAAACCAAGATAAACCTTGCTCACTGGGCTAGCTATGCTGATCCTCCTTGGAGTTCCTGAATCATCCAATCTGTCCTTAAGGACTTAACACTTGCCCTTCAGTTTAAAAACTTCCTCTCTTTTTATTGTAGAGCTTGCTCTCTTACTTTGTTCAGGTCTCAAATAACTATTCCTCAGAGGAACTAACCCTGCCACTGTAAAATAAACATTCCCCCCATCCATTACTCGCTACCCTTTTATCTTGATTGGTCTCCATAACACTTATAGCATTTCTTAAACCACCTGACATTGAGTGTGTAAGTGTGTGTGCACATATAATCTTTTATAGTCCATCTTCTCCACTAAATACAAGGTCCTTGAGGAATAGGATATCAACTCCCCTGTTTATCAATGTAGTCCAATGTCTAAAACAGAGCTGGCATAGAAAAGGAATTAAGACAGGTATTAGTTTAATGAACCGATCAACAAATGCTAAAAGTTTTCAAAAGAAAAAAATAAAACACAAAATGATATGATTAGACCCAGTCTTCTTGGGGTGCCGAGTGGCTCAGTCAGTTAAGCATCTGCCTTCAGCTCGGGTCATGATGCCAAGGTCCTGGGATCAAGCCCTGTATCAGGCTCCCTGCTCAGTGGGGAGCCTGCTTCTCCCTCTGCCTCTGCCACTACCCCTGCTTGTGTTCTTCTCTCTCTTGCTCACTCTCTCTCAAATAAATAAAATCTAAAAAAAACAGAATCAGCCTTCTCCTTAACAGTACAGTTTAAGGGGCACTTGACTGGCTCAGGAGGTAGAACATGCAACTCTTAATCTTGGGGCTGTAAGTTCGAGCCCCATATTGGGTGTAGAGATTTATTAAAAATAAAATCTTAAAACAAACAAAAAACCCCATAACCAATACAAGTTAAGAAAAACAATGGAAAGAAAAACAATCTGGACACAGAATTCTCCATCTAGATAAACTATCAATGAAATATGTAAAAGTATGGGCGCCTGGTTGGCTCAGTTGGCTGGGCAGCTGCCTTCAGCTCAGGCATGATTCTGGAGTCCCGGGATCGAGTCCCACATCAGGCTCCCAGCTCCATGGGGAGTCTACTTCTCCCTCTCACCTTCTCCCTTCTCATGCTCTCTCTCACTCTCTCTCTCTCAAATAAATAAATAAAATCTTTAAAAAATTGTTTTATAAAAAAGAAATATGTAAAAGCAAAATAAAGTCAATTTCAAATATGCAGGGATTCAAAAAGTTTACTGTCCACACATACTTTCTGGGGGGGAAATTATTTGATGATGTAATCTAACAAACAGAAAAGCAAAACAAGAGAGCGGGAGATACAGAATTCAAGAAATAACAGAAATAACTTAGAAGAGCAATAAAAAGAAAAAAAAGGTATATAGTTGTTTTACAAAACAAATGACCATAAATTTAGAACAGGGAGCTTTAATAAGAGAGTAGGCTCTATTCAACAAATAGTAATTAATGGCCTGAGTAACATGAAGATAGTCTTGGCTTTTCCTCTCAACAACTGCCCTGCCACAATTGTACAGGAAAGCCATAATCCAAAAGCTGAAGAAAACAAAAACAGCATCATTTTGAAAAATGAATGGGGATATAAGAAAGTAACCTCCAAGTGTACAAGTTATGGATACTGTATGTCCTTCTTTATAGCCCTACTCTCATACTATTGAATTCTTAATCAATAGTATCTTCTTAATCAAGATTATCTAGTATCTTCTTAATCAAGATTATCAAAAATACAGATATTAACTTTCAATACTTAGAATTAAGCTTTCATGCTTCATATGCAGAGTAACTATAGTTATACAACTAAAAGTTGCAATGTATACCTACATAAAACATTAGTTAAAAAAATGAACAGGGATGTCGAAGAATAATATAAGGATGGTAATTAATTAGCTCATTATAAATGTGGTAAAACTGTTATTTAAAAAATTGGAGGAGAGGATTTATTTCCATTTCCCAGTCTAGCTTAGGCTTTCACTACTTCTCACTTAGACCATTATAATATCTTGAAATTAGTCTACCTGTCTCAATCATCAGTTTATCATTTGTTAAATGAATGTAATGGCCACTATGTGACATGCTCAAGATTATAAGGCTACCTTATCAGGTATAGGGCTAAGTCTACAGTAAAATAATGTGTTTTTCAATTTAATAAGCCATAAGAATAAGGTTCTGAGTAAAAGCTTGGGAAGTAGGGATGCCTGGGTGGCTCAGCTGGTTGAGCAGCTGCCTTTGGCTCAGGTCATGATCCCAGCGTCTTGGGATAGAGTCCCGCATCGGGCTCCTTGCTCCGCAGGGAGCCTGCTCCTCTCTCTACCTCTGCCTGCCTCTCTGCCTGCTTGTGTTCTCTCTCTGTTAAATGAATAAATAAAATCTTTAAAAAAAAAAAAAAAAGCTTGGGAAGTAAAGTATCATTCAGGCAGATGTTTTCTATAATTGTTTGTTTTATTTTCTTTAAGTCTAAAAATTTGGGACTGTATTTTTAGAAGAAAAATTTCTGTGTCATCAGTGTTCACTATAATTCTGAACAAAGTAATAACTTCAAAATATCAAAAACAAAACTCTTAAAAATACTATGTACTGCTGACGGGAAAAAAAAAGCTAAGAACTTCCATATTTTTTCTGAAATTATCAGGTTAAACAAGCTACTCAAATTTGTGCTGAAATCTGTACCTATCATGGGGTGCCTGGGTGGCTCAGTCAGGTAAGCGTATGGACTCTTGTTTTCTGCTCAGGTCATAATCTCAGGGCCATGAAATGGAGCCCCATGTTGGGCTCTGTGCTCAGTGGGGAGTCTATTTGAGGATTTTTTCTCTTCCCCACCCTCAACCCCTCCCCCTTCGTTCTTTTAAAATAAATAAATCTTAAATAAAATAAAATAAATCTTAAAAAAAAATCAATACCTATATGATGCATTTACTCACAGATGCTCTAATTTGATTTTAGACATTGGAATTCTCTTTTTCTTGAGCTAGCACAAGATTTTTAGCATATTAATAAACAAAAACATGCAGACACTAAATATAGGCCCCATTATTTACCTCCTGTTATGGAGATACAATGAAACTATTAGCAAGAGAAAACAACTGAGTTTGAATTGAACTCTTTCAAAAGTGGATTACTTACAGTTTTCATACATATATTATTATTACTGTGTAACCCAATAATCTGTAAACTCTTATGTCTTATACAAGAGTTTATAATAAAGAAAAGAATAAGAAAACTTCTTTCTATCAGGAGGTAACCAAAATGGACTCAAAGTGGATTCTGCCCACTGGAAAGAATCATGATCATGTTATATATACGGAATCATTCTACAAATATGTCCATAACAGGTATCAGAATGAATATGCTACAGTTTTCAAAATTATTCAATTTATTGTAATTTAAACAAATTTACACTGTTCGATAAACCATGAAAATTGTAGTGGTGACTGCAATACAAATTTTTAAAAGAAAAAATACCTAAACTCAGTACCAGTTTGGCTACACTCCAAGAATAATTCTTGAAATTTCCTTCAGAGTACATGTTCTAGCTTTGGAAGAGTAACCTTTATACTTTCCTCATTTTCTAAAAGCACAAAAGTTGACAGAAAATAATCTTACCTCTGATGAGTCCATTTTTGGAGATAATGTGCAGGTCAATACATGGTCACCTATGTTCTGTGGATTTTGTTTCAGAAAGCTATACATTGACTGAGCAGATTCAGGACTATCTAACTGAAGAATTGCCTTTGGAGAAGATGAAAAAATATATATATTAAGTAGTTCCCCAAAAAACTAAAGCAAAATTCCCATATGATCCAGGAATTCCACTTTGTGGTAGTACCCAAAGAACTGTAAGCAGGAAATCAAACAGACATTTGTACACCCGTGTTCACAGCGTGCTATTCACAATAGTCAAAAGGTGGAGCAGATGAAATACCTATCAACAGATGAGCAGATAAACAAAATGTGGTACATGCCAACAGTGGATTATTATTCAGCTCTAAAAAGGAACGGAATGCTGACATATGTTACAATATATGCTGGAAGATAGAAAGCTAAGTGCAATAAGCCAATCACGAAAGATCAAATATTGTATGATTCCATTTATATGAAATAGCTGTAGGGTCAAATTTGTAGAGACAGAAGTAGAGTGGTAGAACGTTGGCTGTCAGGGGCTAGGAAGAGAGGCATGGAGGAATTACTGTTTAATGGACAGAGTTTCAGTTTGGAAAGATAAAAAAAGTTCTGGAGATGGGCTGTGGAGACGGTTGTATAACAACATGAATATACTTAATGCCACTGAATGGACATTTTACATGGTTAAAACAGTAAATTTAGTTACATATATTTTAGCACAATAATAACATTCTTTAATTTTTCTAAAGAATACATTTTTCTTCCAGACCTCAAATGTGATTACAAAGGTAAAGTTAATCTTCATTTCAAAGAAAACAAGAGAAAACAATCCTTAAAATGTTGCAAAGTCCTGGCAAAATGGAAAAGTATGATAGGTATTTTTAAGAAATTTAAAAAATGACTACCAGAGGATTAAACATATCTAAAGTAAAAGTTCAAAATTCCTTATACCATCTGTCTGTTTTCTCCCTTCCCTCCTATGTCACACTATTTCTAAAGTATCAAACATGCTCTGTGTACCAGAAGCATGGCAAAGAAATTAGTATCTACCTTTGGGAAATTAGTTCTGAAGCAAACACTGTCAACTTTGATATAAAATCCTACCTTTCGAGGTAATATATGGTTGCTCAAAATCTAATTTTACTAGACAAGTATCGGAATTAAATATTAAACACAGAGGGCATAACAAATATAAAGAGGTTAACAACTTCTTTTAAGGAAGGAAACGAAACCCCTATGCAAGGGATGATCACTTTGTACTTCTTTCTGTGTAATGAAACAAAAAGTCTTCTCTATGTGCTCTATGACTGGAAGGAACTTGGAAAATATCTGGTAACACCTCTTTACATTTTATAAATAAGAACTAACTAAAAGTGTAAGTCAACTCGGCCAAGGTCACAAAGGTAGTTTCAAGGCTAGATGAACTCAAGCCTAAACTTTCCCATAAGATAATGCTCTTTGCACATAATACCTTTCTCCCTTGTGCAAGTTTTATTTCCCATTAAAATCAGGAGTTCTGGGGCACCTGAGTAGCTCAGCTGGTTAAGTGTCTCTTGATTTCGGCTCAGGTCATGATCTCAGGGTCCTGGTATCAAGCCTTACGCCATGCTTCCGACTCAGTGGGGAGTCTGCTTGAGATTCTCCCTCTCCCTCTGCTCACTCGTGCTCTCTCTCTCAAAATCAATCAATCAACCAATCAATCTTAAAAAGCAAAACAAAACAAAAACACACTAGGAGTTCTGAGGAGAAAGTCATCATCTCTTCCTTCTTATTATAGCCCAAGAGAACGGATGCCGATCTATCACAGTTCTGCTAAGAAATAATGTTTATAGGTGCTTCAGTTCAGAAGATGGATTAAAAGTTGCAAACCTGAAGAGTACAGGGTGCAGTCATACAGTCTCTACAGAACATATAGCTAAAATAGGAGGGACCTTGTTACCTTGTTTTTATTACTCATGAATACGTGGTGAGCCACTTTTCCAAACTGAAGTCCAACACAAAGCACACACTGAAGTCCATCTTCTGGCAAGTTATCAAGATGTACAAATCGATTGTAAATTTTATCTGTATTTGCCTGTAATTTTTTTTGAGAGAGCATAGAAAAAAACCACAGCTCAAGTATCAAACTATAAACACAGATTAACAGTAAATAATTTAATTTTTTCAGAGGTCAGATGATATCCACTCCCAAGAGTAAGAAAATAACTATGTGAGTGAAGACAGTGAGATCTTAGTTTTAGATCTGAGTAATCAATGAAACAATATACTAAAACAAGAAGTATAATCTTTCTTCTATCAACATAGTATTTACCTAAAACACTTTATACCTAAGCCACTTAATATGGCTCCAGTATCTAGAAAGTATTTCATTTTAGGGATTACCATCACCCTTTATTTCTTATTTTTACCAAGAGAAGATCCATCTGACACTTTGACCACCTCAATATTTTATTTTATTTAAATTCAATTAATTAACATATAGTGTATTTTTAGTTTCAGAGGAAGAGTTCAGTGATTTATCACTTGCATTTAACACCCAGTGCTCATTACATCGCATGCCCTGCCCATCACCTCAGTATTTTAAAATGAGCAGTAAGGTTTTATTTGTAACAGGCAAATAACCAATGTTTCCATCAATTAAGTAAGTGTACAAAACCATTTAAATGCAAAACTTACCTCTGGGTCATTTTCTTTAATCAAGGTTGTAAATATAGCTTCCTAGAAAGGCAAACAGAGGGAAAGTAGAAGATGTAAATCTTCCCCATACATATATTTATTTGGTCAGGGTTTATAATAACCTAACCTATATGAATAAGCATTAAGCACTATGTCATAAAATGAGAAGTCAGCAAAAGTTTTGTTCCTTCTAAGTATCTTTCCATCTTCCTAAACAAATTATTCAAGTCCTACCTTAATACACTTTAATTCTTCCTATTCCCCTAAATACATTAAAGATTAATAAGGTGGTATCAGGGGAGGTCATTCAAATTCATATACAAGGAATAATAAGAGATTTAATTTAGCAGACAGTAAGAGAATTCAAATTGTAAAACAAAAAGTTCACTAAGCAAAGTAGGTGATGAGGAAGAAATATAGACTAGTAAAAAAAAAAAACACAACAATGTAGAGTATTAAATGTACAGTTATTTAGTACTGTTGACTATAACGAAGGCTAAGAGTAGCATGAGACAAAAATGTCAGAGCTGGGAAAGGAAGGGCTAGCTAATAGATGGCTTACCTGTATAGGAAAGGAACTTCATCTTACTGAGATTCTGGTTCTTAAACTTTTTTTTTTTTTCCCTTTCAACAACACTGACACATATAAAACAATTCTACCAATTATATCAGAGTGATTCTCAATAGAAGGCTTTCTCAAATAACATGCATTTCCACCTTCCTCTAGAGATTCTAAAAACTGCTTCATGCCTCTTAGTTGATAATAAATAGCTGATAATAAATGTTTGTGTGCCACAAAGAAACAGTGAAGGGTTTCTCTATCAGTTGACTTTGAACAGATTTATATTCTATGTCAGTCTCATTACTTCATGGAGAAAGATTTTAAGGGAGACAAAACTAAAAGTAGGAGACAAAGAACTACTTTAGTTGGGAGTTTTCAAGAAACAAAGCAATAATGGATGGGATAAAGGGGAAAAATTACAGAAATGTTTATGATTTAAATTATACAAAACCTAGTGATGGACTGGTTATGAGAAAATAGAGAAAAAGATAACATTTCAGTTTGGAGGACAGATAATGGCAATAAAATAAGAATAGATAGTTGTTTATAGATAGTAGTTTTCAACTTTTTTTTTTTTAAAGATTTATTTATTTGACAGAGAGAGATCACAGGTAGGCAGAGAAGCAGGCAGAGAGAGAGGGGGAAGCAGGCTCCCTGCTGAGCTGAGAGCCCGATGCAGGGCTCGATCCCAGGACCCTGAGACCATGACTGAGCTGAAGGCAGAGGTTTTAACCCACTGAGCCACCCAGGCGCCCCAGTAGTTTTCAACTTCTTTTCCACTCTGACATACATGAGGGATTAGATTTTTCTCAATATGGAAGTAACTCTCAAACACTGGGATGAAAGACTGTGAAGAGACAGGAAGAAGCTTTCTCAATGACTCAGAGAAAACATGGAACCTGAAGATACAAGCTAGAGCATATAACCACTACAATAAATCTGATCTAAAAATTTTGTAATATTCTAGTAAAAATCATGCTAAGTCTATTATTTACCTCGTCTTTTATATTCATGTTTTCAGGAACCATACTTATTGAGAGTTGATTTCCATCCATTGATATTGGGAAGCAGGTATAAAATTTTACCATAGATTCTGCAGATTTTCTATTTATTTCCATAAATATCTTTTAAAATAGAAAGTACAAGAACAAAAAAATAAATGTCTTTAAGTTACTTTTTCTTGAAAAAATTTAATACTTAAGAGTCAACTAAATAACTTAGTAAACATTAAGATAATGTATTCCTCAGAAAGTGAGGCCAACAGACTCAAAGTATTATGACCATAAGGAAGTAATAATGAATGACTGAACTCACAAGGCAAAACTAAGGAGAAATAAGAGAGGACGTTCTAGTAAATGACATTAAGGAAAATCTAATTTATCTTATTTATCACTGTACCCTTAGTATCTACAGTAGTATTTAGCATATAGCAGGTTTTAATAAATATTTAAATAAATAAATTTAATGACTGATAAATATGAGAAATGAGAATTGAAAGAACCAAAGAAATGTGTAATGATTACCAAGTTATTTTTAATTTTGTTTTCCTAATTATAAAATTATAGTTCCATACATTTTAGTTTTAATTTTCATCCCTGGGTAAATGTATAGTTGAACATTCTTCTCTGTGTCGATAGTCAGTGAGGCAGAAATCTTCCATATAATTGTTCATAGTTGTAATTTTTTTTAAAGGAATTTCTATTTGTGTCATCTGCCAATTTATTTATTGAACTTTTAATATTTTATAGTGTAATAAGGATATGAATCTGTTTCCCTTTTACACAATATTTTTTACACAAATATTTTTAATTTTTAATTTACATCCTGCTTTATGTTAATTTTTGCTGATATGATTGAATCTGGTATTTTTCCACATATCTAGAAAAGTATTAAATCTCCAAAGAGTTAATAATTCTACTCAACTCTAATCATAATTGGGCAGATAATAATCTACATTTTTTGTATTTGGATTTCATATTTAATATATCTACTCATACTTTGGTATATGATGTAAAGTATGAACCTGAATTATTCACTTTTAAATTCCCACAACTTCCCCCTATTTCAATGTATTGTCACATAAAAAAAATTCTCTTATTAAAAAATTATTTATTCTTCTTATTCTCATCTCTAAATAAAAACAGCTTTAATGAAATATAATTTACATATCATAAAGTTCACCAATATAGGTGTAGAATTCATTGGTTTTTAGTAATTTCTGAAGTCATGCAACCATTCAAATAATCTACTCTTAACATTACATGAAACTGCATTTAACTCATATTTACTTTCTTCTATTCCGTTTTCTGAAGCACACTGGCTCTGGCTACCAGCAAACATATATCCTACTCTCAAAAATCTCTAGTGATCCCCAACTCCTTTCTAATGTAAGAACACTACTACAAGCCCCCGGCATGGTGGTTCCATTTAAATTTTCCTGAGTTTCACTCCTGATAAGATACCTTCCATAATTGTTTGTATTAATGCATTGTGGCTTGTTTTTTTTAAATTACGTAAGAGTATGTACTTATTACTGAAAACGTAAAACATACAGATAACCTAGGTTATTCTAGGTACTGACGACATCTTTGAGAATGGTTATTTCCCATTTGAGTGCAATTGGTAAAACAGCAGGAATACTAGTAAAAAAGTGCTGTGGAGTTTGTAAGTTGTTATAAAACTCTGTATTAACATATTTAAGATATAAAACATTTCTTTAGACTAAAATTCTGAGCAAAATTTTGACACATTTAGTAAGCCATCCTCCTCCCCATCGTTAAAACTAGGTCAGATCAGAATAACATTAAAATATGGGATGTTTTGTATTTTAAAAATCCCTTAGCTTGAGTGGCTTAATTATTTTGAGGTGCTGCTTTTAAAAACCTTTTCTTTTTAGTTTTGTGAACTTAATGTTTTTCAAAATGTGCTTCAGACAATATGAACAGCTATTATCAACGCTTACCTTTTTATGAGATGATAAAATCAAAATATCCTTTAAACCACCAAATGGTTTTACTAGGTTGTAAACTTCTTCTATAGAATATCCTTTATTAGGCAAATTAGAAATAAGTACCACACACATTTCCTCTGTTTCCTTCAAAACAAATTTAAGAGTTGGCATTCAAATTTCTTTAACTGCTTTTATATTTACTTAAGTTTATGCTGCAGATCATGGTATGTTAGTATTTAAACTGTATTTAATACTAAATCTTATCAATTAAGAAGGCCGGTCTGAACCTCAAAACAAAAGAAAATGCGAATTTCCTCTCTTCAAGTACAGAGCATAATTTCAGTCATATCAAGGCTTTTCGTTCTTTTTCAACCACTGTTTAAAAATACAAGTTTAAGGGGCGCCTGGCTGGCTCAGTCAAGGATGCATGCGACTCTTGATCTTGGGGTGTGAGTTCAAGCCCCACAACTAGGTATAGAGATTACTTAAAAAAATAAAATCTCAAAAAAAGGTAAAAATAAATAATAAAAATAAAAATGCAAGTTTATTTTTAAAGTGCAAGTTTAAAAACAGCAGTTCATCTCTGACAACAACTCCTTCATGCACCACTGCCATTCCTGTGCCATGGGATGCTAACATCCCCAAGCTCCAAAACAGAACATACCCTTTCATCTTGCTGAATAAAATAACCTTTTAGGTAAAATTAAAAAGCTTCCCTGGTGCCTTAGAAACCTTTCCCTATAACCCAATTCCCACTACAAAGTAAATACTTTCACTTCTGCCTTCTCCTCTTTCAGATCTATTCTTCAAGAGGACTCTCATCAATGCCAATTTTTCCTTTTAGTGAATTTTGAGAAAATCCCCAAAGATGTACTACAGTAAACTTACAGTAAACTGGACAACCCGTGACTTTTCTTTTGGGAAAAAAAAGCGGGGGGTGGGGGGAAGGGAGGACCAGGAAGTTATAATTTTCATAAATCAGTTGAGAATGATTTTTAGCTAGCATGTCAACTGTGTTCATAAATGGTTCCTTTGTATGTGCTTGAAGCCAATCTATTTGTACTTTAAAATACTCTTCCTGAAACAAAATAGTTAAGACATACTAGTTACTACTTGAAGAATGCATCTATCAGTCAAAAATAAACTTACTGTTTAGCATTTGAATGATCTCAAGATGTTAACCAGCAAAATATAAATTAACAAGATACTAGTACAGTCAAAATCACAGATGAAACCACAAAAAAACAGTAATGTTAACTTTCTGCCCGTCAAATAAAACCTCAAATTCTACTCACTATTCTAAAAACAGAGGAAAAAAGAATGAAAAAAAAATTTTTTTTAATTAAGAAAAAAACAAAAATAAAAACCAAAGAGATTAAATATTTAACTAAATTAAATATTAATTAAATATTAACTTATCTCCCACTTGCCTCTAAGAAAAAAGAAAAACAGATTTCACAAAATTCTACTGGTTTTAATTTGACAACCTGTTTTTCTATCAAAAACCCATTTTGGCCTGAACTTTTTTCCTGGTAAAAGGTAAACCTCAAAAACATGTACATTTATTAATAATATGCTCTTTAACTTTTAAGAATTACTCTGCAACTCAAACCCTATCTAAAAAGTCACAAATGACAGGAGTGCCTGGGTGGTTCAACTGGTTAAGCATTCAACTCTGAATTTAGGCTCAGGCCAGGATCTCAGAATCCTGAGACCCACGCTGGAGCAAGTTTAAGATTCTTTCTCCCTTGTCCTCTGCTCCTCCCCCATCTCTTTATTTAAAAACAAAAACAAAAACTTAACGTGAAGCAATAAAACTTAAAAAAAAAATGTCACAAGTGACAGGTTTTTCACCATGCCAAATCCTGTACATGTTTTAGTGGGTTTACTAAAATATATCGTGTCAAAATTTCCTAAGCTTTTAAATAGTAAGTTAAATATAAAAACTGACCTTGTTAACTGGTTCTTTTTCTATGGCCTCCACAGCAGCTTCTTAAGATACAAAAGAAGGTAAGAATTCAAGCAGATGTGTTTTATTTACCAAAATCCCTCTTTTCCCACAATGGATTAAATAGTAGCTGCATGAAAATGTACACAACTGACAAAATACTACAAAACATAAGAAGGAAATAGCTACAGAAATAACACTTCATTTTATTTCTTGTAAGAGCAAAATTTCAGAATAATTAAGAGAGTGAAGATCTGAATCATAGTATTTTAAATTTCACTTAGGTATAAGCCAGATACTTTAAAAAATATAAATGTATATAAGATACAAAATTAAAAATCTTATTTTCTTAAAATTGGATTTTCCATCTTTAACCTTAAGAGAACAAAATAAAATCTTTTGACCTACCTGAAATAGTTTCCTTAGCACTATTTTCAGTGGCTTTTACTTCCATACTGGTCTTTATTTCAGAGTTTTCTGTATGAAATAGTCTGCTTTAATAGTCTAGAAAAACACACTAATATAATCAAACTAATGAATCTAAACAGGAACTTAAATTAGCTTATTTGGTCACTAAGTATCCTTAGACTGACCTGATTTAAGTCAAAGCTAATGCAGGCTTTTCTCTGAAAATCAACCAAAAATCCCTTTGAAGATTTTAAAGCAATAATTTCAAAATATACCTCAAATGTATACCAAGGAGATTTAAAGAAAGCACTTAAACGAATGAAAGCATTTAGAGCTTACCTGGTACAATCACAGGTTTATTGGCATCTCTGTTTTTGACAATGCCAGCCTTTTTGACTTCTAGAGACTTCTTTCCACCAGATTTTGCTTTTAAAAGTAGAAGTGAATAATTATTCTAAGTATCTGTTCAACCATTTATCATGTTTCATACTCATACATATAAGTAATGTGGTCTAACTTCATTATAAAAGCAGTTTCTTTTCCATATATTTATTATTTCCACGTATATCTGTTTACCAATAAGATTAAAAACAAATTAAAAGGGGCTCCTGGGTGGCTGAGTTGGTTATCTGACTTTGGCTCAGATCATGATCCCAGGACTCTGTAACTGAGCCCCCCACAGGGCTCCCCACTAACAAGCTTCTCCCTCTGCCTCTTGCTTGTGCATTCTCTGTTGCAAATAAAAAATTCTTTAAAAAAGCAAATTTAAAATGATACAATTCTTGCTGATGGCCATTGATGGGCCACAGGTTTGTCTTCCATGTGGCAGCAGCATGTCATAATCACACAAAACATTTTTTTATAATTTCTACAAAGGCTCTTCAAAATTAGCCTATATATTAATAAACAGATCATGTTAGTTTCAACATGTTACATTTCTTTCTTTATGGAGGAAATATATTCTTTTAACAGGGAAAGAAAAATATATTTTGGAATAACAAACTGAAAAATTTCCCAGCTGGGGAAGGTAATATGAAGTGACCGTTCTAAAAAGTGAGGAAAAAAAGATTTGTAGGGAGAAGTAGCAGAACAGTTTGTAATTATACAGCTGTCAAAAATGTCTCCTCTGCAAAAATCTATCTGCAGTGGCACACACTGTTAAAGACTAATGTACCAAAAAAATAGAAGTCCCATTACGTGCCAGGTTTTAAATATCAAAGAAGTATCTACTAAACTTTTCAAGATGTTATTAAATACTATAAATCTAATGAATTTCAAACTTGCTTTTGATAGTATGTTTATTATATTCTTCAAGGCAAGATTAAGAATAAACTTAATCCTCTCCTTCCCAAAAGTCTTACCTGTTTTGAGTGAAGCTTTACCCTTAGCAGCTACTGTTACCACAGATTTTACAGAACCCGCTTTCCCTAAATCACAAAAGTTACAGTCAAAATTGGTTTATTAAACTAGTATCAACAATCCCCAAAGAACCTCATAAAGAATATGAATGACAAACTATATTTTATCCAAAACATAAAATATTATCATCTTTGGGGCACAGGTGATTTTCTAAATCTAGCAATGATGACAATTTCTTCAGAAAAAAAGTATCACTAAAGAAAGAATTCACCTCCCCAGTGTGGTACTTAAAAACAGCATTCAGGCAAGTTAAATAAATCTCTGAATGTGTGAATCAACTAAGAAGCAAAATTACTAACTGCAAGGATATAAAAAGAGTCCTATAATGCTTTTAATGGTTTCACAAACAGTTATAATTAGGGTCTCCCAGCCCAAGCTTCCTTGGCTCCCAGCTGATTTTAAAGCATTCAAGAACACCTTCCTCATGGTTAAGCCACATAAAGCCTACTATGACTCATTCCTTCTGGGCTCTATGTGAACGGGACTATTTAAATTGCTCTGAACCTTCTTTGTAGATACACATCGTTACTCTTGCTTATTCTCAAAGATAATGTATAAAGACTGTGATCAACAAAGCATCATTGAAAAGATACCAGAGAGTAAAATCCCTTTCTATTCAGAGAGCAACATGAGGTTTAGCTCTGAAATTTAGGACTGATTAACAACTAGCAAGGCTGTATTATGAGGAAAAAGCTCAGAATCAGAAGTGAGTAGATCCAAGCTGAATTCCAAATTAAATTGTGAAGTCTTGGGGCATGAATCAATTTCTGTGCAAATCTGCCCATTTTTAAACAAGGGCAGCAATTGCCATAATTAAGAGGATCCTTGTAAGAACATGATTATGCTTTTGAAAAATTATCATACAAATAAAACTACTGACACGTACAAAAATCAAGTGAAATAGTTTACAAATTCACCCTTTATATCAAAGATAGACCCTAACTTTTGCCCAAAAAGATTAACACAATCTTTATCGAGTATCACCTAACCAGTCATTTCTTAGTCAATCCCAGGTTTGGATACATTGCTTACATCATGCTGAGCTGAGCCCAAAGAGCCCTTCAGTATTTCTTTCACTATCCCTATATTATAAATCAATTCACCTCACTACTTCTAGCTGGGCACCAGAACTTAGGGAAAAAATATGGAAAGTTAATTTCCCAGCACAGCTAAGCAGCTTTAAAACCCATTTTTCCCCCAAATCTCTATAAGAATTCCCATAAACTTACTATCAAAGTAATATCAAACTGTTTACTAAATAAAGGGGATCCTCAAAAAAAGGTATCTAGCTTCCCCTGGTCCCTTCCGATTACTGCTTCAAAGAAACTCCTATACCAAAATTCTCTGTCACTAACAATGGTCATTTACCAATGCAAAGCTGCTTCCTTTCTATTATTACAGAAAAGATAATTTAATACATTGATCTCTATCCACTTAAAAAGACCTTAAACTAACCAGCATTTAGCAGGAATGAGGAGTAAGAAGGATAATGCCAGAGGAAGGAGAAAAAATAATTACTTTAAAACCCATAAGAGGTGTCTGGGTGGCTCCGTCAGTTAAGCATCCACTCCTCATCTCAGCTCAGGTCTTGATCTCAGGGTTGTGAGTTAAACAACAAAAAAACCCCACTAAAGTCCATAACAACTGAAAATAAAATATAATTTTGCTGTTTGTTATCTGAACTACTGTATAAAAGAAGGTAAACAGAGAGACCTCAATAAAAGAGAAAAAGGGAAATTATCTTATTTTGATAATTACTACGAAGAAGGGGCATTATCTACTAAGTCTTTCTCAGAATTTCTAGATGGCTATAAATTTAAAAAATTAGTATACACCCAGCACATACTTTGTCACATGAAATCCAAGACTATTGTTATATACTTCTTCAGTAATTTAAAGTTAATGTCTAGAATTCTAGTTATAAACATACCTGAAGACTTACTGACTTTGGTTCCAGATGTCTTGGCTTGTCCAGTTTTGGCTAATAAGAAAAACATTATCAATGACACATTACAAATACTATCATTTAGACTTAGGAAAGAGCTAACTTGGCAATGACTGAAAAAACACTGTAAAAAAACATCCTTACATTCAATCTTTGTATGCTTGTGGAACTACATAGGTAAATTCTGAGACATGTAGTTGCTGAGATGAAAGGAAAAAATTTAAATTTTAAACAATATTAAACTGTCCTGCAGGAAGACTGTACCAATTGATATTCCCATCAAACAGCACACGAGAGTGGGGCTTCCAATTTCCATACACAGTAAGAGAAGTTATTAATCACTCCAATCTGAGATGGACACTGGTATGGATTTTTATTTAATTAGGAATAAAGTTATGTTGACTTTCACATGTTTAATTCAACACTCTATCTTCCTCTGTGATCTGCTATTCTTAATATTTGACCATTTATCTTTTGGGTTGTTGAGGTTTTTCTTATTTATTAAGAGGGCTTTATATATTAAGAAAATTCACCTATATCACAAAGGTAACAATTTTTTAAAAAGTTATACAAAATACTTATGTAAAAATACTTTTTATGTAGTCAAGTACTTTCCTGATAGGGAAGGATGCCTTCACTCTGCAATTAAAACCAAACAAAAGGGCACCTGGGTGGCTCAGTTGGTTAAGCAACTGCCTTCAGTTCAGGTCATGATCCTGGAGTTCCAGGATTGAGTCCTGCCCGCATCAGGCTCCCAGCTCCTTGGGGAGTCTGCTTCTCCCTCTGACCTTTCCTCCTCTCATGCTCTCTCTCACTTTCTCTCTCTCTAATAAATAAATCAAATCTTTAAAAACAAACAAACAAAAAAACTCCCCATATTTTCTTTCAATACTTTTAATTACCACCTTGTGAATCATGATCCACCTGGGATTTATTTTGCCGTTAACATGCTTTACTTTTACAAAGTGACTAGGCAATTTAATGAATAACTGATCTTTTCCTTGATAATTTAAAATATTACCACAATTATTTACTGATGTTCCATATGTTCTGAGAACTACATCTGGAATCTCTCTGTCCTACTGATCTTTTGTCTGTTTGTGCAACTGTATGAATCTATTTTGAGTCTTTACCGCTGTAATTTTTAAAATATCTGTTAGTGCTCATCTGTCCTAATTACTCTGCCTTTGCAGAATTTTTCTGTCTATTCTATGTTAATTCTTTATATATATATAAACTTTATAATCAACTTATATGGTTTAAAAATCTTATTGTTTCTATCAACTATACTCAAATTAAAAAAGAATCTTACTGGCAGTTTTATTGGGTTCCTAACATTTATCTTAATATAAGAAAAAAAGGTACATTACAATGGTGAGAAAAAAAGGCACATTACAATGGTGAGAAGCTTTCTATCAAAGAATGAGCTGTTTTCTCACATAGCATTGCTTGTGAGCTTACATAGCACTTTATGCCTCGCAGTAGTATTTTAAAATTTTTCAGTTTTTAGCCTTTTTATTATTTTAAATGGAATATTTTATTAGATTACATGTAAGTGGTTATGCTTTCTACATAATAAAGCAACTGAAACCCTGTATTAATTTAGAAAATTAAGGTGGCTAATTAGATTTAATTGGATTTCAGTAGATTCTCTTGCATTTTTTGTCACACATACACATTTGCAAATAATGTTAAAACATACTTTCCAATTTTTATGCCTCTTGACTTGCACTGGCTAGTGGCTATTAGTTTTGGGACAATATTTATGTTAATTCACAAACTGATGAGTATCCCTTCTTTTGTCCCTAACCTTAATGGGAACACTTCTAGTCTCACTATTAAGCATATGCTGGCTTTTGACTTGATATATGTGTATGTTCATATGTATTTAAGCAAAAGTATATATATATAAACACACTATCATATTAAGGTAGTTACCTATTTTAAGAATTTTTTTTTTGATGCTAGGAATGGATGTGAATTTTACCAAATATTCTCAGCATATACCTTTTCTCTACTTAATATGGTGAACTGAATTTAAAAGATTTTCTAATTTTGAAACATTTTTATATTTCTGATGTGATCTCTTCTTGGACACACCATTTCAATCACTTAATGTGCTCCCCCAGCCTCTATATGCTAAAATTATAACTTAAAAATACTACATCAAAAAAAAGTTTTACATCAATCTTCATAAATGAAATTGTTCTGTAACTTTAATTTATTAAAACCACTTTATCAGCATTCCAAAACATTTAACTTTTAATTTTGAGGTAACTGTAAATTCACAAGGAGTTGTAAGAAGTGATCGGAAAAATCCCATACCCTTCACCCAGTTTTCCCTAATGCTAATATTTTGCATAACTACGTACTATGTTACAAACAGGAAACTGACATTAATACAATCTACCAACATTTCCACGGTTTTACCCACCCATTACTGTATATTTAGCGCTATGAAATTTTATCATACACGTGTAGACTGCTGTGACCACCGATCACAATACAGAATGGCTCTGTCATCACAAGGATCCTTCCTACTACCCACAGCAACAGCCATCTGCCTCTCTCCTCTTCAAACCAACTACTAATCTATTCTCTATCTCTATAGTTTTATCATTTCAACAATGCTATATAAATAAAAGCTTATTTTTTTTGAGATTTTTTTTTTCATTCCACATAATTCCTCTGCAATCCATCCAACTGTTCCATCTATCAATAATTTGTGCCTTTTTATTGCCAAGTAGTACTCCATGCTACAGATACATCACAGTTTAACCATTCACCCACTGAAGGACATCTGCCTTGTTCCTAGTTTTTGGCTATTACAAATAAAGATGAAAATATTCATGTAGAGATTTCTGCATGAACAGGTTTTGTATAAACGTAATTCATCTATCTAGGATAAATGCCCCAAGAGTGTAATTACCAAGTCCTATTGTAAGCACATGCTTAGTTTTGTTAAAAACAAACACAAAAACAAAAAACCCTGCAATACTCAGGGCGCCTGACTGGCTCAGTCAATAGAACATACAGCTTTTGATCCTGGGGTTATGAGTTTGAGCCCCACATTGAGGGCAGATATTACTTAAATAAATAAACTTAAGGAAAAACAAAATAACCCTGCAATATTCTTTTCTGTACTATTTTAAATCCCCAACATCAATGTATAAGTTTCTCTACATCTTCAATAACATTCAGTGTTACTATTTTCTTAGTTTATCCTTTCTTTTTTTTTTTTTTAAAGATTTTATTTATTTATTTGAGAGAGAATGAGCACAAGAGGAGGGAGGGTCAGAGGGAAAAGCAGACTGCTGAGCAGGGAGCCCGATGCGGGACTCTATCCTGGGACTCCAGGATCACGACCTGAGCTGAAGGCAGTTGCCCAAAAAACTGAGCCACCCAGGCGTCCCTTAGTTTATCCTTTCTGATAGGCATACAGTGTGTCTGTCAGTATTTGGTATCCATATTAACCTGCTTTTATTTGTTTCCTTCTCTCCACCCCCTTTTTAAAGAAAATATTCCTTTCCTCTGAATGCCTTGGAATAGCTGAAATAGAACTAGATTTATTAATTCCTTAAAACTTTAGTGGAACTCATATTTTGGAACTATTTGGGCAGAATGTTTTAAATGGAGAAATAAAGGACTTAAAGAAAGTCACTTTTGGGGCGCCTGGGTGGCTCAGTGGGTTAAAGCCTCTGCCTCCAGCTCAGGTCATGATCTCAGGGTCCTGGGATCGAGCCTTGCATCGGGCTCTCTGCTCAGCAGGGAGCCTGCTTCCTCCTCTCTTTCTGCCTGCCTCTCTGCCTATTTGTGATCTCTCTCTGTCAAATAAATAAATAAAATCTTTAAAAAAAAAAAAAGAAAGAAAGAAAGTCACTTCTAAAAAAATGTTTAATTCCAGTATAGTTCATATACAGTGGTGTCCTATTAGTTTCAGGTGCATAATACAGAGGTTCCATATATTACTCAGTGCTCACCAAGATACTCTTAATCCTCTTCACCTATCTCACCTAACCCCTCACACACCTCCCCTCTGATAACCATCTGTTTGTTCTCCATAGGTAAGAGTCTGTTTTTTGGTTTGTCTGTCTCTCTTTTTTTCCATTTGTTCATCTGTTTTGTTGCCTAAATCAAAGTTTTCATCCGAGAATTGGAAAGTATAAAGAATAAGATACATTTATTAAAAAAATAAAGAAACCAATAAAATCTTATAGAAAAAAAATCATTAAACCAAGGACTACAAGTCAGAAAATTCTGGCTATGTTTTCCCATGGGTTCAGATATACAATACAAACTTAGTTTGAGTGCCCCCTGTATTCTTCTTCTACAAATATTTATTAACCCTTACACTACATTACATATTAAGGGATTGAAAAATAAAATATTCCCTTACCCATCCAAGTGAAAACAGAGAGACTTCTGAACAAACTACTAATACCAATGACTCAATGTACTCAGTATTACTAGAAAGGAACTGGAAGCTTCTAACTGCCTAGGTGAGCCGGGGAAGGTATCACAAAGTAATTATATCTGAAATGAGCCTTAAAAAATAAACTAGGGCGCCTGGGTGGCTCAGCTGGTTGAGCGACTGCCTTCGGCTCAGGTCATGATCCCGGAGTCCCGGGATCGAGTCCCATACGGGACTCCCGGCTCTGCAGGAAGTCTGCTTCTCCCTCTGACCTTCTCCCCTCTCATTCTCAGTCTCTCTCTCTCTAATAAATAAATAAAATCTTTAAAAAAAAAAAAACCAAACAAAACACTAGAATTTGCTCCACCTCCATCCCAAAAAAGGAGTCTTAAATTACTTTCTATCTTCAGTACCTTGCACAAGGCCTGGCACCTACTAAGTAGGTACATAGTTAAGTGCTTACTAAAGTAAACTGGAATTCAGACAATTCCAAACAAATGGACAGCATAAAGGTGACAAAACATTAAAAAGTAATCTGGGACAAAGGGTAAAGGGTCATTTATTCAGTGCTAAAGAATTTGGACTTTCTCCTGTGGGTCGCTAAGAGCAGAATGATCAGATCTGCCTTAAAGAGATTTCAGCGTGAAAGTGTGAATGATGAAGCAGAGAGTAGAATAAAAACACCAGTTAGGAGGCTATACTCAAAATTCGAGTATGAGTGAATTAAAACAGTTACAGGTGGGAATGAAGGAAAGGCAAAAGACACAGCTTGAGGTAGATTTGAGAGAGAACTAGTTTGAATCAGCCACTGAATGGATGAAAAGAGGAAGGATGTTATTTTAAGTCTGAACTGGATAGGACAGAAGAGAAAAGACAGGGAAAGGATTATTAACAATTTCTACAAAGGATGATGAGTGGTGACTGTGAGATAACATAAGAAAATAAGAGGAGTAAACTTGAGGGGGTAGAGGTTTGCCTATGTATGTAAGATGTCACTGGTCCCTAATGCTGTACAAAGATAAAATCAGGAAGACAAGTATGACATAAGAAGAACAGACATTTAGGGAAACCATTAAAGGAAGATAAAAGAGCAATCAAAAGAATGTAAGAACAAGTTTTCATTCTCAGAGAGGTAGTTTAATATAGGTGAAAAGCTTTGAAACCATAGTTTTAGATCTGAATTCTTACTCCGAGGAAGTCATTTAACCTTGAGTATGTTATTAATCTCTGAATCTGTTTTCTCAACTATAAAATAAGGTGATTTGAAAGATTACAAAAGAGAACATAAATTGCCTAATATTAGTGTAACAAATGGCAAGTTTCTTCCCCTTGTTTTCTGTCTTCTGGCATAGATTATGCCCCTTAGTAGACTCTTCTATTTAACAAATCATTATTTTATTCTAAATAGTAACTTCAAACTCCAAACTAACTCTGGATCTCCTTTATCCTGTCACAACACTTTTCACTTTATAAAACAAGTTATTTACTATATATCATGTCACCTCAAGTTAGTATATAAGCTAGTTGGATATAGAGATCTTGCCTCCTACTTTACTGATGTATCCTAACACTTTAAAAAGTACATCCAATTATGAGCATATAGTAGATGCTCAGTATTCTTTCTTTTTAACTAGTAATGGGTAACAATTCTAAAGTTTCTCTTTCTGATCAAATTATACTTTTGCCTCCTTCCTGTACTTCTCTTCATCCTGTACTTCTCTTCAGTTGTGCTTATAACTAAAGTCTTTAAAACTACCTAATTAGGGGCACCTAAGTGCCTAAATTGGTTGAGTGTGACTCTTGGTTTCCACTCAGGTTGTGATCTCAGGGTCCTGAGATCCAGCCCCATGTTGGGCTTCACACTCTTAGTGTGGAGTCCATTTCAGCCTCCCTCCCCTTCTGTCCCTCCTTGTTCTTGCTAAGTCATGGGCACCCATGTGTGTGCACTCTCTCCCTCTAAAAAATAAATTAAAACTACCTTAATTGACTTATCACTGTTCACTCTGACATTGCTGATCTCAAAAAAGACATCATGCACCCTTACCTTTCTCACCTGATACTTCCTCAACCTTATTTACTGGCTCCTCCTGTCTTTCTACATTTCTATTAGAAGGGAAGACGTACTTGGTTTGAAGCACTTCTCTCTCTACTCACTGCTTTTATTATGTTAGGCCTACTCCCAAAATTTAGACCTTAAACTTAACAAAAAATTTCTGAAGTATCCCACTTTCAACACCATTGATGAGCTGACCTACGGATATCTCCACTAAATAAATCTTTGATATCTGAAATTCATCAATGTTGAAATCTGAGTTCATAGTTTTGCTCAAAGAAATCATTGCATCTAAGTTTTCCTGTTACATATATAATATCACCATACTTTCTTCTAGTAAAATCTACCTAGTCTGAAACCTTGAAAATTTTGAATTGTTTTCATTTTATATTTTATCCACTAGAAAATTCTATAGATTTTACCATCTCACTCCATTTTAATTAACATTTTTATATCAGGTTCCTATTACTTTAAAGTGAACCTCAACTGTGTTTTCTCAACAGGATTTTTCTTTTTCTTTTTTGATGCAAAAAGGTGGTTTTATTAAAGCATTGGGGACAGGACCCATGGGCAGAAAGAGCTGCTTCAACAGGATTTTTCAATCTCTCCATTTGTCCAATCTACATAAGAATCCTAAACAACTAGTGGTTCTTTATTCTCTATGGCAATTTCCCAGAGTCTGTACCATTACTAGGTCTTACAAAGGAAAAATGGCAAGCACCTTAGCCAAGCTTCATGAATAATGAGTTATACAAAGCTAAATAGGTTTCTCTCCATCAGGATTTCATAATGGGAATGTGTTCTGCGGATTTTTTTGAAGGAAAAAAAAAAAGAAGCTATGATACAAATCTGATCCAAAACATCTTCTCACACACATTATTTTGAGAAATGCTATTAATGAGGTCAAATTCAAAAACTTCCCAGCACGAAACTTCAAAAACTTCTATGACTTCCCAATTCTGTTACCTCTGTTGTATCATCTCCCTAACTTATCTTCTGCATCTCTCTATCCCTCCTTCCCCATATATGTGAATTTCTAAATAGAAATCTAAAACTCTCTACACACCTATCTTTCTAAAAGAGAACATACAAAACAATTTAACTTTCTAAATATAGTTTATGTCTACTTTATCTTAGCTTTTGTCTCATCCTTCACTATCAAGCTATCTCTTCTTAATAAACTCAAGAGTGTTTGTTTTGCAATAAATTTTTTTCAACCCTAAATGGATAGAAAAAATTCGGCCTATTAAAATTGTATAGAAATTCACTTCGCTAGATTCGTAATAAAGACCTGCAAAGTTTTCCTGAGTATAAAGAAACAACTTTAACACATGAGTGTAACAACAACGATTTTTGTTTGGTCCTTTTTATCTTTTGGCTCTCAGCAAACTTTCAAAATCAAAGGAGACTGAGCAAGCCACCTTAACATGTTTTGTTTTTGTATGTTTTGTCTTATTGGTAGGGGATGGAAGGAAGTATTACAAAATTAACCTAAACAGCTATTACTTATGGAACTATGATAGGTATTTCACATACACTATATCTCACTGAGTCTTCATGTATTAACAATTAACCACTAGCTTAACATGGGGGCCAATATGGTTCCCTTCTATTAAAGCACAATAACATTTTCCTAGCATCATCGTGCAAGAAGTTTCTAGTAAACTGACAAAATATACTTATTTGGAGGAGTATTAAAAGTAACAACTTACTGGCAGAAGCTGAAGTCACAGTCTCAACAGCTTTGGAAGCGTCTGTATCTTTTCTATTTGAAAGAAGAAAAAATTAGGCAAAGCCTGAAATTCTAAGTTCTAAAACTTCTAAAGATGCAAACCTTAAGTCTAAAAAAGTTTAGGGATGCCTGGCTAGCTCAGTAGGTAGGGCATAAAACTCCTCATCTCATGGTAATGAGTTCAAGCCCCATGTTGGGCATAGAGCTTACTTAATTAAAAATTTTAAAAATAAAGTATAATGTAATTCAATTTGAACAATGTTCCCTTTAAACTGGGTTTGGGATAATATATTAAAAATGCAGTTGTATAAAAATTTTTAAAGTTTAAATTCATATGCATATTCATTCCTGCGTATGAAATCATGGAATTACTTACTTTAAAGCTGCAGATGCTTTCTTTGAATCCGAGGTCTTTTTCTTTAACTCTTTGTTCTATGAAAGAAAAAGATTTTGAAAAAGAAAACCTTAGTTTCTTCCCCAATTATAAAGAGCACTTTAGAAAATACAAGCATAGGGGCACCTGGGTGGCTCAGTGGGTTAAAGCCTCTGCCTTCGGCTCAGGTCATGATCTCGGGGTTCTGGAATCAAGCCCAGCATCAGGCTCTCTGCTCAGCAGGGAGCCTGCTTACCCCTCTCTCTCTGCCTGTCTCCCTGCCTACTTGTGATCTCTCTCCTCTCTGTCAAATAAATAAATAAAATCTTTTAAAAAACAAAATAAAATACAAGCATAAAGAAATACAATAAAAAACATTATTAAGGGGGGGCTCCTGGGTGGCTCAGTGGGTTAAAGCCTCTGCCTTCCGCTAGGGTCATGATCTCAGGGTCCTGGGACTGAGCCTCGCATCGGGCTCTCTGTTCAACAGGGAGCCTGCTTCCCCCTCTCTCTCTGCCTGCCTCTCTGCCTACATGTGATCTCTCTCTCTGTCAAATAAACAAATAAAATCTTTAAAAAATAAAAATAAATTTAAAATATTTTAAAAAACTATGAAATTCAGAACAATTTGACGTATATTTACTGACTCTTCACCAACTGTCAAGCACAATTTTAGGCACTGGAGAGGAGTAGTAAATAAAACAAAGCCCCTATTCTCAAACAACTTTGATTTCAAAGGGTAAGGAAAGAAAGACCACAAGGAAATTAAAAACACATACACATTAGGTCTGTTAGCGACAAGTGTTGTGGAAAAGTAAAAGAGAAAGGAAACAGAAGTGCTCCTGTTGGGGAACAAGGAGCAACTTACAATAAGTTTGTTATACAAGGTCTCACTGAAAAGGTGATATATGAGCAAAGAGGTAGGAGAGCAAGCCATTCCCCGGGTTGAGAGCATTCCAGACAGAAGGAACGGCAACTGTAAAAGACTTAATGAGATCCATGCCTATTAGCTTGTTTAAGAAGTACAAAGGATGCTTGCGGTTGGAAATAGAGGAGAGAAAAGAGATACGTGGTGGTTAGGGGATAGACTTTGGGTGGAATATGTGGTGTAAACTCATAAGCCATTTTGAGTACTGGTTTTTCCTCCGAGTGTGATGAAAGGTTCTGAGTCTAGGGGGTCTCGTGAATATTTCCACCATGTCTTTCCTCTTTATCACTAATAGACCATAAGCTCCAAGAATGAGAGCACATATGTCTTGTTCATCACTCTATCCACAATGCCTGACATATATAACAGATTTTTAAGAAAGTTTTTCAAAATGAAATTAAACTCTCTTCCGATGAATACTGATTGTATCTTCGGTTTTATTTCCTTGTTACTCATTAGATTTCTCTATAATGTTCAAACCACTGATAACTGTTACCTAGCATTGTTTTCATTTCCATGCAATCTTCTTGGATCTTAGCTGACTGCCTACTCTGGCTTTTAGATATAATGTCACCATGAATCTTGTTGAAAATACTAAATTGAAATTTTAAAGGGTATTGTTTTCATTTTGTTTTTGTAGAGCTGAGCTGCAGCTCTACTTCACAGATTCAATGGAAAATCTGATACTTTTTGTAGATCAAGTGCTCCTGCTCCATTTAAAGAAAATTTTGGGAGTATGGACTAATGCCCATTTCTGTGGGAAAAAAATATGCCTGCTTTCATCAGATTCTTGGTAGTGGTGGTGGTAAAGGAAGCTCAAAAATGGCTAAGAATCAGTATTAAGAATTGAGGTCTACACTGGCTTATAATTAAAGAAAAGGTAATTCAGTTTGTTAGAGTTGTGCAGATTCATATTTTAATCCTTCAGATTTAAATACAGGGATATGGGCAATTTTCACCTTTTCTGTAACATTTCTTTATTGATTTGAAGAAATAGCCAAATGGAGAGACTATTCTTTGAATCAAAGCCAGAGTCAAAGGCAGTCCTAACATGAAATATCAAATGTGGGGAGAAACCTTTTGTCTTAGTTTGACTTTTCAAGCCCAAATTAAGATCTGGACCAAGAAAGCTACAGCATTGCCCTTCTTCCTGGTCTGGGTTCCCAGCCTATTTTTGGCTTGCTCTGGCAAGGAAGCTTGATGTGTTCCCCTGTTATAAGAGGCTAAGAAGTTCATCTGTACACTTCCAATCTCAAAGAGCTATGGCTGGAGTTCTCTATGGGTTCTCCTCCAATCAGTCCCTAGGAAGGCTACTTGATTACAACAGAGGAGTCATGAGTTAGCCCCATCCAAACTATATTTAGTTGAAGAATATCAAATTTTTGACACAAAGATGGCATGTTTTCTGGTTTATAGTGCTGACAGCTTCCCCTGTTCATTACTATGAAAATAAGAATAGTAAATATAGTTGGGCTCTTCCTGGACTTCTGTTGCTACCTTACCAAAATGTTATCAAAGAGAATTATTTTAATCTTACTAAAATATTCTAATAACCTAGATGTATCCTTATTCGTCCATTTTCCCAGATTAAACTTTTCAGTATTAAAGAAGAATGACTTTCTCCCCAGTTCCCAAAATTTAATGATCAGCCAGGTCTTGCTTGAAAGTAACTGGTTTAAGCTATTTCTCCTTCCCATCTCAAGTTTACTAATCTACCTGAAACCATTACTATCATTACAATAAGCTGGCTGGCTAGATGAGTCTTCTAAATGAACTTCAGTGGGGTTTTTTTCTCTTCTCCCCTTCAATCACTCTGCTAAACTTGCTCTCTTTTCCTTCTTCAGTCATTTGCCTAATTCATTCTGCAGCTCACTCCCAAATTTATCTAACCCATCCATTTTGCATCATAGCTCTGTTCAAAATCTTGAATAACATTTAACTGTCTACAGGATAAAGTTCACATTCTTAAATTATACATTCAATTTTTGCTTCTCTCTAACCTCCCACTGTTCTGGTAAATCAATGGTAGGTAAAAGTTGCTGAGGAACTCACTCTTCCACAAAAAATTTAAAAATTTTTAAAAAATCAAAACCTTTTTTGCTTTTGATTTTGTTTCCTTTATTCCTTTCTTTCTGCTTGGAAGGTAAAAATGATGTCAGAAGGTATAGCAACCATCTTACAACTGAGGGTGAAAACACATGCTAAAGGTGGTGAATCAAAAAAAACAAAAAGCCTGGGTTCCTGATATTATGGAGCTGCTTCACCAGCCATGGGCCACCTACCCATAGATTTTCTGTCATGATATAAATAAACCTCTTATTTCTTTCATAAACCACTGGTGAAGTTTTCTGTTAGTTGAAAATATAAGAAACCCTAAGTGATAAAATTGTTAATAACTAGGGTTACCATAAAATTCATTATTCAAATCAGGACAATGGAAATAAATAGATGGCATGTAACAAATGTAACCTAGGATCATGGGTTACTCTAGTAGTAACTAACCAGAGAACACAAATTCAATAAAAAACATAGATCCTTTATGGAATAGCAATTTTAGTAATAATTATGATATACACGAATATATAAGAAATAAACTTAACATCTCCTCCAAAATGTACACTATGGAAACATTACAAAAGAATGTTATGAAAAAACACCTAAGTGAAAGCTAAATAAATGGAGACAAGCCCTGTTTTTGACCAGAAAGAGTATTTTAAATCATCAATACAAATACAATACTAAACTCCCAATAAGATTTTTCAGAGAACTGTAAACAGATTCTAAAACCAATACGAGTAAATGTTCATAATTAACCAAAATAAAAAAAAAATTTTTTTAAAAGATTTTATTTATTTATTTGAGAGACAGAGAAAGTGAGAGAGAGCATGAAGGGAGAGAAGGTCAGAGGAAGAAGCAGACTCCCCGTGGAGCCGGGAGCCCGATGTGGGACTCGATCCCGGAATCAAGGATCATGACCTGAGCCAACGACAGTTGCTAAACAAACTGAGCAACCCAGGCGCCCCAAAATAAAAAATTTTTTAAAGATTTTATCTATTTACTTGAGAGAGAGAGAGAGAATGCATGTGTGTGCGTGCAAGAGCATGAGCAGGAGGAGGAGCATAGGAGGGGGGAGAGGGACGGGGAAAGAATTCCAAGCAGACTTCACACTGAGCATGGAGCCCAACGTGGGGCTCGATCTCAGGACCCTGAGATCAGAACCTGAACTGAAACTGAGAGTTGGATGTTTAACCAACTGAGCCACCCAGGTGCCCCAAATAAATTTTACTTTCTCAAAATACATTTTAAATAAAGAACAAAGAAAAAGGATTCTACCGCAAAGATAGGCAATTATGTAAAATTACAATGACTTATAACTGAAATTACATAGTATTATAACAGAAAGAAACAGATTGATCTAACAATAGTCTGAGATCTATGTGTGTAGGGTAATTTATACACAGAAAGATAACTTTTGAAATCAATGAGAAAGAACCAATTAGGTATAAATGGTGTTGTGCCAGCTGGTTATCCATTTTAGAAATAGTATTGATCCCAGTAACACATTAACCACAACTTAACGATTAAAATAATGAAATTATATCCTTTTGGCACTGGCATAGAGAAGGTCTTCTAAAACAAGACAAAAAGAAAAAAAAGCAGAAGCCATTAAGAGAAGAAAAAACCAACTTGAGTACACTGAAATTAAAAACTTTATATACGGGGACGCCTGGGTGGCTCAGTTGGTTAAGCAACTGCCTTTGGCTCAGGTCATGATCCCGGCGTCTTGGGATCGAGTCCCGCATCAGATTCCTTGCTCCGCAGGGAGCCTGCTCCTCTCTATGCCTCTGCCTGCCTCTCTGCCTGCTTGTGTTCTCTGTTAAAAATGAATAAATAAAATCTTTAAAAAAAAAAAAAACTTTATATACGGACATAAAATAAACAACATACTGGAAGAAAATACTTCTCATAAGTACTACAAAACTGGTATCCAAAATCATGAATACCTTCAAATTAAGTTTCTTGAAAAAGGCAAATAACCCAACAGAAAGATGGGAAAAGCTTTACACAACTCATTAACACAGTAATAGCTATTATATTAAGATACTGAAGTTTAATGATAATCAGGAAAATGCAAATTAAAGCTCGATAACAAATTTTACATACTAGATTTTTAAACTGCATATACAAAGACATGGTAGATAACACAGAAACACTAGTACTCTCCTTATTATCATCAGACTGTACATTATTATAGCTATTTAACAGGGGATCTGGTATTACTGCATATTCTGTAACCCAGCAATTCCACTATAGATATCACCTTAAAAACAGTACCATAAATGCGTAAGAAAGGCCTGTAAAAGCCATATACAAGGAAGTTAACATAAAGTCCTGTTATAGTAGTGAAAAATTAGAAATAACCTAAATATCAAATCCATAAGGAACTGGTAAAAATAACTGTGGTATATTCATACAAAGTGATACACACAGGAGTTAGGAAGAATGAGGAAAAGCTAGATGTACAAACATGGTTAGATCTCCAAATCAAATTGCTGATTGAAAAATGTGTACTATAAAGCTCCTTTAAAGTAGACATTCTTCAGCAAATACAATAATTACATGAAAAGGATACTCATACACAAAGTAGACTTACTGATATTTAAGTATTTCTATAGACATTATCAATAAATTTTATAAACGAAAGCATAAAAAATGATCTAGAAAGACTAAATTCATAAACATTAATATTTCTAAGGAAGCAAAAGGCCCAGAAGAATATATACACTCTATAATTCTGTTTATTTGAAGTTCCAAACAGGCAAAACTCAACTATGCTATTAGAAATCAAGTTAGGGTTACTTTTGTGCAGAAGGGAGGGTGTAAGGTTTCGGAAGAAGTATGCAAGGGGTTTCCAGGATGTTGTCAATGTTAGTTTGTGACCTAGGTAGGTTTCACAGATGTTTGCTAATTTTTATTTTCTCCTAGTCTATTGCTTGCCATTTAACACTGTTTATAGTGCTATTTATGTAGATAAAAAGTTGTTAATTTCAGGACGCCTGGGTGGCTCAGTTGGTTAAGCAGCTGCCTTCAGCTCAGGTCATGATCCCAGCGTCATGGGATCGAGTCCCACATGGGGCTCCTTGCTCAGCAGGGAACCTGCTTCTCTCTCTGCCTCTGCCTGCCTCTCTGCCTGCTTGTGTTCTCTCTCTCTCTCTCTCTGACAAATAAATAAAATCTTTAAAAAAAAGTTAATTTCAACGTATTTCAATCCATACACAAACAATCTATTGAGTGAACATTTATGTTCTATGCATTTTTCTGTATGTATCATACTTTAAAAAGTCAAACTTAATTAACAATGAGACATGTATGATCTAAATCCAGTTTACCTGTTTTTTCTTTCCTGGAACACATATTTTCACACTTTTCCCTTTTATCAGAAGAGGTGTTGTTTCAATGTACTTCATGACTGCAGTAACTGCCTCTCTAAATTCCATTTCCAAGTAAGCCTAAATAAAATGTATTACATTTTTAGTCAAAAATCCAACTCAAAACTCTCTGCATGCCTTAGTACTTTTTGTGCAACATAAAACTACGAAATTACCTCAAGTCCTGGTTGCTTTTACCTCTTTTCATTTTGCTACATGTCATTTGATCTCTAAGGTATTTTCACACATGAAATGGACATTTAACCTAATAGAATTTCTATACCATTACCAAGATAAGAGGGGAAACAGGAGTCCATGGCAGGCTCATGGAACGGTGAGAAATAGGAAGGCAGGGCTCATGGAATAAATGGAGAAAAGGCAGGATCTGGCCTAGCTGCTGTTAAGTCTGACATTTTTAAGGCTTCTTGCAATAAAGAACACTACCAACTACATTCCTCTGTTTTGTCTCATAATTTTATGTTCTGCTTGGTATGGAGTTGTTCACAATTTTGATGAACTCTACGGTGTGAGTTATAGGACTGTAAATAACCCACATGTAAAAAATATTGTACAGGGGCACCTGGGTGGCTCAGTTGGTTAAGCGACTGCCTTCGGTTTGGGTCATGGTCCCGGAGTCCCGGGATCGAGTCCCATATCGGACTCCCGCCTCTGCAGGAAGTCTGCTTCTCCCTCTGACCTTTTCTCCTCTCATTCTCAGTCTCTCTCTCTCTAATAAATAAAATCTTAAAAAAAATATTGTACAACAAAATCATTTTTTAGCAAAATCTTTCTGGTGTGCTAAAGAATTGGAAAGCAAACTAAAACCTGCCACCTGTTTTTGCAAATGGTTTTTTTGAACACAGCCATACCCATTCATTAGTATATTATTTATGGCTGCCTTTGTACTACAATGGCGGAATTGAATAGCTGCAATCCTATGGCATACAAAGCCTAAAGTATTTACTATCTGGCCCTTTACAGAAAAAATATGCCATTCCTGTGTTAAAAGATATAAAACGGTATCTGGGGACCTTGTTCACTGGAATCCAAGCATTTACATTAACTCTCAATTAATAATTATATATGTAGTAAAAAGTGGTAAAAATCTTTATAAAGTAATAACCAGACTTTATAATGTAGTAACTTTGTATGTATTTTTAGAACAGAGTGAATGACTCACTTCTTTTCTATAAGGAACAACGAGGACATCATTAACTTTTCCAAATGGTTGAAATATTTTTCTAATATCTTCTTCAGTACAGCCATCCTCTGGTAATTCAGATATAAGAAGAACTGAACCATAATGCGAAGACTGGTCTTTCCGAAGCTATTTTTGAATGAAAAAAAATGAAAAATAAACCAAATTAAGCCATGAAGTACAAAAATAATAATTCCCAATATAATTTCTACCATTAACCTAAGTCCTTTAAACAGACTTTTCTAAATATTTTAGCACAGCTTAAAAAATTATAAATGCTAAATAAAGTAGTAAAAGATATGTTTTATATTTTACCACTCAACCTTAACAGTGATCAGAGCTTACAGGTAACATAAAATATCACAGATGCTCTTTCCTGTTTAGAAGCATTTTGTAACAAACAAGATCTATGGAATGGTCCAAAACTACTGAAGAGTATTTTTCTACATGAATCTACATGGCCCATCACTAAGAAAGATAACACTATAGCTTTGTGCACTTTGTGTTTTAATAGTTGCAGTGATATCTAGTTAACATTTTTAAGAGATTCATATAGAGTATGTATAAAATCTGAATACCCTGTAATACCAAATTTATCAACCATATTAAAAACTGACTTAAAAAAAAAGTTCCACTGGCACCATCTAGAGTCTTGAAACAAAATAAAGAGTATTATAGATTGATAATTCAGCCTCTTCAAAATTTTCCCTGTACTAAAATTTCTTCCTAACCCTCTTCAAAATTGTGTAATTACACGTTGATTATTTTAAGTGTATCCTTCTAAATATAAGCTCTTTAAAGGCAAGGATTTATAGTTATTGAAAAGAGTAATGTATACCTAAATACCTGAAGACTTGTTAATATTACATTAAACATATGATAATCTGCCCTAACATTGGCAACTACTCTAATGTTCTCAGGATGCTTTATACACTACTTACTATAATAATGTAATTAACATATACAATAAAACAATACCTCAGTATTTTAACTGGCAGGTTACAGTCAAAATACACCAATAAATCAGTACTAGAAAATAGGCTATTCTAATTTTTTTTATTTTTAAAGATTTTATTTATTTATTTGAGAGACAGAGAAAGCGAGAGAGAGCTTGAGAGGAGAGAAGGTTAGAGGAAGCAGCAGACTCCCCGTGGAGCTGGGAGCCCGATGTGGGACTCAATCCTGGAACTCAAGGATCATGACCTGAGCCGAAGGCAGTCGCTCAACCAACTGAGCCACCCAGGCGCCCGAAAATAGGCGATTCTATATTGGACAACAGAGTATTTGACTTCCGAACTGTACTACAAAGTAAAAAGTAGATTAAAAATGATCAATTCTCAGTAGAGACTTTCACAGCTTACTGACAAAGATTACAAGAACTCATTAATGTTCCTGGTGTGATTACAGTCACCTCCCCCACCAGACAGGAAACATCACAACAACATGCTTGTGTGGTTAGCCAAAACATCAAACCATCATCAGAATGTTCTCACTTTTGATACATCAAATGCCAAAACTCTAGGATTTGAAAGCTATAAGATTTTTTTTTTGTAACCTATAAGATTTTGAGTTAACGGACTTTTACTAAATTCATAAGCACAACCAATAAAATATTCCATATCAACATAATTTATCAAGTCACGATTTGAAACTTTTAAAATATGAAAATAAAAAATTCAATAACTTTTTGTATCATAATGACATATGTATGTACACACTTACACTAACAAATTAAACTACTGACCTTACGCTGGAGAGAAACAGGTTTTTCAGACACTGGTTTACATTCTGGTAAGGTGTCACCTTCAATATTCTTGGCTTTGTAACGAGTAGAATGTACCCCCAGATTTGCATCACTCTTTGCAGGGTTTGTAGATTTAACTGATGGCTTTGATCCACTGCCAGTTTTAGGCTTTTGGGCTGGTGAAGGTCCTTTATCAACTATTTCAAGATGTTTCTGTTTATTGAATTCTGACCCATGCCCAGATCGTTGTACTACATCTTCTAATGCTTTTTTTCTATCTAGTAAAAAGGACATAAATGCAACTTCAACTAAAAAGAACTTAAGGTGAAAACCATCTAATCACATTATTAAAGAAAGAATAACTCCTTAACCGCCCAATTATTTATCACACAGAACCACTGTCAAACCAGACAGGAATCACATAAACACGAAACAATTCTTAGTCTTTAATTCTTCACTCATGACCTCATCTTACATCAGTGGTCCTTCAACTTTTGATTTCAGTATCCATCTTCACTTTTAAAAATTGAAGACCCCAAAGAGATTTTGTGTCAAATTTATTAGATAAATATTTACTAAAAGAAATTAAAATTAAATTTTAAAATATTTACTAGTTCATTTAATAATAAGCTCCTGTGTTAGCATAAATAACATTTTTAAGAAAAATAACTTTAATTCCCAAAACAAACAAAAAAAAGATGAGTAGCACCACTGTGTACTTTCCCATACACTTTCATGTTGGCTTAAAACCTGAATTCTCAGGGCATCTGGGTAGCTCAGTGAATTAAGCGTCTCCCTTTGGCTTGGGTCACAATCCCAGGATCCTAGATTGAGCCCCGCATCGGGCTCCCTGCTCAGTGGGGAGCCTGCTTCTCCCATTCCCTCTGCCCCCTACCCGCTGCTCGCGCTTGCTATCTCTCTATCACTCTCAAATAAATAAAATAAAATCTTTTTTTTTTTAAAGATTTTATTTATTTATTTGCAAGACAGAGAAAGTGAGAGAGAGCGTGAGAGGAGAGAAGGTCAGAGGAAGAAGCAGACTCCCCGTGGAGCTGGGAGCCAGATGTGGGACTCGATCCCGGAACTCAAGGATCATGACCTGAGCCGAAGGCAGTCAGTCGCTCAACCAACTGAGCCACCCAGGCGCCCCTAAAATAAAATCTTAAACAAACAAAAAAACCACCTGAATTCTCATATTTGCTTCTGCATCCATCTGATGGATATATTGCTCTCATTGAAATGTATAAAGGAAATTCAGCTTCACAGACACAGCTGGAAGACCTCCTGGCCTTGGAGTCCTCTAAAAAGATCTCGGAGGACACATATATGAGCTATTTCTTTTTTTTTTTAAGATTTTATTTATTTGACACAGAGAAAGAGATCACGAGTAGGCCCAGAGACAGATACAGGCTCAGATACAGATACAGGGAAGCAGGCTCCCCTCTGAGCAGAGAGCCCGATGCGGGGCTCGATCCCAGGACCCTGAGATCATGACCTGAGCCAAAGGCAGAGGCTTTAACCCACTGAGCCACCTAAGTGCCCCATATGAGCTGTTTCTAGAAACCAATATTAAGACACAAGTTGAAAATATGAGAAATTTCAATAAAACTTTTAGATTAATTCATGGGCAAATGAAGATGTTGGCATATCGGTGGTTTTTAAATTTGATTTTGGGTAGATAGATACTCTTCCACATTTCTTCTGATAGTAAAAGGAAGAAGAATGGACTAGGTTGGGATGTGGGTCAATGTCACATAGAAATTCTAAAATATAATAAAAAAGAATATTTCATTTCTACCTTATTAAAAGAGCCAAGGCAAAAAGCTCAAAATGTCAACTTTTGTTAAATCTTTAAGATTTTATTTATCTATCTGACAGAGAGAGAGAGACAGCGAGAGAGGGAACAAGCAGGGGGAGTGGGAGAGGGAGAAGTAGGCTTCCTGCCGAGCAGGGAGCTCAATCCCAGGACCCTGGGATCATGACCCAAGCCAAAGGCAGACACTTAACTACTGAACCACTCAGGTTCAGGCGCCCCAACTTTTGTTAAATCTTGACAGTAGCAGGTAAGTCATGATTTCAAACTTGCTAAAAATACAGAATTTTAAAATTCAAACCAACAAAAAAACTAAAAAATTTAGTCAAAATAAGTAAATTTATGTTATATATTATAGTATATATTATTATTCATAACCATAAGTGTACCTGATGATCTTACTGATCTCCGTGATGTCCTTTCAGGGCTAACTGATCGAAAGCATTTTGGACTACCTCTAAATGGATTTTTCATTCGATATGGTGAACGGGATCTGGATCTGTATCTGGCAATGAAACGATGGCAAATTTTTGGACTTCGACTTCTTGGCCTGTATATATAGCGTATTGGGCTTCGAGATCGACGGAATCTGTGACTCGAGCTTGATCTTCCAGAATGTCTAGGACTGGGGGAATGAGAACGTCTTCTTGGAGTTTCATTTTCTTTTCTATTGCCTTCATTTCTGTAAGGTGCAGGGGGAATCACAAGATTCAGCAATTTAATGTAAATTTAAGTTATATTAAGTTACATTACAGAAGTTCCTTAACAACGGAGTATAAACAATACCAAACTCTGATAAGCATATATTTATTTAAAACAAAAACCTATTTGTTATGACACAATTCACCCTCATAGATAAATAATCAGAACAGATGTTCAGCCTTCAAATTGCTTGGATCCCTGTTTTGCTAATATACAGAAGAGTACCCTCTATCAATTTCTTGGTCTTTTCCTGTATCATTTTATAGTCAACTATTTATTGAAAGTATTAAGTTATATAAAGAATTTAAGAAATGATTTATATAAACAAATGTTTTTCAACATTTTTTTCCCTGAGAGATTATGCCATCTACAAATATTTCTTTGACGGTTGTACTTGCATATACAAACATTAAATACAAGTTTAATATTTGTTTATATACAAATATTTTATATGTATATAAAAATGTTTATATACAAACATACAAAAATATACAAAAAATGTTTATATACACTTTGTATGTATATAAAAAATGTTTGTATACAAACATTTAAATACAAGAACTCCTAGGGAACACAAAACTTAATAAAACCATTCCTAGCCTTCAAGACATTTATATCGTAAGACCCCACAAATAAAACAATAACAAAAGCATTAAGTATTTTCAGAAAGGCTAAAAAAATAAAATAGAAGTTCACAGAGGCAAGCTATCACATTTAAGCTGGGATAATTAAAGAAAGATTCATAGGGATTGTTGCATTTGTCTGCTGTTTAAAAGTAAAAATAAAAAAATAAATAAAAATAAAAATGATCAAACAGGAACTCAATTAAAAATAATACCTTTAAAAAAAAGTACCTATTTACCTTTTTTTTTTTAAAGTACCTATTTACTTTTAAAAGAAAATCAAGTCCCAACAATACCACTATTCAAAAGAATTACCTTCTTGATGGGAGGATCTCAGGATTCCAATCGGGATACCTATTTCAAGAATAAACAGTATTAATGAACAGTTAAAATGAGACTTTATGTCTCAATCTTTCACTGAAATGTATCAGGAGAACTGTTCAAAACCTAAGTTTACATAGTAACTTATTAGTATATTAAAGTATCAAAATTTTCTTGAAAGTGTATTTTGAGTGACTAATTCAATAAATAAAGTATTATTCTAGTGGCCAATTCAAGGAGAAGAAATGCATTCCCAATACATTAAAGACTTCAAAGTTTGTTTAAGTAAAACAAGTAATAACACATACATGTGTTAAGATGTCTAGAATAGGTACATGACACAAGTTTAGGTAGGGGTTAAAAGACAAAGACAGTTCATGCACTTTGCAGAACTCCAGGGGACCCTATTCTACAGAATACAACATGTATGGTGCCCTTTACACTATACCAGGTGGTCCTCGAAGAAATACATCTGGGGGAAGTATCGGGAAAACCTGCAGAAAAGGCTACTTTGCAGGTAGCCCTTAAGTCTACTAATAGGCATAACCTAATAATCTAGGTTTCATGCAGTGGCCATACACAAAAGAATTGAGAGACAGAACGAAGTGTTCTATTCCAGGAACTGGTCTGGCTGCAGCATGGAAATAATGAAAAGGAATTATGAGGGGGGGGCGGAATCTGGAAAGGTAGCTCAGAGTTACAAAGTTACAAACTGTGAAGGTCTTGGAAATCAGGTAAGGAGGTTGCACATAAGTAAAAGGTAACAGGGAACCAATAAACATTTCTGAAGTGAAGAAAGCACAAGACTATTTTCAGGTCAATTGGAAATGACTATCTGGAATTATGGGGAAAGATTAGGACTGAGATATTTGAGAATTAGGCATGCAGAAGCCTATACCGTACAAAGATTGTGTTAAACTAACACAGAATAAAGTTTGTAGGGAAAAAAAAAGGGCTGAGGACAGAATTTTATGCACACCAACACTGAAGAGTAAAGCAGACAAAGAGAAATCAATAAGAGATTAAGTAGTAATCACAGAAAGAAAAAAGTACAAGGAACAGTAATATCACAGTAGCCTAAGAAAAAGACATCTTCCCCTCAACTCTTCTAGAGAATCTGAACTCTAAAGATTAATTTGGGGGCACCTGAGTAGCTTAGTTAGTTAAGTGTCCAACTCTTGATTTCAGCTCAGGTCATGATGAAGATCAAACCCTGTGGTGACTCTCCCTCTTCCTCTGCCCTACCCCCAACCCAGCTCACACACGCACACACTCTAAATAAACAAATAAATAAAGGTTAATTGGAAATTTTAGAAACATTTTTAAATTGGAAATTAAATCATTAAGTCAACTAATATTCAAAAACAAGTTTAATAACCAAGAGGAGAGCAAGGTAAGGAAATGGAGGCAGCCAACTCAGCAAGTCACTTGGCAAGAAAATAAAGTCAGGTCAAAACCACAGTAAAGGTAAAGTGGTTTTTATTTGTTGCTATTTGCCTAAGACACTGTTATAACAGGTTAACGCAACAACTCTCAACTTCCTTTTCCCTTGTCTGCCTCTACTACAAAGGCTAAAAAAGCTAAATATTTGCTTTCCTAACCTCCTTGGAAGATATAGCCAGTGATAGGTTCAGAACAGTGAGACATAGATGCAAAACCACTGGCAAAATTCTTCCTGCCTCTTGCCCCCTTCTTCCTTCTTTGATAGCAGCCACGATGCCTGAAGCATCTTGTAACTAGAAGGTGACAAACTATGAAGAACAAAAAAAAGTTAACTTTAATCCAGTGTATGTATCACCTGGCATCAATAATTGTCAAAGCATGGATAATTCTGTTTCATTATACTTAGGCTTTTAAAAACTTTCCTCACTCTATTACCATCTAAGAAGATAAATTTCTAGTTTTACAGTGTGGTGTTTAAAAGCAAGACCTCTGGGGGCGCCTGGGTGGCTCAGTCGTTAAGCCTCTGCCTTCAGCTCAGGGTCCTGGGATCGAGCCCCGCATCAGGCTCCCTGTTCAACAGGGAGCCTGCTTCTCCTTCACCCACTCCCTCTGCTTCTGTTCCCTCTCTCGCTGTGTCTTTCTGTCAGATAAATAAATAAAACCTTTAAAAAAAAAAAAAAAAAAGCAAGACCTCTGGAATCAAGCTATGCTAGGTCTGAGTGTAGGTGCTGACACTTAATGGCCATGTATCTGAAAGCCAGTTACTTAATGGGAGCAAGCCTTAGCTTTCTAAAATGTATAATGCTAGATACACTGGTTGTCAACAAATAGATGTTATTAAATTTCTGGCAATCTCCGGTTTATGGATTCAAAAGAGCTTGAGGATTATTATTTGAGAGTTCGTGTGGATCCTCACACCAGTTTGACTACTAGAATATATGTTTTTGTCTCTGGTGCCCAGGGCAGAAAGATAAAAGCACGTGTACTATTCTGCAGGTTGAGGTTGGACTGCCTGTACATTGCCTAACTACTTTAAAATGTGCTTCAGAAGCAATGATAACCCTCGCACAGGCAGTACAGCATAATGGCAAGAACAATGGGTAAGAAGAAAGTAAGAGTATCTGTGTTCCGATGTGGTAAATATAAACATCACCTATAGTTTCTGTGACAAAAATGTTCAACCTGTATTTAATGATAAGTAAAGAAACAGAAAAGTACAAAATGTACTTTGGGACATTCTACAAGAAAACTCTCCTTCCCTGGACATTTCAAAAGAAGTCAACATTGTGAAAGCATCCTTCTCAAATCAGCAAACGAATGAACGAATGAAAGGTAAAGTAAGGTAAGGTAAGAAAGAAGAAACAGGAAGGGTGGGTTGTTCTAACTGCAGTATATGAATCTTGACTGACTCCTGGTTTGGGAATGTGGTTGGGGGATAGGCAGGAATTCAATGTGAATATAACAGATAACCACTATCGAAAAATTTCCTTATTCTTAGGAGAGATATGTTGAATTGAGGAGTGAAGTTATCATGTTTGCAATTTATTTTCAAATAGTTCAAAAAAGCTTAATAAAAACATTAAATAGACATAACAAATGATGATAATTGATGAATAAAGATAAATAAGATAAATATATGAATGTTTACTATCCCTTCAACTTTTGCAGCTTAGAAACTTTTCAGGATAATCTGCTGAACAGAAAAAGAGGAAAAGGAGTAAAGATCCATGGGCTAGACAGATTAGCTATACCAACTATTTGCTGTGGGATAGCAAGGAAGCTGACTCTCTATGCCTCAGTTTCCTCACTGGTAAATCACAAATCATCATTATACATACATCTCATAAGGTTGTTTTAAAAATTAAATTATGTAAAGGACTCAGAATTATGCCCAGCATACAACAAGAATATAGCTATTATTGGGGCACCTGGGTGGCTCAGTTGGTTGAGCATCTGCCTTCGGCTCAAGGTCATGATCCCAGCGTTCTGGAATTGAGCCCCACATCAGGCTCCCTGCTCCGCGGAGAGCCTGCTTCTCCACCTCCCTCTGCCTGCTGCTCTGACTACGTGTGCTCTCTATCTCTCTGTCAAATAAATAAATAAATAAAATCATAAAAAAAGGAATACAGCTATTGTTATTATTCATGTTTAATACTAAAATTCTGATGCACTGAATTTTTTCTCAGGTTAACTAACTATTCCTATATAATCCAGAAAGATCCAACAAAGACAAAGAGACGGAAAATATAATCAGCCTCAAGAAAAGGAATAAGAGGGGCGCCTGGGTGGCTCAGTGGGTTAAAGCCTCTGCCTTCAGCTCAGGTCATGATCTCAGGGTCCTAGGATCGAGCCCCGCATAGGGCTCTCTGCTTAGCAGGGAGCCTGCTTCCCCCCACTCTCTCTGCCTGTTTCTCTGCCTACTTGTGATCTCTTTTCTCTGTCAGATAAATAAATAAAAATCTTAAAAAAAAAAAAAGAAAAGAAAAGAAAAGAAGAACCTAAATATACATCAGCAGGTGAATAAGGTATAGAAACAAAAAGGTACACAATGTAGCTTAAAAAAACAAAGAATAGAATAGCATATATTTTGTCATGGAATGATCCCAAGCACCTAATCAAATCTGTTTTTATGTTGTCATTTTTTCCAGTGCAGAGAAAGCCAAGAAGGAATTATTTAAGAGCACACAATCTGAAAAAGGTAAATATGTAGGCTAGAGTGATAAAGTGGCAGGCACAGAAAGCACTTTAAAATCAGGGCCTGGTTGCATTTAAAAAAAAAAAAAAGGGCTATCTACACAGAAGGCTTTAATAGGCATGTGTGCAATTTGCTCTAGTAAACTAACTGCAGTGTATGTAGCTAGAATCTTATTAACATTAATGCCTACCTACAGCAAATGACTTACTACCACTTAAATCCCTCACATTTATAAACTTCAGACATCCTACTGGGTATCTGTGAGAAAACTTGTGGCTTGGGAGAGATTTTCCATTTACAGTGGCAGCAGAAGCAGGTACATGACACCAACACAGGTAGAGTATCCAATTCTTGCAACTATTATAACTAATTTCCAGATGGACAACTAACTCAAAGTGGACCAAAAAAGTCAAACTTTGAACTTATATAGGAGTTTTGAGGAAAGAGGGTTTTTTTGAGGGATTTTTTTGTTGTGTCTGTTTTGAACTGCTGGAATTACTAACTACACAGTTCATTTAAGTCCAGAATTATGGGGGTCATTTTGCTTTGTGGAGGAAGTGTACCTGGGATCTCACGAAGCCAAAGCAGAAGAGAACAGAATAGCCAAGAAACAATTTCTGACCACTCTGATTTTTGTTTCAGAATCCAATTCAGCTGTTCCTGAAACTAGAATCATAAATTCCCTTACTTTAAAAATGACTCTGGGGTCCCTCGGTGAGGTAGCCGCTTAAGTGTCAGACTCTTGGCTCCAGCTCAGGTCATGATCTCAGGGTCATGAGATGGAGCCCTGCATCGAGCTCCATGCTCAGTGTAAAGTCTGGTCAGGATTCTTTCCCTTCCTTCTCCCTCCCTCTATGCTCCTCCCCTGCTCAAGGTCCTGCCCGCCCTTCCTGGCTCTCTCTAAAATAAATAAATTAGTTAAATCTTAAAAAAAATAAAAATGAAATAAAAAATAAAAACGACTCTGAATTAAGTTTATCACTTATGACTGGAAGAGTCCTGAATAGTCTCAAAATATTTTGGTAATGTTTTCATAAAGAACAAAACCAAAACCCAAAACAGCTGTGACAAAATCATTTGCCCCAAAATATGTTCCTATCGTCGATCTAGCGACCAGGAACTTGACACACAACTGTATCATCATGTTTAATGAATACAGGGAACACAATTTTTAATTTTGTTACTCCAACGGATATATCAGAGATTCCTGTTAAAGTCACACTTTTCACCTTCATAGGTGTCTGTCTTAAAAAAGCAAAAAGTTGAAGAACCGAAGAACCAATACTGAAGAACCAACACATCTACCTTATTTATCTCCCACTTAAGGTTCATTCTTTTTTTTTTTTTTTAAAGATTTATCTATTTATTTGAGAGACAGAGAGCACACACACATGAGCGAGCAAGCAGGGGAAAGAGCAGAGGTGGACAGAAAGGGAGAGGGAAAGAATCCCAAGCAGACTCCACACTGAGCGGGCCTTGGGGCTCAATCTCATGACGTGAGCCAAAACCAAGAGGCGCTTAACCGACTGGACCACCCAGGTGCCACTAAGGTTTATTCTTAAAATAGGTTCTAGACCAGAGGAGAGCTTTACACCTAAAATTAAATACTGGTGTTTGGTTTGGGGTGGTTTTTAGTTATTTATCCTTTGGGAAAGTGAAGTAAATAGGGAAAGGGAAGACTATTCACTCTAAAATAGATAAACCATTGCAAAGTAGGCAAGCCAGCAAGGAATGAACCCATGATATTAAAAGTCTACCTACTGGGAATAATTAGGAAAGAGAAGAAAACACCGTATTTAATTCTCTCCTTTTGAAAAAAGATTAAAAATGCTTCATGAAATATTTCAAATAGGCAATAGCTTCCTAAGAATATTTTTCTCTAAAGTACAAACTAAAGGTATTAAACAGTCATACCTGAACATTAACTATTTCGTAAATTTGCTACCTATAAAAAAGAAAAACTTGTTCTTACTGTTGACGTAACTGGCGGCAACTCTCAATATGAGTAGAAGTATTTTGATGCTGAATCCAATCCTATTGTGAAAGGAAAAAAGTCCTGAAATTAGAATATTCCTCATATTGACTATGAAATTAGGCTTTTAAAAATGACACAGGATTCTTTTTTTCAGAAATTAACAAATGTAATTTAACATTTGACTACTCAGTAATATTTCACAAAAATAAAGTACCTCCAAACAAAGGTACTTAATACCAGACCTTATCGATGCCATTTTGAAACATTTTAGTATAGAAAACATTTAAAAAAAATCATACCCATGGATACTCATTTTGAAATCAAATATATATTTAAACTTGGAAAAAATAAGTTTTTTCAGAAATAATTCATCTTACATATAAAAATACTCCAGAGAACACCAAAAACTCTGTAAATAAAACGGTATCTGAAATGGCATCTTCAAAATATAGTGTCAATGACTTTTATCTCTAAATTCAAGCTAACAACATCAACAACAAAAAATCCTACCTCTTAGGCCAGTACCATTCCAAACAAGGTACCCACTATATTGACAAAGGATAAGATTAGTAAAAATATGAAAAACTGCTAATTAAATCTAATTTATTTTCAGGATTTAAGGGAAAGTAAAACCATTTCAAAGATACAATATCCCTTACATAGAGCTTTACAATGAACAAAATGCTTTTTTAATACATTACTTCATTTACAAATCTGCCCTAAAATTACATTCTGTACCCATAAATAGCTCCTGGAAGATACATTTGATTAAAATTTTTTAAAAAGACAATGTACAGTTTTCAAAGATACAGTCCCCCAAGTGAAACAGTTAAAAGCAATGTGTATTATTACTCAATGTTTTATTGTTTCTCCGGCATTTGGATAGGTAAAAAATCTTAATCCAACAGTTCTGTATTTTAAAATGATCCTTGAAGAAAATGTTATTCATATCCATTTCAAAAACATTTCAGTATGTCATTGCTACGAACTAGTAGAAGTTTCCATAGTTAAAACCACAGTTGACACTAATTTTGGAATCTGCCTTGTCAAGAACTATCTGAAGACAAGTGCATGCTATTTATAATACTCAGCCACAGGTTAGGAAAAACCTTAAACTATTTCATTAAGCTATGGAACTGATTGGAGATTGCAAAAAAGAAATGTTTGCACACCCCGCTCAATGCTACAAACAGAAAGCTAGAAGAGATTGGCAATTAAGAGTCTAGTACTGCTGAACCCATGTCTTTAACATTAACTGGACATTGTTTACATCAAACAGACAACACTGGCAAATAGTGGTTGGGCATAATTTATTCACACCATAAAGCATTTTATTTGAATAAACTGCCATCATTTAAAAATCCAGTGATTTTTACCCCCTAATCCAGCCTTCCAGCTTTTCTTGAAAAAACAATACTGGACATGTATTCTGTATAGCAAGTATCAGCTGATGCTGATAGCTGCTCTTTTTAAGGCATACTCCCCAATTCTACACACACATTCATATATATGTATAAGTATACACACACACACACACACACACACACACAGGCCCACTACACTCACTGATATTACTTGCTTTAAGCTCAGTAAATATACCTATGCCACCCGAATTTCTACTCTCTAGTTACATTATCCAGATTAGATAGTAAGGGTCTAAAAGCAGTACTGCCTCTCTAGAGAAAAAGTGGTAATTACCTACTAAGCAGGAAATCCTGTAAGACTGCATACTGGAGCAGCCCCAGAATCAAACTGAAAATACCTACCCCCCCCACCCAAAAAAAAGAAAGGAAAATACCTACGCATATAAGAGTGCACTCTATCCTCCAACTATCTCAAAAATCTTTCACGTCAATTAATATTTTCTCAAACTGAATTATTTCAGTCTGAAAGACAGGTTCTAAACTGAGGACAGCCAAAAAGACATAACTTCTAAACCAAGCACAGCTCCTCCTCTGACATCTGCATCCCAATTTAGAAAAGAAATACATTTTACATTCTACTGTTGCCTTTTTCAGGCTATAGTTTTAAAGATTCAGTGGTTGGGAACATATCTGTCAAATGACACTTAGCAAAAAAAAAAAAAATTGCAGTTGGTAATTTATATTTATTGGCTACATTATTTACAAGGTCATATATATGTACATTTACAAGGCAGCAAGATATATCACACAGAAACAAGAGAAGTAGTTTGTACCATCTAAGTCCATGTTCACAAATCCCTATCATGTGGTCATCCAATAGTGAAGAATTCATTAGTTATATCCATCATGCTATTCTGTTAAAAAAATGTTTTAAATAGCAATCTCTGGGAACTCTAATGAATCACTAATGATTTCTTTTCCTAAGTTTTATTTTTATCATATTAACCCAGACTTTCACCATCTTAAACTTGAAGGAACTAAGGAAGCCTCATATTCGGTGCCCTACCATTATCTTTTCTCATTCCTATTCACCCTGCATACATCTGCCACATTTATCTCCCTAAAATACAATTTGAACATGTCACTTCAAAAAACCTTAATTAGCTTCCTAATGCCTCTTACCTCATGTCTAACCTCCTTAAGCAAAGCTTCTGAAGGCCCTTGGTACCTACTGTTACTGCTGACATCTAAAATGTCATCCCTCCTCCCCTAGGTGTATCTGAAGCCTACTTATTATTCAAGACCTATATTTAACCAACTCCATGAAGTCTTCCCTCCCAAATCCTTCCAGGCCAGATTCAACAGTTAGTCACTGTCACTCAATCTTATCCAACCAGTCTTTTGATGTCAGAAAGTACATTTATACTTTCTTTTTTTTTTTGCTTTCTCTTTTTATCTATATGAGATGATGATGGTAACTAGACTTATTACAAAAAACATGGAACATATCACTAATTCACATGTCATCCTTGTACATGGGCCATGCTAATCTTCTCTGTACTGATTAAATTTTAGCTAAGTGCTGCCAAAGCGAGCATTATTTATACTTTTTAATTACATGCTGCTAAATACACAATAGGTGTTGCTAAAGTGATAAAGCTGGCCTGAATGGATATAAGCCTGAAGTCAAGATAGAAATATTAAATCTCTCTCCACTACAGCACATCCGAACAAGTTAAATGCAATCACTGAACCATTTGATGCCCTCTAATTTTTTAAATTCCTTAGATGTGTAATTTTTCTCTTCAGTGAGACTGCTTAAACTGCTTAAGACCAATGGCTTCATTTTATACAGCTCTCATTTCTGTCCAGCATCTAATATAGCCATGTATGAAACCAGTAATCAGTAAATACCTACTGAATAAATGTATACCTTTTCCATTCTACAAAATAAAAACTTTTAAGTTCGTTATTTTAATATACCTTTCTTGGATTCATTATAACTAATTAAAAGTTCAAATGGAATACAGATAGCCCATTACTCAATTTAGAACTTAGGCCAGCACTACTTAAAGACTAAGTACTATGAATTATTCTGAGATTTTTCAAGACTTAGCTATCTCCCTTGATAGAGACAGCAACTATTGTTTTACTAGAACTCTGCAAATTTGGTTAAAATGAGGACAAATGCCACTTTCCTTTGCTATAGTTAACAAAAGCATCAGCTGAAATCTGGTGAGTGGGTAATACAAAGACAATAAAAAAGGGTAGCACTAGAAGGGGAAAAAAAGAGAATTAAACACCCATAGGTTTTTAAGCCTATCCAAAGTATATAGCCAATAATATGGCCTTGAATCAAAGCTTATTCCATGTCCATGGTAAGTACATTCCTTCCTGACCATTTATAATATAAATCTACAAATCCCATTAGCAAACAGAAGAAACAGTGGTTTCCAAATACATGTAAGTAACTAAATTATACTGGGGAATTCCTACACAAATCTGCCAACGATTCCAGTTGACCCTTGAACAACACAGGTTTGAAGTGCACGGGTCCACTTACACACAGATTTTTACAGTACACATAAATGTATTTTCTCATGATCTTAATATTTTTTCTCTAGCTTACTTTTATCGTAAGAATACAATATACAATACTATTAACATACAAAACATATTAACCAACTATTCATGCTGTTGGTAAGGCTTCTAGTCAACAGGCTATTAGTAGTTTTTAAGGAGTCAACTTGGACTTTCAACGGTGCGGGAGTTGGCACCCCCAAACCCCAAGCTGTTCAAGAGTCAACTGTACGATCAAAAAGTATATTCTACGTTACTCTTAAGCACCTCTATAAAATACTTTCTTCTAATTATACTGACCATAGAGGTACCTAGGGCCTTTTTTATTTTCTTAAGATTTTTCTCTCTATATTTCTACCATTTTACACTATTCTGAGTCAACAGCTGACCCCAAAATAATTACTCTTGACTCAATTTTGCTATGGATTAAGTTATTTAGGAAGCTCCTTCCCATAAAACACTAAAAATCCTAGTCTAGCTAGAGTCAGAAAATATTATAATCAACATTAACTGTCTTTTAGCCCAAGACAGGTAGATACATGCAAGGCTACAATATACTGTCTCTTAAAAGTATGCAGTAGAAATATTTTATTCCAACTTTATATATTTTTATAGTAACAGATTCTATTTAAAGTTGACTCATATGATGTTGTTTTATAAGTCCACAGTTTGTTATATAAATTTTATGTTGCATGAATTTTCTGAAACAACTAATCAAAAGTTCAAAGTACATGGACAAACCACGTCATGTGCCCAGTCGCAGGAATACAGAAAGTCTATTAACACTCAATTCAGTATTTAGGCCACGGTTACTCAGATTACAACTAAGCGGGGAAGTTGCAATCACAAATAATTTCTGCCATTTCTTCAACGCCTAGTTAACACCAGCACAATATAAAAATTTAGAAGAAATTTGGGCGCTGAGTATCATTATACAGTGATCTTTAAAAACACTCACCTTCAAATGACTACATTCTACGTTACACAGAGAACAGAAATGTGGAAATATTCTTGGAGATGCTGCATAATAATCATTCATCATAGAGGGAGTTGGAAGTCTCTTCATCTTCTGGGCATCAGCGTGTGAAAACTTTGGTAACCATGATGCTTTCACAATTCCAAAGGGCGACTGAATGGGAATGTCAGCCTCTGACTGGTAATTCTTTTTACTTCTTCCTGATCCATGTACATTAGATGAATTAATCACAGGTTCACGTGGGATCCGCTCTTGCTGGCTTACCGCTGAAATTAATTCTGATGAAAAAGGTTGCTGGTTCATAGATGGAGGAATAAGAGACTGATTCATCGTCTGGTTAACTGTTTGGCTAATGGACTGACCGACGGATTTTACCGGTTCAAGGACTGACTGTCCTCCTGAAATGTGTAAGCCTGACATCTTAGTTCCACTCTCAACTGGAAAAAAGGACTGATTATTAGAGGACTCACTGGGGAAGTCCATCTGTCGAAATACATCTTCAACAGGAAACATAGAATTACATATCACATTTGGAGTGGGGACAGGCGCAGAAAGGCTCTGCTGTGACCGAAATTCATTCTTGACCTCATCTGTTGGAATTTCAGGATCATAAATACGTACTTCAAGTGGATCTTCTGTGTAGCCATATTTGCTTGCATGCCCATAATCAATCACATTACTTGAAACTGCCTCATTACCAAGTGTTTCTTTATTTCTGCTCTGAGAAGGCAAACTGGGTAATCGGCGCCCCATTTTTCGCATTCTTATATCCCTCAAAATTAATGGCATATTTTCAGGAGTTAGCTGTTCATCAGGATAGCGACTGAGTTCTTCTAAGTCTTCATTAGATAATCCAAAACTTGCTAAGATACTTGAGGCACTCTCTTTTGTATAGCGGCTCTGCACTTGAGGACTTTGCTCTGTAACCTGTGTTATAGAACTCTGTTTCACTCCCACTGATGCAGATATATGAGGCTCATCATCCCACCGGCTACCATGAGGCTTCCCCTTCTTTTGTTGTGCTTCATGAAAATCCAATTTTTCTTTGGTCAATCTTGGATCAGTTCGGTGTTGAGTTACCTGAACATTCATTCTCTGTGGTCCCATGTTCTGATAAGACTCATGGCCAGCAAATCTGTGCGGAATTCCACGGGCTCTCCCTGCTGGGTAAAATCTTGGAAGACCCATGGATCCGGGCCTCATAAATGGTCCTGGAGGCCTCATCCCAGAAGGGTTAGGTGCTCGTGGCCTCTGAAGTGGAAAGTTTCCTCGAGGATTAAACCTGGGTCTCGACATGGCTATTTTCAAGAAAGCCTGATTTAATAAAGTATAAGGTGGTGTTGAACTATGTGAGGCAACGGCATTCAGCTGCTGAAGAGCCAACTGAGTCTTAATCTGAGCAAAGTGCAAAGGAGATGGGCCCAACAGAAGTGGGTTTGCAATGCCCAGGTTCAAGGAATTCACAAGTGGTGCGAAATTTTCCAAGAATAACACAAAGCTGAAAGTTAAAACACAAATATTAGATCATTTTAACTCAAACTACGTCATGAAGTGGGTTCTACAGCCAGTGTAAAACATTTTGAAATAAAGCCATGAAACTATCCTCCATTTCATATACTTTTAGAGTGTTTACAAGCATTGTTAGCTTTCCCAAAAATGTTCTCTTCTTTTCTTTCCCGAATCCAGAACACAAACCCCAAACCTCAAGCCAGAGTTCATGTACAAAGTGTTGCACTGGGTGCTGTCCTAGGTGCTGAGCGGTAATTACAAATCCTTTTAAAAAATCTTGAAAAACACTGGGGATTTATTTCACGCTTTGTTACTGGAAAAAAGATGAAGTCATTAAAATACTTAGAAATACACACACACTTAATATGTATACTACGTACAAACCATTAAAACAGAAACTGTAAGCCTAAAATTTTACAAGACTGATTTCTCCAAGACACAGTCTTCCTTGGAATCACATCTCACAAATTCCATACAGCAATTAGACTATGCTTAAGTTTCTGTTGCTAAACAAATGTTTCTTTTAGGATGAAATCTTATCATCAATAACTTGATTAGAGTCTGACAAAAGAGTGGCAGCAGCATGGATTAATTGTAACAGACAACATAATATGTAGCACAACCACCAGTCACCTTTCTCGTGGATTCCCTCCACAGTTTATAGGCAAATATATATTGATAATAACAAAGACTAAGTTTATACTGTTCATGTGCCAGTGACTGTCCTAAGCACTTTATGTGGACTGATTCATTTAATTCTCACAACCCCTTCAAATATGTAAGTTTTACAGACAAAGACAATAAGGCACAGAAATTAAGTAACTTGCACAGGTAATAAATGGGCCAAGATTCGCACTCAAAGTAATTTAATCCCATAATGCCTGCTCTTAACCACTAACAGATGTGAGCAAGAATGTGTTGCAGTTCCCAGACTCTGTATTAAACTGGTTGCTGTCCAGCCATCAGGGCACAGCACAAGTCATTCCACCCTGAGTCTCAGAAAAATAGTTTAGCTATCATTCAGGACCAAGGCCAGCAACCACCGAACTTAACTTCCTCTTCCAGTTCAAACACAAACTATGCCTATTTTCCATCAGGTCCCTACTTTTATACCTGATATAGGTGGAAACATGAGGTCTTGAGACATCTACACTTACTATGAAAATCCACACTACAGATCATATTTGATAATCATCACTTTCCGGTTCTAGCTACAACTTTACCCATAACTCCACTAAATCCTTTTTTAATTTATACATAATGTTAGTGAAATGTTAATTTGGCTGAAAAATGGGCTTTATCTAGCTAACACACTCCCTTCCAACCATCTCTTCCAATCAAAACAAACAAAACAACTTTGCCCTGGACCTGACTTACTTGATTTTACTCTATGGTCAGCCTCCATTAAACCTTTCTGACCACAAAGGCCCAAACTTTGTGGCTTGTACTATTTGGGATTCATACCTTTTACTATAATTTTGTGTTCATATGTGTGGTCTTTTTAAAAACTATCTGCTGTCAATTAAAAGCATGTGTTTACTGCTCTTATCTTCCAAGCATAAACTCTACTCCTACTTACTCTCAAATATTTGATCACGTCCAAAGTCATTGATGTACATAATTAATTTTCAAATCAGAATGAAACACAACACTACAACAAAAATTACACAAGCTTGTAATTCAACAGATACAAGCAGCAGACACAAGTTTAGTAAACAATGAGATTTCCATTGATGATGAACATTGATAATGTTCATTTATAACAAACTCCAGGTCTTTTTAGATAAGTCATATGAAACCGTGTCTATTTTCTATAAAAGAGAAATATTTCCAAGAAAACTTTGTCTTCCATAAGCAGTTTGTCATCTAGTTACTCAAACTGTTTCAGCACCATTTTCCTTAACTGATGAGGACTCCTCCCACAATATCAGAAACACAAACTCTCCCAAATACTGTTTCTTCCCAATAAGGAAATCAAAAAGAACAGATTTCTGGGCTGCCTGGGTGGCTCAGTGGGTTAAAGCCTCTGCCTTCGGCTCAGGTCATGATCTCAGGGTCCTGGGATGGATCCCCACATCGAGCTCTCTGCTCAGCAGGGAGCCTGCTTCCCCCTCTCTCTCTGTCTGCCTCTCTGCCTACTTGTGATCTCTCTGTCAAATAAATAAAAATCTTTAAAAAAAAAAAAGAATAGATTTCAACCAGTCATCTAATTACCACATAGAATTGTGAACAAGTATCATTTAGAGGTATCTAAGTCTTAAGTTCTTTAATTAGGCAAAAACTTATCTACATATTTCCTAATGTGTCTAGCATAGTCTTACACTGATCTATGCATATGTTTATAGACTTTAAGAGAGCAGCCCTTCACAAACTGTGCTCTGCAGAAATTAATACCCTGTAAGACTGTAGGTCTTCCAGAAACAAGTTTCCTGTTCAAGAAATTCTGAAATGCATGCACTAGCTACCCTTCTTAGAGAGACATGACGCCTACTGTACATTAAAGGCTGTATGATGCCGTTTTTTATCAAAAAATTTCTTTCATTTTGTGCTTCCTAAACTTAAGTCTTCTTCATGCTTATACTCAGAGGTGATATTTCAAATATTTAGTAATTGGTAAAGCACAGCAAGGAACAATTAGAACAGTAACTTGTGACTCACAGTGTGCAACCAGGGTCCTGAGCCCCTCCTTCCTCTATCCCCCTTAAGCTTTCAGTTGCTACAGCACAAGGTGGGGGGTGGGAGAGAGGGGGACAGTCCTTGCGGAGGGACTAAAAGAGTGGGGGAAGTGGAGGTCCACCCTTGGTGAGAAAGCTACTTACTAATCAGAGCAGGGTTATTTCCATGTTTCAACAACGGCCATTATCTGTATCAGTGTTGTAGTCATGAATATTAGTCCTGAAAGATTCAAGATTCATAGAACAGTATGGAATGTAAATGAAGAGAAGAATTAAAAGGACTTTCCCTAATTTAAATTTCAACTCTCAGTAAGCAGAGATTTGGCTTGTCTGCATTTTTTTAGGAGCCTTAAAACACACATGTGTGCACACACACTAGATGGCCTATGTGGTTAGTCCCAATGTGAAATCTAATAAGGACACAGTAATAAGTTAACAGCAGTCCTGGTTCTCCCAAAGAGACTGTTTTCTCTCCTCTCTTGTTAAGACAAGTTAGGGGCTTATTTAGTCATAGTTATTTATGAAGCATTCTGATTCTAGGACCTGCTGCTGGCTAGTGGTAAGAAAGCTTCTCTCCAGATATGCATATCCTGGAAAATCCATCATTATAAGCAAATGTCACTTTCAATAGGTCTCTTCAACTAACCTCCCTTCTAAGAACAAGTTTAATCCTTCTGAACTTTAAGCCAACACTTATAACTTTTATCCCAAGACTCCTGAATTTTAAGACCTATGCAAGTATGGTGTATTCTCATTTTAAATTGCATTTAGTAATATTTTCAGACACTGGTCCACTAATGTAAAATCATCAAACACATTCTTGTGCTACCACTATCACTTTTAATCCTGGTTTAAAAGTTTCTGACAAAGTAGTTCATCATAACATAACTAAGAGAAATTACGATAAATTACTTTTTTGTACGAGTGCTCAGCGGTCTCTAGTTGTATTCCCACTACAACGACATGAATGTTAAATGAGAAGCATGAAACACAATGTTGAACACTGGTAAGAACTGACAGAGACTATTGTAAAAATACACTAAAAAGTATGTCTACAATGCATATGCCAAATTAACAGATCTTCCATGGTTAAAAAAATGTTACGTAACTTTGTAGGTTTTTTTGTAAATGAAATTTAAGGAGTACACCCATATTTCATTTTCATAATTATCTTTTTATTTTGTAAGTATAGCATATTTCCTAAATGATTAGGAAATCATTTAGGAGAGTTATGGTTTAATCTCTCTTAAAACTATCATTCACATTAACTGCAAACAAAATATTTTGACTAAAAAGATGCTGGTATTTGCAGTTCAAGCTTTCTATTTATAAAGTATTGCAAACTTCTCTTTTGCACTTATATAATTTTCAAGCCTTATTTCTTCAACTCTAATGTAAAGACAAGCAAGCCCCACCAATCAGCATCCTTTCCTTTGTTGTTTAACTTGTCTCCCCTTTGTTTAAACTATGACCCTACCAATAATGCCTCAGGGTACAACTAGTCAACGCATATGCTAACCACTAAATAAGGCGCAGGACTTTATCACCTTCCCAACAGATTCAGAAGAATAAAATTTCAAAATCAACTATCGGATCTTTTGAGATACCTAAAAAAACTGCTAGGTATTCCAAAAAACTTAGAGAAACTGTCTTCTTAACATAAATATGTCCGAATGAACTTTAAACTCAACTCTTATTCACCACTTAACAAATACTTTCCCAGTGCTGGTCTACAAGGGGAAGTAGCAAGGCTATTAAGCCAGAACAGAACCCTTCCTTTATAAAGCTAACGCTCCAGTTTTTAAGATGGAGTTAGTGTCTCATAAGAATCAGAGAAACCGAAATGACAAAATACAGTTAAAAATGGATGTTTCCCTTTTCACATCTCTCCAATTAAGAGGGTTTGCAAAGACTGGAGATTGGTCAAATAAATTAGTTTTTTGCATATTTTGCAGCTGTAAAAAGGAATATTAAATATCCTTGGTAGGATATACCCTAAGGATAATAACCAGTGCATAAAACCCTTCAAGTTGTTTTCATTTTTTTAATTGGCATATGGACAAAACATGAAATGCTGATTACATAATAGTATTACATACATAAATACATAGTACCACCATCACATATGTCTAAAGTCAAGCTGGTTTCTAAACCAAAAATAGCAAGTATAAGAGAATCCTTGTTCTCCAAGTCTGCTACTATAAGAAACCCAAAGGGTTTCACCAACAGTGGCTTTCAGTGATAATGACAGTTATTTGTAAATTTTGGTAATATCACAGAATTTATACAAAGTAACAAGTGATAGCCAAAACTCAATAAATGCCTGACACAGTAAATATAATCTTGATTAACCATAACTATTAGAGAACATGCCATTTTCTGGATAACTGAGCTCTAGCCATAAAGAGGATGGTTCACCTACAATAATTTATGAAATCACTAAACTAACTTTGAAAAACTGGAGTTAAGATCTGAGTTTTTCATTATTAACACTGCTTTGAAAACAACTGCAACTAAATATTAATACTTAAAAACAAATTTTATTCCTACTATATAAATAACATATGCTTTTTATAGAAAATAAAAAGTAGTAAATTAAATCCTTACCATTAAAACCATGATCCTAGAATGAACTAGTATTCAGTATAATTTCCTTCAGGTTTGTGTATGTGAATACACACATGGATGAGAAGGGGAGGAAAATACACCAAACTTTACTGTATGAAATTAGAAATACATATTTAATATTTTCCAAAACCAGGATATTTACTGGTCATGAAACATGGTGAACTCCTGAAAAAATTCTATTATTGTGACAAGTAGCAGTTAACTCTTTTCTATGCCCTTTTAAGAACTGGAACATGACACTCTGAAACAACGAATATTCAATAAAACCTCAAACACAAAAATTCTTTTAGAAACAATAGAAACTGACCCCTTGAGGCAGGCACGCAGTAATAGCTTGATGGATTAAAAAAATATTGACACTAGATCCCATGAAGTCTTTCTAAGATATCCACTACCATGGAATATCAAAAACTGCCTGTTACTCTAATGTAATCTTTCAGAAGAAAGGTAAGGTAGTCCTTTATTTTCTTTTATAGATACAGCTAAAGAAATCAGAAATCTAAACATCTAAAAGCATCATCAAAAATTAGCCTGATCATAATGGCTCCATTAGAGTCATAATGAAAAATTTATATCAAACCCCAAAGGTGAACTTTACAAAGCACTTTAATATTCATTATCTCACAACAACACTGTGAACAAGGGAATCACAGTTTTTACAGATTAAGTGAAGCCTCAGAACTAAGTTGCAAGATCATAACTAGAACCTATAATTCCTCTCTGTATTTTTCCATGCAATATTCTAGATACATAAAATGTAAATTTTAGAGCACCTGGGTGGCTCAGTTGGTTAGGCAACTGCCTTCAGCTCAGGTCATGATCCCAGAGTCCTGGGATCGAGTCCCACATTGGGCTCCCAGCTCCATGGGGAGTCTGCTTCTTCCTCTGACCTCCCCTCTCATTCTCTCTCTCACTGTCTCTATCTCAAAAAAAAAAAAAATCTTAAAAAAACACGTAAATTTTATAGCTTTGCTTTTTCTCATTGTAAAAAAAAGTAATAAATGTTCATTATCACCCCCCCAAATAAAGAAAAATCACCCTCATGACACACAGAAGAGTTTTCTACAATCTTAACATAAAAGGAAGACAACCATTGACTTTTCTAGATATATACCCACATGCCTCATTTGGTATTATCTTGTCAGAGACTGACGACATATAAATCCACTTTCATACCTAAGAACACAGGTATTACACTGGTCAGTTAATATAAGAGCGAGTACATATCTTTCAATCCTTTCCTCAGTTTAAATGTCACTCAATCTGCTAATCTCTTCTAGTATACAGATGGATCCATTCAGCCTACTCTTTTCTACTGTAAATTGTGTCCCTTCAAGTCTCACAAAAGTCATAACTCTGAAGGTGCCACAAGTTTGGCTGGATAGTATCACTAGAACTTAAAATGCCAAAATGTGGTACACCTCAAGGAAATTGTCCAAAAAAAGAAAGAAAGAAAGAAAAAATAAGCAGTTAGAAACATTTGGTATCATGGAGGGCATCACAAATTTCACTGTCACTTGAGCGGATTCCATATATTATTAAAAAAAAAAAAAAAAAAAAAAAAGGAAGCTCAACTTGCTAACGTACAACGCCAGGAACACATCACCACAAGAACATGCATTAACCATCCCATATAGCTAAGATTTAATAGTTACTATTTCCAGGAAAATAACTTTTTGATAAACAGGATGAATATAATTATATGTACTTTTTTAAAAAAGCACTGCATACATAAATGAATCTTGAAGAGACTACAATGTATTCACAGTAAATGATGCCTCCCTGAGAAGTGCTTTGGTGGACCCGCTTACCTTGCTATCCTCAAGAAATGTAATGCATTAATCAAAGAGAAACCGCCTGATCCAAGCTGGAATAAATCTTTCCTGGGACTGTTTTTGAGAAAGGTGGTGGATGCTGATAAAACTCAAATGCTACTGATAGCATTTTTACTGCCTCAGTGAGAAAGCACAACCACGGAAACAAAATAAAGCCAATGTAACAGAGGTCACCAGGACCAAGAAGTAAATACAGTATTGAAGACATTCACTATCCAGATGCAACTGTTCTGAGATGTAACTGTATTCTTGCCTTCCCTGCAATTAAATTGTTCGCTTTCACAAAGTGTACAGGCCAAAATAAGTCTGTCTCTGCCTAAAATGAGTTTCCAAAATCTTTGATTAAGCATACCTAAATTATCTGTCAAATGCCTTAAAATGCTAAATTCCTTGAAGTCTTCACAAAGCATAAAAAAGCATATATAGCATGTTACCTTTTTTTTTTTTTTGAAGCTTTTATTTATTTGACAGAGAGAAAGAGAGGACAAGGAGGGGAAACGGCAGAGAGAGAAGCAAGCTCTCCAATGAGCCAGGGATCATGACCTTAGCCAAAGACAGATGCTTAATGGACTGAGCCACTCAGGCATGTTACATTTTGTATAAAGAAATGAAAATAAGAAAACACATATATCTGCTTATGTTACAAAAAGAAACACAGGTAGGATAACAGAAAACAAGCTGATTACCTATATGGGATATTGGATAGAAAGGACTTAAAAGAAAATGGGAAAATTTCATGCAGTACATCTTATTATCCAGTTTTGACTTTTAGAGAAGCATGTTAACCAACACTTTTTAAAATTAAAACAAGGATGGAAGAAGGTAAAAAATCTAAAACTGAAAGCAAACTAATTCAATCATTTTTCAAATGCATACTATAATCCACTTAAGAAAAAAAATTGATGCAAATAATTTATGAACCCACTATTTGCTTTATATATCCTCTGTTTTAGAGGAGCTAGGAAAAAGGGGAGAACTACAATAAATTCTTACTCTTTTTAGTAGTTTGTTTTGGGGAGTTTTTTTGGTAATGATATGGGTGAAGCAATTCTTAAATTACTTTAGATATATTATAGGATTAAGCAAATAAGTAAATGTTTTGATAGTGTTGGGAACCAGGGCTTTCACTGCACAAGACAAGATATATAAATATGAAATGAGAAAAAAAAACACTGGACAATAAATTATAAACCACTGAAAAAAATCAAGAATCTGTAACTCCACAGCAATCAGTCACTGCAAATATAGGGGACTGCTGACTTGAAAAATCATCATTTTAGGGGCGCCTGGGTGGTTCAATGGGTTAAAGCCTCCCCCTTCGGCTTTGGTTACAATCTCAGGGATCCTGGGATCAGCCCATATCAGGCTCTGCTTAGCAGGGAGCCTGCTTCCCCCTCTCTGCCTGCCTCTCTGCCTACTTGTGATTTCTCTTTGTCAAATAAATAAATAAAATCTTTTTTAAAAAATCATTTTGTAACTGTAATAGTAAAGATTGGTTCAGACAAAAAATCATCTGTGCATGTTAAATCTAGAGGGAAATTTTAATAAGTAGGACATCTGCACAGTCTTAAAATGTCTCTCCACAAATCAATTAGTTCTGGGGAGGTGGGGAGGAAATCAAATATTTTGACCAAGTGTGTTATCAAACATATTATCATTCATGGCAGACAGATGGACATCATGCACCTCCAGATTTGATACCATGGGGATCCAGCATCACTTACATGATTTTTCTGGCCAGGGACACATAATCTGAATCTAATCAATAGGAAACATGAGACAAATCCAACATGAGAAATGTTCTATTACAAAAAAAGAAAGAAGGAAGGAAGGAAGGAAAGAAGGAAAGAAGGAATGAGTGAATAGGGAAAGAAAGAAAGCAGGCTGTATTTTTCAGAAATGTCAACTTCACAAAAGACAAAGAAAGGCTATAGGAAATGTTCCAGAGTGAAAAAGACTAACGGACATGACAATTAAAAATACAGCTATCCGACCCTAGACTGATCCTGTATGGGAAAAACAAAACAAAACAAAGAAAACCCCATAAAGTGCCATAAAGAACACTACTGGTTCAACTGACAAAGTCAGATAATGGTAAAGAATTTTATCAATGTTAAATTTATTGAGGTTGCTAACTACTATAACTACAAAAGAAAATACTCTGTTCTTAGGAAATAAACTAAGGTTAAGGAGTACAATAATATGCAATTTACTCTCAAACAGCTCAGGAAAAAAAAATCATGTGTCTATGCGTACAATAGAAGAGGGGAGGCAGGGAGCGACAGAGATTTAATTAATCCAAAAGTTCATGACCCAACCTTTTCAGTCCAACACCAGACTAACCCCTTATTTATATACTAAGTCAAAAAAAAAAAAAAAAACCCAAGTACAGCAATAGGAAGAAAACATGCAACACAATAAGAGTATCAGCCCTAAACACATCTTTGTTTTTCTTTTTCTGCATCCTGCTTACTCCCTATTGACTATTAGTCAGCCCATTATGCAATTCAAAATAATCTCATCTTTGGGGACATTTCAACTAATCTGATGATATCCACCCTGCTAGGAGGGGTGCCAGTGAATTACTTCATGCAAAATCGGTTGACTCCCATAAGTAAAATTTAACACTAATGTAGCATAGTGTTTTTTAAGAACTTAGACCTTAGATTCGGTGTATTAATTCTGGTCTTGCTAAGTGCTAAAAATGTGACCCTCAGCAAGCTGATTAACCCAAGCCTCAGTTTCATCATGTGAAAAATGGGAATAAAAGTAACCCCCACTTCAGAATGGTGATTATCCTCTGGAGGCTAGGGGGCTCCATCGGTTAAGCAGGCAGTTCTAGGCTGGCTCTTGATTTCGGCTCTGGTCATGATCTTGTAGTCCTGGGTTAGAGCCCTACGACAGGCTCGCACTCAGCATGGAGTCTGCCTGATATTCTTTCCCTCTCTGCCCCCCCGCAAAATAAAAAAAAATAAATCTTCTAAAAAAAAATTATACTTCCTGTCTCACAATAGGTGCTCAGAAACTGTTAAGATAGTAAACAAAATGCTTTACTTAAGAAGGGGGGGGGGGGGGCGCCTGGATGGCTCAGTGGGTTAAGCCTCTGCCTTTGGCTCAGGTCATGACCCCAGGGTCCTAGGATAGAGCCCCACATAGGGCTCTCTGCTCAGCAGGGAACCTGCTTCCCAGCCTCTCTGCCTGCCTCTCTGCCTACTTGTGATCTCTCTCCTGTCAAATAAATAAATAAAAATCTTAAAAAAAAAAAAGTAGTAGGTAGATATCTGTTTCTTTTATTAAGACTTAATTTCTGAAAATTTCAATATAGTAGTTGGGATAGAAATTAAATTAATATATGTATATACACAGTATGAGTATGGTATAGCAGACACAATTGGGGAAATTTGAACACTGGCATTAAGGAATTATTATTTTAGGAGTGATACCATGTTTTTCTCTAAATATTGTAGAGAAAAATTCTGAACTATAAATTGAATGATATGGGATTTGGTTAAAAATAATAGGGTGGAAGGTAGAGACACGACTGACCATTAGCTTGCAATTACTGAAGCTGGGTGATAGGTACACGGGTGAATCATTATATAATACTCTCTGCTTTTGTATAAGTTTAAAATTTTCCATAATAAAAAGTTTTCTAAAGAAATGAAGACACTCAAAAGAAAGTAAGGTTGGCAACATTCACTCAACAGCAGGACAACAGGGAGATTAGTTGAAAGTTTAATAAAATGAAGAGTGTGGAAATAAGGTAGTGGGAAAAAGTATAAAACCTTAAAAGACTGGAACAAGAATTATTTTGGTATTTAAGGGATTCAAGAGCTGAAAGTAATCCAAAATATATACATGCTCAAGGTAACCACAAAGAAAATATCAAAACATGTGTACCTTAAAACCTTCCTGGGCGCCTGGGTGGCTCAGTTGGTCGAGTGACTGCCTTCAGCTCAGGTCATGACCCCAGAGTCCCAGGATCAGTCCCACATCGGGCTCCCCGCTCCATGGGGTCTGCTTCTCCCTTCTCCCCTCTCATGTCCTCTCTCTCTCTCAAATAAATAAATAAAAATCTTAAAAAAAAAAAAAAAACACAAAAAAACCCTTCCTCTCCTCCCTGAACTCTTTTCTCAGGACAACCCTTGCTGCTCTTGACCCTCACTGACCATTATTATAGCTACGTTTTATTTCTACACCTCATCTTCTTCCTTTCCATTGTTCTTTTATGTTCCAAATAGCTGTTTTCATTTTCATTCTCAGCCACAAATCTCAGACTATTACTATATAAAGTTGAAGTAATAAAAGAGCAAGTAATGTTGAATACAAACAGGGGCTTATTGGCTTTAGCCAAATAAAATTACTTTCAAAATCTGGAGGAGGTCTAAACCACCACAGGCCAACATCCAGTAGCCCCTCTTTCCTTGCAAAACAGCCCAAACAGTGTTACTGGGTACCCATACTGGAAGCATTGGTTCTTAGTATATAAAGCATTTTATGAAGAATTAGGACAGATTTATTCAAACTTTGTAACAAGTACACATTAAGTCATGGCAGAAAGAGCACAACTTGGACTCCAAGGGCTAGCTAGGTTCTTACCCAGGCTCTGGCAACTACCAGAGTTGTTTCATTCACTCAGCACAAGAGTATGGAGCACTGGGACAGATACAAAGATGAACCTAACAATCATATAAATAAATGGTTACAATATATTTTGATAAGTGCTACAAGAGAGGTACATATAAAATTTATAGATACACCAAGTATTTTAATGAAATATTAGATGATTTCTCAGCTCCAAAATTATATCGATTTAATCTGAATTCCTTTAAGCCTCTTTATAACTAAAAGGGAGTATCGACAAGAGACAATCTTCTATCAAAAGATGCTGCCTGAAAAACATTTCTAATAAAAGTATCAGCTAATATTTATTAAGCACCTAATATATGCTAAAGGATAGGGGCTTTCCATTCATTGTCTCTCAATTCTCACGACAATCCCAAGAAGGAAGTAGTAGTATCACCATTTTACAGATAAGGAAACAAAAGTTCAGAAAGACTAAAGTTACTTGCTCAAAACCTTAGACATTCAGTAAGGAAAAAAACAGACATCTGAATCCAGACCTCCTGATTCCAAAGCCTATTCTCTTTTACTAAACTATTTGTCTCGCATTTTCTTTCATTACATAAAAATTTCCAGAGATCACCTTAAGAGGACCCAAGAGAAAATCTTTACAACAGCCACGAAGTACAAAATGATCTGATTGTAATAAGCGTTTTTTAAACAAGAGTATTTGCTATATACACCCTCCAAGACAAAAAAAGATTACAATACTAAAATATAACCAATATTCAGGGTAATAAATATGTGACATGAATACATACATTCTGAAAACCAGTTAATAGAAACTAACCAGATTTTGTGACTTCTTCCAACTGTTTTATCTTTCCCCTTACCAGATAGCAAAACGAAGCACGGAACGGCCCAGCATATTTTACTGTATTAACATGTTGGATTCCACATAATTATTTAAAAGTGTATATTACAAGAGTATGTGGATACAAAGTAAAACGTGTATGAAATACTGTCAAATAAAAAAAAGGATGCAACATTAAGCTAAGTCTAGAATGCCTAATACAATTAAAGCTACGTTGAAATAATGTAAATTTTTCATTTATTTTTCCATGTAAACCTCATTAATCATTTTTTGGAAATTAACTTTTCCAATTTATCAATACTAATTGCAAATCTGAATCAGCAAATATGCCCAATAAATAAGTCAACCCTTTACAACAAATGAGGGGGGGGGGAACGAAGAAATTTTTTTTGTGCACAATTCCAAAGCCGGTTAGAAAAAGAATTTGAATCAATTTCAGTTGCCGGATCCTGATGACAAGTTTTTCTTCAAAAAGCCTTCAGATTAAAATAGGGTTCCACTCCCCACAAAACTTCTCCTTAGAGTAAATCTTAAGATAAAGAAAAATTAGCTAGAGGCAACCGTCACTGTCTAGTTCAATTAAAGATTTTGCACTAACAGAAGTCTCCCTCATTCGCAATTATCTCAAACAACAAAAGATCTGTTTCAAACGTCCTCAAGGACTGAACTCTGCCGTATACATTCTCCCCCCACCTTTAAAAGAACGAGGCTGAGCCTAGGAATCACAAACCACTAACGATCGGCATTCGAGATTCCTCCGAGAAATTTGTAAGTATCAGAACCGTTTATGAGACCTCCGTATCCTGCACAGAGGTGACATTTTCTTTGCTTTCAAGGCTGCAAACGGCAGGTACTGGAGACAGCGACCAACAAAAGCCGCTGGATCTAACATTCCCCCCTTCACCGACTCCCCCAACTCCCCCTTCCCCAACCCCAAACACGCTCTTCTCTCCACGCTTCATGCCAAACGCCGCTCGCCACAGGGCTCAGCTCAAGCTCCACCGCCTCGCATCAAGGGCCGACGGGAATGGTTACTCCCTCCTCCGTGCTCCCGCACCACCGCTTCCTCTGGCTGTCAGGCCTCGCGCGGCCTCGGCAGCCCTGCGCCGAAGGGGAAGGGGCCGCCACGGCGTTGCCAAAGGGCTGTTCTCATTCCTCGGCCCAGTGCAACGGCGTCGGGCGGCTCTTCCTGAAGCAAGGTCCCAGCGCTCGCCCGACCCGGCCCTCCAGAGCAGCGAAGTGAACCGACGCGGTAGCGGGGCAGCCACGCTTCTCTTCCCATCCCGGGGGTCCCCCAACCTCCTCCCGCCCCCGCCGCCTGCCCGCCGCCATTTTGTGAGCAGCCGCTGCGACACAGATACAATAGTCGGCCCGGACAACACAGGAAAGGCTCAGGACCCACGCTCTGGGCTCCCGCCTTCCAGCCCCCTACTCCCCACTAGGCAGCGGTCCTACCTATGCCTACCCGACTAACAGTCGGATCCCATTTGCGCCCCACACAGTTTAGCACTCAGCCTCCAGTCTCGACGCCGAAGAAGCTACCGCCTCCAGAGAGCTGCACGCATGCGCGCCTATCGAGCCTTTGCGAGCCCTCATCTGCTCCTGGCGCCTGCGTACCGCTGGCACCGCGCTCGCCGGGAGGCACGAGAACGGAGCCAGATGAGCTTGTTTCCGAAAGCGGGCGCTCTTGCGCGTAGCGTTCCCGGAGCCTAGTGTGTCCTCCGACACCGGTGTCAATGCCTCTGCTCTATACGTGTCCCATCCATATCATGCGCAAACCTTGAGACCTGTGTTGTCTTGCCTCCGTGAAGTCTTCCCTGACCATTTTTGCCTTCAGTAATATCTCTCACCGGATATCCTAATGCTTTGTATGGTTAGGAGTTTGCCTGCCTTTAAGCTCCCTCCTTTTATCTATTTTTGCATCCCTATAGCAGTGATATGTGTATATCACAGCCACGGAAAATGTGTCGGGAAATTAGAAATCGATTGAAGCTTATTAACCTAAAAGGTTAACACTCTAAAAATCTTTTCATGTGTCATTTCACAATCAAAATACCTCCCTGTGTGGTAGATATTCATAACCTTCATTTTACTGATGAAAAACTCTGGATTGAAAGAACTTGAGTAACTTAAGTTTACTACACCAACATAAAAGTTCCATCATTGGGAAAAATCACCCAAGCTGATGTGTATCATTCTTTCTTTTCTCTCTTTCCCTTTTTTCCTTCCTTCCCCCTTTCCTTCCTTCCTTTCTTTTTTGCAGAGATGTATGTTTTACTCACACTAAAATAAACATGGAAAACAAAAAGTATTTTTATAAAATATATCTTACCAGATTTACATTTCAAAATAAAAATCCTGCAGAGGTAACAAACCAAAAACAACAAAGAAAAAGCCAACCAGCCAACTCCACATAACCAACGTTAAAGCTTGAAGTGTTTCCTTCCACACATTTCTATATATTTATACTAACACACACAAATGTGTTATTTGCATGCAATGAGAAATGTTCTTTCTCTTTTTTGCCAAAAACTTAGACATTAGCCTGCTATTTCCTTTTCTGATTACTGACATTTCTCCAGGTAGATCCACTGTCTTAAACAGTTGTGCAATATTCATAGCATGGCTCCATCATCAATTATTCAACCTGTTGACACTGAAGTTGTTTTCAGTCTTTTTGATACTCTAAACATTGCTGATATATCAACAGTCTTACCAACTGATATTTTTATTTCTAAAGGCTAGAACCCCTAGAGTTAGACTTCTACATTAAAGATATATATGTATATATGTATAGGCAGATAGATTTAATTCTACTAAATATTGTCAGAATCCTTTTCAAAAAGTTTATCCAAATTCCCACTTCCACCAAATGCATAGGAAAATGATCATTTCTCCACAACCTCACTTCTTTCTTTAAACTCTGAAATGACTTAAATATCATTGGACATGTCTGTTCTTAAAAGTTGGTATAATTAGGGACACCTGGCTGGCTCAGTCAGTAGAGTATGTGACTCTTGATCTCAAGGTCATGGGTTTGAGCCCCACATTAGAGGCAGAGTTTACTTAATGAAAAAAAGAAAAGAAAAGAAAAAAAGAAACACTGGGTGCCTGGGTGGCTCAGTTGGTTAAGTGCCTGCCTTTAGCTCAGGTCATGATCCCAGGGTCCTGGGATTGAGTCCTACATTGGGCTCCCTGCTCCTTGGGAGTCTGCTTCTCCCTCTACCCCTCCCCATCTTGTGCTCTCTCTCTTTCTCTCAGTCTCTCTCTTTCTCTGAGATAAATACATAAAATCTTTTTTTTAATTAAAAAAATTAAAATAGGGGCGCCTGGGTGGCTCAGTTGATTGAGCGACTGCCTTCGGCTCAGGTCATGATCCGGGAGTCCCGGGATCGAGTCCCACATCAGGCTCCCTGCTCTGCGGAGAGCCTGCTTCTCCCTCTGACCTCTCCCCTCTCATGCTCTCTCTCTGTCTCAAATAAAGAAAAAAAAATTAAAATAAAAAATTAAAATTTAAGTTGGTGTAATTTACCTTTGAAATATCTCTCATGGTGCTTTTTCATGGGGTGGCTCTTGAACAACCTTCTCCAGATGTTTTTATGATATATAATTTGATTAGAATTTCTCTCTCCAGGCACCTGGGTGGCTCAGTGGGTTAAAGTCTCTGCCTTCAGCTCAGGTCATGATCTCAGGGTCCTGAGATCAAGCCCCACATTGGGCTCTCTGCTCAGCAGGGAGCCTGCTTCCCAGCCTCTCTCTCTGCCAGCCTTTCTGCCTACTTGTAATCTCTCACGCTCTCTCTCTCTGTCAAATAAATACACAAAACCTTAAAAAAAAAAGAATTTCTCTCTCTTCTCTGCATTTCTGTACTGTAGTTCTCCTCAAAAAACATCCATTTCATCTGGTTTTATTATTTATTTGAGAGAGAGAGAGCGAGAGAGTGTGAGTGAGCATGGGGAGAAGGAGCAGCAGGTGAGGGAGAAAGAGTCCCAAGCAGACTCCACACTGAGTGAGGAGCCCATGTGGGGCTCAGTCCATGACCCTGAGATCATGACCCCAAGATCACAACTGGAGATGAAACCAAGAGTTGGATGCTAAACTGACCGTGGCACCCAGACACCACTCATCTGGGTTTTCAAATTCATTTCCATAGAGTTGAGCAAACTAACCTCATAAATTCCTTTCTCTCTTATGTTGTCCCCTTACATAGTTTTATTTATTTCTATAACACTTATCACCTTCTAACATACCATATAATTTATTTCTTATTGTTTCTTATCTATCCCTCTCTCCACTAGAACATAAGCTTCATGATTTTAGGGATTTTGCCTCTTCTCTTCACTGCTTTATCTCCAATACCTAGAATGACACTTGGCATACAGTAGGAAAATTAGCATATATTTTATTAAAAAAAAATGAATGACCCTGATGGGTAAAAAAAATGTGTATGTGTGCATGTGTGTACAAAATTGTTGAGTCTCCTTTCATATCTACTGGCCATGTACATTTCCTCCTTGAAAAAATCTTTTTAATATTTTCTGCTTATATTTCTAATAAGTAGATTGTCTTTTTCTTATTAGAAGATAATTCTTAGTATATAAAGAATATTAATCCTTGTCAAATATGTTGCAATTCGTTTCTCCCCATTCATATTTTCTTTCTGAGTGTCTTTTGCCATTATAAATTTTAATGTAATCAAATTTGTCAGTCTTTTCCCTTATGACTTCTGAGTGTTCTTTTGTCTAAGAAGTCTCACGCCACCCCCCCCAAGAAGAATACACACCTAAGAATTATACAAAAATTCTCCTAAAATTGCTAAATTTTTTTTACAATTTCATGATTTTATTTTTTACAGTTAGACATATTTAGTCTAAAATTTATTCTTGGGGTGCCTGGCTGGCTCAGGTGGAAGAACTTGGGACTCTTGATCTCGGGGTCATGAGTTCAAGACTTGCACTGGATGTAGAAATTTCTCAAATGAATAAATAAGTAAATAAACAAATAAAATAAAATTTATTCTCTTTGTAGGCGCCTGGGTGGCTCAGTTGGTTAAGTGACTGCCTTCAGCTCAGGTCATGATCCCAGGGTCCTGGGATCAAGGCCCACATCGGGCTCCCTTCTCAGTGGGAAGCCTGCTTCTCTCTCTCCCACTCCCCTGCTTGTGTTCCTTCTCTCTATATGTCTCTCTGTCAAATAAATAAATAAAATCTTAAAAAAAAATTATTCTCTTTGTGATATGAGGTAAAGATCTAACTTTGTTTTCTTTCAAATGTATTAAATCAATCATGAAGTTTCCACGTACTAAAAAAACTATGCTTTCCCCCCTTCATTGAAATGGCCATTCCTTTGTTGTTTAAAAAACAAACAACAAAGAAAGAAGTTCCCATACATAAAATGTATTTATGGAACTTCTAGTCTGTCCTACTTATCTGTCTATCTATGGGCCAGTACCATTTATTCATTCATTAACTGACTCACTAAATATTATCTGAGAGCCTACTTTGTTCCAGGAATTCCTCTGGCACAGAAGAGTCAGTGGCAAACCAGAAGGCAACACGAACTCGTGCCCTCATGGCACATTCGGCCTTAATGGGGGAGACAGACAAGAAATAAGGCAATATATAGTATGTCAGATGGTAAGTGCTATGGATAACAACCAACCAAGATCAGGACATAGGGAATAAGGAAGTGATAGAGGTTGCAATTTAAACAGGATGGTGGTCAAGAAAGGCATGACTAAGGTAAGGGGTGTCTGACTGACTCAGTCAGTAGATCATCCAACTCTTGATTGTAGGGTCCTAAGTCCTAGCCCCATTTTGGGTGCAGAGATTACTTTAAAAGTAAATAGATAAAATTCTTTAAAAAAGAGAGAGAGATAACTAAGAAAGCAGCATGTGGGGCGCCTGGGTGGCTCAGTTGGTTGAGTGACTGCCTTCAGCTCAGGTCATGATCCCGGAGTCCCGGGATCGAGTCCCATATCGGACTCCTGGCTCTGCAGGAAGCCTGCTTCTCCCTCTGACCTTCTTCCCTCTCATTCTCAGTCTCTCTCTCTCTAATAAATAAATAAAATCTTTAAAAAAAAAAGAATTTTAAAAAGAAAGCAGCATGTGAGCAAAAACCTGACTGAAGTGTATGAATAAGCAGTAGAGAAATCTGGGAGGAAGAGTATTCCAGGAAGAGTGAACATAAAACACAAAAATTCAGGGGTACCTGGGTGGCTCAGTCGTTAAGTGCCTGCCTTCAGCTCAGGTCATGATCCCAGGGTCCTGGGATCGAGCCCCGCATCGGGTTCCCTGCTTAGCGGGAAGCCTGCTTCTCCCTCTCCCACTCCCCCTGCTTCTGTTCCTTCTCTCGCTGTGTTTCTCTCTGTCAAATAAATAAATAAAATCTTAAAAAAAAAAAACAAAACTCTGAGGTGAAAGCCAGTTTGTCATACTAGAAAAACTGCAAGAAGGCCAAAGAAGCTGCAACAGTATAAGTAAGAGGGGATGCAGCAGATGAGGTGGAGGAGAAGCAGGCTATATTAGTCTGCTATGATTGCATTAGCAAAATATCACAAGCTGGGCGGCTTAACCAACGGGGATTTATTTTCTTACAGGTTTGAAGTCTAGAAGTCTAGATCAGGGTATAGTCACATTTGGTTTCTCCTCAGGCTTCTCTCCTTGGTTTGCAGCTGACCACCTTCTTTCTGTATCCTCACATGGGCTTTTCTCTATGCACACACATCCCTATTGTCTCTAAACCCTTCTTATAAGGACACCAGTCATACTGGATTAGGCCTACTCCCTTGACTCCACTTAACTGTAATCACCCTTGAAGGCCCCCATCTCCAAATACAGTTCTATTCTGAAGCATACTGGCGGTGAAGACTTCAAAATATGAATTTGGGAGGAGTGATTCAGTTCATAAAAAAGGCCATTTTTTTTAAAGATTTTATTTATTTGACAGAGAGAGAGAGAGAGATCACAAGTAGGCAGAGAGGCAGGCAGAGAGAGAGGGGGGGAAGCAGGCTCCCCGCTGAGCAGAGAGCCCGATGCGGGGCTCGATCCCAGGACCCCGAGACCATGACCCAAGCCGAAGACAGAGGCCTTAACCCACTGAGCCACCCAGGCGCCCCAAAAAAGGCCATTTTTAAGGCCTTTTGGTTTTTCCTGAGAATGAGATGGGAAGGTTTTGAACAAAGGAGAGACATAAACTGACTTTCATTACATTGACTACTTACTCTGTGTCACTATTCTAAATTGTAGAGGATACTGTAGTCAACAAAAATCAAGAATCTGCTTTCACAGAATTTACATTTTAGTGGAAAGAAACAATACACAAAGGAATATATAATGTGGTTAAATAAGGGAAATAAAGCAAGTAAGGGAAAAATGATGAAGCAAGGGCTGGGTAATACCTTAGATAGGATAATCAGGGAAGTCCTCCCTGGTAAGGTGACAGTGAAACAGAAATATAAAGGAGGAGAGAGGGCAAGTCTTGCAGATATCTGGAAGAAGAGCTTTGCAACAGAGGACACACGGAGTACAAAGGCCCTGGGATAGGAGCATTTCGGGTATGTTTAAGGAATAACTAGAAGACCAGCACAGTTGAGGTAGGCTGACATAGAGGAAGGACAAGATAAGGATCGAGAAGTACAAGGGATCAGATCGTGCACATCTTTATAAGCTTCTTACGGCTGTACAGAACATTGAACACATACTGGAATAGGAATCACAAGAGTTTCCCTTCTAGCTCCTGCTCTGACACTAACCTCACCACATTTCAGTTTTTATACTGGAAAAAGGGGGAAGGGAAGGGACTAGATTCTCTTGCCCATAAGATGTGAGTCTGGAAATTCTGTAAACTGAAAGATGCTCATGAATATTTATAGGATTCCCAAGAATTTTTTTTTTTAAATTTTAGGATCTACTATATCCACACTACTCCACATTTTTATATCTTCTCGCCACCTTGGACCACTTGCAGAAATTCGCATTCCCACCTAAAAATGTCAAGATTCTTAACAGAAAAAAAGTCATCTTGCTCCACCCAGTCTTCTGACGGTCACTTTGGTCCACAATCCTCCTCCCCTTTTTTTTTAACCACTCTGTTTTCTGATTGGTCAGACAAGTACTGAGCAGCTCTGTCCACAGCTCAGCTCCTGCCTGCTCAGCACAACTCAATGCCTGAAAGGATTAGAAAAAAGACGAGTCATCACAAACCTTTCCCTGTGATTTATTAACATACACGGGGCTTTGTCTCAATGACACAAAGGATCTCATCACCATTTCATCTCAAGTACAAGAATAGTAAAAAATAGGATTTGGGGGCCCTCCATATGTCTTTAGAATCCAAGTCTAATGATTGAGGTAGACATAGGGCCATGATGAAAGTCTGAGAAATCCAAGAACCATATCATGCCCTGCTAATGAATTTCATCAACAAAACTTGGCTCTTACCAATCCTTCAATTTTGCTCCATTGGTGACAGCCTATAAGATGTACCCATGTATCATTCAGCGAGGAGTTCAGAAACTAACTCAAAAGAACAAGCAATTATTTTTCTGAGTTTTTATCAAAGCTTGTACAATGATCACTAAAAATCAGACCATCTCTTCTTGTTAAGGTGGTTTCTAAATAGGACCACAGAGTCTTTGATAGAATTCACTTCACAGGGTAGGGCCTAATTCCACACTCACTGAATGCAGATGGGACTTGGCCTATTGTTCCTAATGAATAGAACGCGGTGGAAGAAATGCTATGTGACTTCTAAGGCTAAGTCATAACAAGGATAGCTTCTATCTGACTTTCTCTTCTTTTTTTTTTTTTGGATGGTTTATACCAGGAAAAGTGGGTTCATGAGAACATCCAAACAGCCTATTGAGAAGCCCAAAAGGGAAAGAATTTGAAATGCTAACAGATGCAGACAGCATAACAGAGAGATCAGGAAAAGACTGTCAGAGAGAGTCCTGCTAAAACATTGTCATCCAAGAATAATCTGTGTGCATCCAGGTCTACACTCTCCAAGAAGCAAGAACCCTACACAGGGAAGGGGTAATAGACTTCACTAAGATAGCTCAGTTAAGTTACTAACCAAATAAACAAACAACAACAAAAACAAGTCCCAGGAGAAAGGATAATCAGGATCTAGATTTGCTACCACATGTCCAGTTTTCAGCAACAAAAAAATTGCAAGACACACAAAGAAACAAGAAGGTGTGACTCATATACAAGAAAAAAAGATAGACAACAGCAACTGCCTGTGAAGGCCCAGATATTCAATTTAACATAGAAAGATTTCGTAATAATTATTAGAAATATATTGGAAGAACTAAATAAAGGGAACCGTGCTCAAAAAAGTAAGTAAATATATGACAGGTTGCAAAAAATAGAGAATGTCAGTAAAGATAGAGGAATAATTTTTTTAAAGAACCACATGGACATTATGGAAGTAAAAAATACAATAACTGAAATGACAAGTTCACTAGAAGGGTTCCACAATAGATTTGAACTAAAAGAAGAAAAAATCAGCTAGAACAGGGACTAATACAGGTCTTTTGTAAAAACAGGGGATACAGGTCTTGTAAAAAAAAAAATGGGATAACACAATTTTCTGAAAATGGGGATACTGTTCACATTATACTATTTTGGCTTAAAATATTTCATAAAGAGTGCCTGGGTGGCTCAGTGAGTTAAGTGGCTGCCTTCAGCTCAGGTCATGATCTCAGGGTCCTGGGATCAAGTCCCACATCGGGCTCCTTGCTCAGCAGAAAGCCTGCTCCTCCCTCTGCCCACTCTGCCTGCCTCTACCCCCGCTTGTATTCTCTCTCTCTGACAAATAAATAAATAAAATCCCCCCCAAAAAAGAAATATTTCATAAGACTGCTCTACTTGCAGATAGTGGAAGAAACATAACGTACATTTCCATGACTCCAACAGTATATGTTTTCAAGTCACAGTAAAATATGTAGAATCACATCCATAATTTAATAAAAATAACAACATTTCAAGCAGTAATTTCTGTTACATAGAAAACAAAGTTAAGAAAGCAACCATCAGGGTGACGGGCATTAAAGAGGCACATGATGTGATGAGCATTGGGTGTTATAAGCAACTGCTAAATTAATGAACACTACATCTGAAGCTAACGATGTAGGTTGTACTGTAGGTTGGCTAATTGCATTTAAGAAAGAAAAAAAAAAAAGGAAAGCAACCATTGAACAAGAGCTTCAGACAAGGCAAGCGCAAGGATAACATATGAGAACAGCTGCTGATTCAGGGAAGGGGTTCTGGCCTAACCAATGAGAAGGCTGCCAAAGACTAGTCCAATACCGGCACCAGAAACTGTCACTGCTATTGCTGCAGCATCTTTACCAGTAAAACTGGGCAGCAGCATCCATGTCTCTAATGATGGCACTGGTCTGAAACTCCCATTGGATTAGCTAAATCATGCCATGCTGTGACCCTTTGAATACTGTAGAGCCCTCATCTATAAAGATAGTACCAATGCGGCAACGGGTCTGGATGCGATTCTGGATCCAGCTTGGATCACAGCAGGGGTGCAGGCAAGCCTGGCACAGATAAACACTTTATACTCTTTTGGGGCAGCAGAGAGAGATGACTTGGGTGACAGGCAACGTAAGCTCCTCTCCCACTTCCTCTTTTCCAGGAAGATGATAGCATGGCTACAACAGAGGTCAAAGGAATAAGGTTCTTTTTCATTTTTGAAAGACAGTTATATCAGATACAGAACTTTTGGCTGACACTTTTTTTCTTTTAGCAGTTTAAATATGTCATTCCATTGCCTTCTGGCCAACATGATTTCTCAAGACAAATCAGTTGTCACTGTTACTGGAGCTCTCTTGAACAAGTAAGTCCCTTCTCTCTTGCCACCTTCGAGATTCTTTATCTTCTAACAGTTTGACTATATTGTGTCTCATGTGGATCTCTTTGTTTTGTTTTAAAGATTATATTCATTCATTTGAGAGAGAGGGAGAGAGCACAAGCAGAGGGGGAGGCAGAGGGAGAGGGGGAAGCAGAGTCCCTGCCTAGCTGGGAGCCCAATGTGGGGTTCGGTCCCAGGACCCCGGGATCATGACCTGAGCCAAAGGAAGACACTTAATGGACTGAGCCACCCAGGTACCCCTCAACCAACTACTTTCAAGTGTGTTGATTCTTTCTTCTACTTGCTCAAATCTGCTATTAAATACCTTGTTTCAGTTTCTTCCTGATTCACCCTATTAGTGAGAGTGGGATTCCCACTCTAGGATTATTGACATGGATGAACATACAACACCCAATGCTGAAAATATGAGATTGCTAGCAGTTTAATGTCATGTATACTTACAACCTGTAAGTTGTAAGTCCTAGGGGAGAAGGACATCACATAGGGCCCTGTAAGAGTCACACTCAGAAACAAAATGAACAACCACGTGTGGGAGATAAGCTTTGTACTTTCAATAGGGTGGGTTGATACCTGGCTCGTGGAGTAAATTGTGATTATTTTGTTCGAATACTTTCATGGACTTGCGGCGATTGGAAACCTGTTACTCAGGAATAGTCAGGAACTGCACCTGGTCCCCATGATAAGAAAGTTTGTTTGGCTAGGGGTATGGATTTTCTTTTTGAAGAGATGGAAATGTTTCTAATATTAATTGTGGTGATGGCTGTGTAGAACTCTGTGAATATACTATAACCCACTGAATGGTACACTTTCAATGGGTGAACTGTATGGTATGTGAATTATATCTCAATAAAGCTTTTATATTCAAGGTTCCTTCCATAATTTATGAGAGTTTATTTTAAAGCTACACAGAAAAAAAAAAAGGAGTCTCCAGTTCAGGCTCTCGAAAGCCAAGTCTTAAAGAGCAATAGAATATGAACTTTTCATCACTCATGACCCAACAGCAGCACTGTGGACTTTGTCATCTCCTAATTCCCTCTGAAATAGGCAAGCGTGTGCCCTACTTAAGTAAGTCTACCGTACAGATGACTTTACTCTGTATTTCTAGGTTTCTGCTTCTCCTCTAATCTTGGCTTCTGCTTTTCTTTTTTCTGAGAGCCTTGAATTCAGATTTGTTTGAGTCCCCTGGTACCCTTTTTGGCAGAGTTCTCACACTAGTTCATTCATAAGTCACTGGTCTGGCTGACATAATGTCTTTTAACTAAGGCACGTATCCCTAATTTAATTAGCTATGGCAAAGGCAGTAAGGTAATATGATACATTGCTGGTGCAAATCTAAAATGAATGGTACAGCCATTCTAGAAAATGGTTTGGTGCTTTCTTTTATAGTTAAACAAGCATTTTTTATATAACCCTACAACCCCACTTCTGAGAATCTGCCCTAGAGTAACAAAAACTTAAACTGACACAAAAATCTATACACAGATGTGAATAGCAGGTTTATTTGTAATAGCCCCAAACTGGACACAACCAAACATCCTTGAAGGGTAAATAGATAAACAAATTTTGTTACATCCATACAATGAATGCTAGTCATCAGTAAAAAGGAACACATTTTTAAAAAAGGAACACTTTACCGATACATGCTACTACTTGGATACATCTCAAAACATGCTGGGTGAAAGAATCTGGTCTCAAGAGGTTATGTTCCATGTGATTCCATTTATGTAACATTATCAAAAGCACAAAACTGTAGCGATGGAGAGTAGATCAGTAGTCCTCACGAGTGATAGTTGAAGGGAAAGTGTGACTATAAAGGGTTAACACAAAGGAGTGTTTTGGAATGATAAAACTACTCTTCATTCTGATTATGGCAGTGGTTATACAAATCTCTACATGAGTTCGAATACAAAGAACCGGGCTGCCAGGGTGGCTCAGTTGGTTAGGCATCTGCCTTCAGCTTGGGTCACGATCCCAGGATCCTGGGATGTAGCCCTGCATCTCTGCTAGGCAGGGAGCCTGCTTCTCCTTTCCCTCTGTCTGCTGCTCTGCTTACTTGTGCTCACTCTCTCGCTCTCTATCAAATAAATAAAATTTTTAAAGATCTAAAAAAAATACAAAGAACTGTACACCAAAAGAAAAAAAAAAAAAGAAAGAATAAGCTTCAGTCAAAATGGTCTATCTGAAAACAAATAAAAAAATACCCTAGATGATGGACATTGGGGAGGGTATGTGCTATGCTGAGTGCTGTGAATTGTGTAGGATTGATGATTCACAGACCTGTACCCCTAAAACAAATAATGCATTATATGTTAATAAGAAAAAAATACCCTAGAGCCTTGCAAAGAAATCTCTCTATTGCCCAGACAGCGATCTCAAAATGGGTGTGGGCCATACAATTACTAACCTTAGTAGGTTACAAAAGCCAATAGTTCTGCCTCAAGCTAACGTAAAGGAGACACAATGGGAGATCTGATCAAGGTCCAGGAAGAACCAAAAAAGTGGAACAGCCTGAAGGGCCAAAGTCCCTCTTGCCTCCTCCTGCCTCACCCCACCCATTCTAGGTTGGATAGAGATGAATACCACATCATAACGAACCCGCTAAAATACACACTGGGGACAAGAGGAAGACAAGCAGTGCCTCCCCACCTCAGAAATGCCCAGGACAGAGGCAAAGACTAAAACGGTTAAATTGGGCGAAGGAGCTTAACAAAGAAGCCTATTCTGAAGGAACAGAAATGAGTATTCACATTCAATATTGATGAGAACAGTCTTTCTGACAGTTCATCTGATTTAATAGAAACCTTTCTTTAAAAATGTCTCGGGACGCCTGGGTGGCTCAGGTGGTTGAGCAGCTGCCTTTGGCTCAGGTCATGATCCCAGCGTCTTGGGATCTAGTCCCGCATCGGGCTCCTTGCTCCGCGGGGAGCCTGTTCCTCTCTCTGCCTCTGCCTGCCTCTCTGCCTGCTTGTGTTCTCTCTCTGTTCAATGAATAAATAAAATCTTTAAAATAAATAAATAAATAAAAATAAAAATGTCTCTACTCTGGATATGGCAATTCTATATCTAGGAATCAATCCTAGAGAAATAAAGTCTTTTTCAAAAGATTTTTATTTATTTATTTGAGAGAGAGAGCATGAGAAGGGGGAGAGGCAGATGGAGAGGGAGAGGGAAAAGCAGACTCCCCGCTGAGCAGGGAGCCTGATGAGGAGCTTGATCCCAAGACTCCCAGATCATGACCCAAACTAAAGGCAGATGCTTAACCGACTTAACTACCCAGGAGTCCCAAAAGAAATAAAGTCTTAACCACAGATATAGTTATGTGGTGTTTAAAATGGCCACTACTTGGGGCCCCTGGGTGGCTCAAGTCATGATCTCAGGGTCCTGGGATTGAGCCTCGGGATTGTGCCCCAACATCGGGCTCTCTGCTTAGTGGGGAGGCTGCTTCTCCCTCTCCCTCCATGCTCAATCTCTCTCTCAAGTAAATAAATGAAAAATAAAAATACTTAGAATGGCCACCATTGAAAGCAACTTGAATGTTCCCAAATTGCCAAAGTTCTGTCTTTCGTTTCACAAATATTTATTAAGTGTCTTCTGTATGTCAGTCATTCTGTTAAGCACTGGAGATACAACAGTATACATTAAAGGTAAGGGCAAAAACGGAGAGTGTTCGGAAACTGTAGAGGCTGCTTTTAGGCAAACAGGCTAGAGCAGTAGAATGCAGAAAGGGCCACAGCCACCACCTGGCTGGGTACAGATGGGCCCATCGGGCGCCCACCTCAAAATATTCATAGGCCCTGACTGACCAATGGGCTATTTATAACCAGGCACAGTTCCCCAGAAGGGATAGATTCTGTGTCACCACACCTCCTCATCTTCCCTCTTTAAAAACAACCCCCACCCCTTGCCTCCTGGCAGACAACCTCTCCTCTCCTAGCCCACCTGTCACTCCCTTGTGGTATAGTCAATAAACTTCTGTCTCCTTTGTTCTGCCTCAGGTGAATTCTTTCACTGCCTCTACCCAATTGTTGCCCCACATTTGGGGGCCTCCATCGGATTGAGAGACACTCCACTTAGGCACCACAGAAATTTTACACCAATTTAACACAGCAGTTTTATGTCTTAAACGTAATAGCAATGTATGGCTATATTTTGTATATATTTGGGTTTTTAATTTCATTTTTTTCCCAGTAACTTATTTTTATTACATTTCACAAAATATTGGTCTGTGATAGATTGAAATTTTTTTTGAAAAAATTGGTCCTTCACCACAGATACTTTGAGAAGCATTGGTGTGGAGAATTTATAAGATGGGGTCTGCTTGGGTGCAGGAAACAAGTTGTTTTGGCTAAGAATTAGGGCATAGACTAAAATGTTGGCAATGGAGATAGTAAGAAATGGAAAGACGACATATTTAGGAGTAAAAATTGGTATAATTTGGTAATACAGCAGATAAGAGGGAGAGATGAGGGATGTGTCAATGGTGATTCCTAAGTTGATCGCTTATTCAGTGGGACAGATGATCTTGCCATTCACTGAGCTAGGCAACCCTGGAAGACTGCCAGGTTTGGGGGACAAGTGGTACTCATGAGTTCTATCTGGCTTGGATATGTAGAGTTTGGAGTGTCTTCGACACAAGTAGAAATGCTAAATAGACAATGAGATACCTAGGCTAGGTCTCCAAAGAGGCTTATGAGATGTAAATTTAGAAGTCCCTGGCAGGTATCTAATAACCGAAGCTGTGAGCCATTGATGAGATTACCTGGGGAGATGATACTGAGTGAGAAAATGGTTAAAGCCAAGTGTTGAGAATGGCAATCTTTAATGACTATGAAGAAAAGGATGAGCTGGCAGAAATAACTGAGGACAAACTACATAATTGTTTTATATCCACATAATAGAATACCACTCAACAACTTTGTTTTTTAGATTATAATATTAACTGAAAAAGTTTCAAGTATTTGTCATACGTTCCCACTTTTAAATAGAAAAATATACATATATGTAATCATATAGCCAAAAGTAGATGCCATCAAAAGCCCGGTGTTAACAATGGGAAATACTGAGAGAGTTTTTTTCCTGCTCATTTTTATTTCTACTTTTATTTTTTTACAATGACCGCAGTTTTTTCCTTATGCCAAAGCAAACTTTATAAAATTATGTGCAGGCACTTGGGTGACTCAGATGGTTAAGCCTCTGCCTTTGGCTTGGGTCACAATCTCAGGGTCTTGAGATCGAGCCCCACATTGGGCCCTCTGCTTGGTAGAGAGCCTGCTTCTCCCTCTCCCTCTTCTGTTCCCCCTGCTTGTGCTCTCTTGCTCTCTCTGTCAAATAAATAAGTAAAAATTTAAAAAAATTTAAAAATTAATAAAATTTACGTGCACATAAAGATACAGTTCTCGGATTTAAAACTTTACCTGAAACTTAGGATGTTTATTGATGTTTTTCTTTTGCTTATAAATATCTTCATTTTAAAAAGATGACTCTGTGAAGTGTTTTTCCCTCACATTTATAAAAAAAAAGATGTTGACAACTCTTAGAGAAAAAAAGGTGAAAGTGTTTCTTATTAAGTCAGGGTTACACAAAGATTATATTAAAAACCCTCCCTCAAGTCTTGACTAAAGATTGCCAAAGTCACTTAAGGATTCTTTGAAAATACAGTCCTCGGATGTACTGAATTTGTATTTTTTCCAGCCCGGCACCCTTGGCACCTATCACAACTACACACTAGCACCAAGAAAAGAAACGATTTACCAAAAAAACCAAAAAACAAACAAACAAAAAACCTCACAAAATCTGTGTCAAAAACATTATTTAAGAAATTCTAAAATACTTCTAAAGTACTTTATTATTAAAGTGTATCTAGGAAAATATTTTTAAAGATTTTTTTTTTATTTATTTGAGATAGAGACAGTGAGAGAGAGAACGAGAGGGGAGAAGGTCAGGGAGAAGCAGACTCCCCATGGAGCTGGGAGCCCGATGTAGGACTCCATCCCAGGACTCCGGGAGCATGACCTGAGCAGAAGGCAGCCGCCCAACCAACTGAGCCACCCAGGTGCCCTGTATCTAGGAAAATATTTATAACTCATATTACAAAGGACTAGTTCCCCTAAGACCTATAAATCAAAAAGAAAAAAGAACTCAAGAGTAAAATGGGCAAAAGATATGACAACAAAAGAAGTAAAAAGGGCTATTAAATGTGCAACGATATTCAACTTAACTCATAAAAAAATGCAAATTGAAACTACACAGAGATACTATATCCCCCCCATCAGATTAGCATAGATCAAAAAATTATGACTATGTTGGTTAGAGTGTGGGTGATCAGCATGTTCCTATGTGGAATGTAAATTGGTGTGATCTTTATGGAAGGCAATTTGGCAAATATCCATCAAATTTACAAAAGCACATGCTCTTTGGAACAGCAATACCTCTACTAAGGATTTATCCTACAAATGTACTCTTAATTATACAAACATACCAGATTATTCACTGAATGCTATTTGTAATTACAAAACATTGGAACATCCTAAATACCCATCAATAAGGAATAGTTAAACAAACTATGGTACATCCAACCACTAAAAATAATACCAAGTAAATAAAATCTTAAAAAAAAAGGGTGCCTAGGTTGTTCAGTCAATTAAATGTCTGCCTTCAGCTCAGGTCATGATCCCAGGATCCTGGGATGGAGCCCCACATTGGACTCCTTGCTCTGCGGGGAGTCTGCTTCTCCCTCTGCCTCTGCCCCTCCCTCTGGTTATACTCTCTCTCTCTCTCTCTCTAATAAATAAAAAAAACTTTTAAAAAAAGTACTACCAAGTTGTAAAACTGAGCAAGGAATCTGTATAATGATCAGGAATAATCACTGAGCTATATTTAGTAAAAACAAGTAAGAGGCAGAGTACTGTATAGAGTGGGTAGCTAGAGCATATCCTTTATTAGCTTTTAAATTTGGACCATGTGAATACATTGCCTATTCAAAATAATTTTTTTAAAGACTGTAACAAAAAAAGAAGTTTCTTTCGAATTTAAAGTTAACAGGAAGAGAGAAACTAAATAAATAAATAAGGTTGTAATGTCCGTAAAAAGATAAAGATGCCCGTGGCATTAGTTTCCAAGGGCTAGGATAAAAACCACAAACTGCGTGGCTTTAAAACAATAGAAATTTATTCTTGTATTTCTGGAGGTTAGAAGTCCAAAAGCAAGGTGTTAGCAGGGTTTGTTCCTTCTGAAAGCTTGGAGGGAGAAAGTGACATGTCTCTCTCCCCAACCCCCAGGTGGTTGCTGGCAATCCTTGGCATTCCTTTGTTTGTAGATACATTACTACAATCTTCTTCTCTACCTTCACATCACCTTCTTTTTGTGTCTGTGTCCTTTTCTGCCTCTTCTCAGAAGGCCTTCATCATTAGATTTAGGACCTGCTCTAATCCAGTCCAATCTCATCTCATTCCTTAGTTATGGCTGCAAAGACCCAATTTCCAAATAAGGTCACATTCTAAAGTTACCAGTGGCCACGAATTTTGAGGGACACTATTCAACCCACTATATCCATTACTCCTGCTTTTTCTTGGCATTACACTGGAGGTCCTAGCTAATGAGTTAAGACCAACAAAAATGGTATAAAGATTAAAAAGGGGGCACCTGGGTGGCTCAGTGGGTTAAAGCCTCTGCCTTCAGCTCAGGTCATGATCTCAGGGTCCTGGGATCGAGCCCCGCATCGGGCTCTCTGCTCAGTGGGGAGCCTGCTTCCCCCCTCTCTCTCTGCCTGCCTCTCTGCCTGCTTGTGATCTCTCTCTCTCTGTGTCAAATAAATAAATAAAATCTTTAAAAAAAAAGATTAAGAAGAAATAGAATTATCACTCTTTGAAGATGATATGACTGTGTACACCGAAAACTCCAAGAAATCTACAGACAAATAACTAGAATTAATAAGATAGTTTAACAGGGGTGCCTGGTTGGCTCAGTTGGTAGAGCATGTGACTCTAGATCTCAAGATTCCATGTGGACAAAATAATAAAACTTTACTGAAAGATATTAAAGAACATCTAAATAAATGTAAGCTATATCTTATGTTCATAGATAGTAACATTCAATACTGTATATATAGCAATTCTGCCCTAAAGATATGTATAAATTCAACTGAATTTCAATCAAAATCTCAACTGCGCATTTTTTACAATCTGATATGCTAATTCTAAAATCTATGTGGAAGAATGAGGAGCCAAGCATAGTTAAGACTCTCCTAAGGAAGAAGAATAAGGAGAGAATCCCCCCACCAGATATCAAGAGGTATTAAGAATTATAATTAAGAATTATATATTTTTGTAAAAAACAAAAAACGTGTAGCATAAACAGAAATAAACAAACTAACAGGACAAAAAAAGAGAGCTCAGAAGAGGAACTAAGCATTTATAGAAACTATAGAAATATAGATAGAAAATATATGTAGATTTATATATCAATTTATACTTAAATATTTATTTACTTATTTTAAGATTTTATTTATGTGACACAGAGAGGGATCACAAGTAGGCAGAGAGGCAGGCAGAGAGAGAGAGGGGGAAGCAGGCTCCCCGCTGAGCAGAGAGCCCGATGTGGGGCTCGATCCCACGACCCTGAGATCATGACCTGAGCTGAAGGCAGAGGCTTTAACCCACTGAGCCACCCAGGCACCGCTATACTTATATTATATAAAACAGATGTGGGATGCAGATCAGCAGGGGAAAGGATAGCTTTCCAAATGGAAAAAACAAATGGACTCCCACCTCACAACATTCCCCCAAATCCATTCAGGTACATTAAATACTTGAAAGTAAAAAGCAAAGCCTTAAAACTTTTACCAAAAAACATAGGTAAATGCTTCAATGTCCTCAGGATAGGAAAGAATTCCTTACACAACAGTCAAACAACACAAACCATAGAAGGAAATATTAATGAACTTCACCACTTAGAATTAAAACTGTTTATTAAAAGATATCAACATGTTTTAAAAAGTTAGAAATTAAGCCACAAAGTGGAAGCATATTTATTTTACAAGTAATTAACAAATGCTTACAATCTGGATTTATAAAGAACTCCTGAAAATCAAAGAAATGTTAAACGACCCAATAGAAAAATGAGCAAAAGATATGGTGAGGCATTTCGCAGATGGGGAAGTATAAATACCCAACAGAAACCTGCTCAATCTCATTAATAATCAGTAATATGAAAATGAAACCCCAGGGAGATTCATTCCATTCAGTCAATGAATATTTATTAAAGTCTAGTGCATACCAGTTACCCTCTAACCTCTAGGGATGTAACGGTGAACAAGACATAGAAAATCCTTGTCCTTGTGGAGTGAGCTTCCCCTGGAGAAAGGCAGTGCTAATAAGGGCTCTGGAGAAAAATGAAGCAGTGAAGGGGCCTACAGAGTGGGAGAGAGGCACATCAAATTTCAAAGGGGATGGACTTGGGGGCTCCTGGCTAGCTCAGTCAGTAAGTAAAGCGTGTGACTTTTGATCTTGGGGTTGTAAACTGGAGCCCCATGTTGAATGTAGAGCTTACTTAAAAATAAAAAAAAAATTAATAAATAAATAAACAAACAAAAGGGATGAACTAAGAAGGCCTCACAATTCAGTAAAAGCCAGAAGGAGGTGAAGGAGTCAACCATGCAGCTCTGGATTTTCTTTTTTTTTTTTAAGATTTTATTTATTTATTTGTCAGAGAGAGAGAGAGAGAGAGAGGGAAAGAGAGCACAAGCAAGCAGAGTGGCAGGCAGAGGCAGAGGGAGAAGCAGGCTCCCTGCTGAGCAAGGAGCCTGATGTGGGACTTGATCCCAGGACCCTGGGATCATGACCTGAGCCAAAGGCAGCTGCTTAACCAACCGAGCCACCCAGGCATCCCAGCAGCTCTGGATTTATAAAGAACTCTGAGGAGTAAAGCAAACCAAGACAAGCCAATAAAAGAGATTAAGTAGTAATCACAGAAAGAAAAAAGGACAAGGAACAGTAACATCGCAGAAGCCTAAGGAAAAGACATCTTCCTCCTCAACTTTTCTAGAGAATTTGAACTCTAGAGGTTAACTGTGGGGGACACCTGTGTGGTTTAGTTGGTTAAGTGTTAGACTTGTGATCTCAGCTCAGGTCATGATCTCAGGGTTGTGAATTGAAATCCCACATTAGAGTAAAATAAATTTTATATTAAAAGTATATGAATATATACAATATCTTTTGGATACTTTAAGTATTTTTATCTAAAAAGTTTTCTTTTCTTTTCTTTTCTTTCAGATTTAATTTATTTGTTTGACGGAGAGAGAGAGCTTGCACAAGCAAGCAGAGGGAGAGGGAGAACCAGGCTCCCCACTGAGCCGAGAGCCCGACCTAGGGTTTGATCCCATGACCTTCGCGGAAGGAGGACACTTAACTGACTGAGCCACCCAGGAGCCCCACAAGTTTTCTTTTTTGAAGAGTGAATGTACAAGTGTCAAATTTCCTTGGTAGATAGAGTATTAATACGATCCTAAAATGGTTAAATAAGCACAGTATCCTTTAAATTAAAAGCTTCCAGATTATTGAAAAGGTCTTTCTTTTATTCAGACAGAATATCCAAAAAATAAAAATCTATCCTGCTTGAATCTGTTTTGTTTTGTTTTGTTTTTCTTATTTCACTTTCTGGGAATATAACAACCCTACATCACTTAATAAAAATCCACTGTATAAATAAAATACAGCCCCTGTCATCTTCTTTTCAGTGACTAATCTAAGGGTGGGAAATAGGAAAACATGACTGACAGAAAAAAAGTTTATGAAATCCCATCTCTGTCAAAAGCACCTAAATTTGATTTGGATGTTTTTGTTTTTGCTTTTTTAACAAGAGAGGATCCTCAAACAGTTCACTTATCTGCTTAACAAATGAAAACAAGGTAATTCTGTAAAGTAATAGAAAAAAATTTAAACTTTAATTCCATAAAAATTTAACACTTTTATCTGCTAGGCATTGTTCTGAGAGCTTTTACACACATCAATTCATTTAATCCTGAGAATAATTCAATGAAGTGGACAATATTATATTTCCCAGTCCATGGAAAAAAGAACCAAAGCCCAGAGTTAAGTCATTTGCTGAATGTCACATAGTTAATAACTGGTGGCCTCTATGTGAACTCAAACATTAGGGCTCCTTAACCCACACCCATAATCACATTACATTGCTTTCCTCATATTAAGATGTCTTGGTAGAAGGAGACAGAAGGACAGAGGTTAGAAAAAAGAAAAAAAAAGATGACAGAAAGCTAAGGAGGCAATATTGATGTCTATTAAGTATCTGATACATCCGACTGACAAATCTTTAACTCATCTACCAATATTGCTCTTTTTTCTTTTTTTAAGCTTTATTATTTTTTTAGCTTTTTTCCTTTTCAAATTTTTATTTAAATTCTAGTTAGAGCTTTATTTTTATTATAAATAAAATTGTAAGATATTTATACATCATGATGATTTGATATACATATAAATTGTGAAAGGATTTCTTCCATCTGGTTATCTGTCACTATATATGTATTTTATTTATTTATTTGTTTGTTTGTTTATTTAAAGATTTTATTTATTTATTTGACAGAGAGAGATCACAAGTAGGCAGAGAGGCAGGCAGAGAGAGAGAGGGGGAAGCAGGCTCTCTGCTGAGCAGACAGCCAGATGCAGGGCTCGATCCCAAGACCCTGAGATCATGACCTGAGCCAAAGGCGGAGACTTAACCCACTGAGCCACCCAGGCATCCCTGTGTTTTTTTTAGATTAACACAACAGAGGTTTATTTTTTGCTTGTGCTGCATATCCAGCACAGCTTGGTAAGTGGGTTCTGTCCCAAGTAGCTACACAGTGTCCCTGGCTGAGTCCATATTCTTGTGATACTGACATCTTAACATGTAGCTTTGTGTGTGTGTGTGTGTGTGTGTACATGATGAATGTGTTAATTAACTTTACACACACAATACACACACACACACACCTATAAACCCTTTTTTACATATGTATACTTTTTTATGAGAACATTTAAGTTCTACTTTGGCAAATTTCAATTATACAATACAGTGTTATCAACTATAGTCACCACGTTTTACATTAGATCCTCAGACCTTATTCATCTTATAAGCAAGTGTTGCAAAAACTTGCCAGAGCAAGTATTTTGATCATACAAGTTTTGAAATACAGACATTGTTAAACTTTCTTGTCCTTGTTTTCATCAGGGAACACCTGATCTGAAACTGCCTCTCCCTAATCTACCTTAAAAAAAAAACAAAAAAACACTTCAGGGCTCTTCTGCCATCTCGTGGTCTTTTGCAGTATTGCTACTGAAAATTTCAAACGCCCCTGGGTTGGGCTCCAGAAAAAATGTCAACTCCAATCTTTGGGCTGATGGTTTGCCTGCTTCTGATCATTTTGATCATCTTCTGTGGGCTCCTAAATTTACCTACATCTTTTTAAATGTGTGGTAACCCAAACTGGGCACAATCCAGTCTGTTAATGAAGTCCCAGATCAAAGCTGGCTCAAAATCTTTCTAGGGCGGGGGTGGGAGGAGGGGAGTGGGGGAGTGAGTCTGTGTGACTTCACAGTTGTAACAGTTGCAAGACAGTTCTTCATGTTGAATACATTCTGGGTCTCCTTGGTCTAATTCAGCAATATTTTGCATCAAATCAAAATTTTTTAATTAGTCAGTACCCCCTTTCCTCCTCAGGGCTGGTCAGCCCCCTCAAGGATATTACCCCTTCCCCTTTGCTGGAAGGGAGGAGGGACAGGCTGGCACTGGGGAAATAAAGCAAGTGTCAGGGGAACACTTCATGATGAAGCTCCCGGGGAAAGATTGATGAGTCCCGTAGACATATGGCCATTTCCTGACAGCTCCTTGGTGTTCACAAATGAGAGCCTAACTTAAACCCCAGATAAAACTGGAGGGTTCCCACCCTACCTGCTTTTCTGCCTTTCTTATCGTCACACTAATCTGAAAAGTCCTTAAATTCTTTGATCGCTCTGATATGAAGAATTTGAGAGGCAGGGCAGGGGGTAATGGGGGGGTGGGGAAGAGAAATGAAACAAGATGGGATGGGGAAGGAGACAAACCATAAGAGACTCCTAAACTCACGAAACAAACTAAGGGTTGCTGGGAGGTGGGGGGGTGGATAGGGATATGGACATTGGGGAGGGTATGTGCTATGGCAAATGCTGTGAAATGTGTAAGCC